>CM054122.1:120926221-121526221 GCA_028751855.1 Ambrosia trifida
TTCGTATTTACTAGTAGTGGCTACGTTCCAATAAGAACGGCCCCACGTAAACATGAGTTTTGACATAGTAACAATATGAGGCTATGTGTTACCTACACGTATGTGACTGTATTATGGTAGGATTCATTATGATAGATTATGTGGTATAACATGGATTGATTATATGCATGGACCTAAGGAATGGGTGATTTGATGTGACTTATGTGTATGTGATGATTGAAAACTAAACCGGTTACCGAGATCGCCAATGGGTTGATAGGGTAAGGGTTAATGGAAATTTGATCGCTTTGGTTTAACTAAGTCAAGAAAGTTTGGTAAATGACTTGATTAGACTTAGGATAATTACTGAATTATCCTTGTGCCTTATAGGGTGTAATAAGTAAAGGACCATGGTTTGTCGATTGCATGAATTGCTACGTTAAGGTGAGTTCACAGCCCCTTTTCTTTAAATGTTTTTGAACGTTTTTAATATCGGTGGATTAACATGCTGTATGAATGGTAGGACTAGAATTGTAGGACAATTGATGGCCTTGGGTAAGTGTACGAGTTGTTGCTATGAGTACCTCGTTAGTCCTTTCGGACGGACACTTCCCTGCACTTCTTAATCATTAGCTCTTAGATTAGAGCCTCAGTGTAACATCGCAAAATTTTTCCAAATTCTAATACGTAAAAGCCCCTACCTTATCATTAATTTTATATATGCCTAAGTTTTTATTTTTCTACCACCCAACTTATAATAATAATAATAATAATAATAATACCCACATTTTAAACTAAACCTTTAAAACAAACCCAAACCAACCACAAATCCTGAGCCCACAAATCAGATTAGGCCCAAATCCATGAAACCCGGCCCACTAGTCCTCTTCCCCCTCCCTTATCTGTTTAAAAAAAAATGTGCCTCTGCCATGGTTCGAACCGGAGACGGGTCACAATCACACACAAAACCCAACCATTCAGTCTACACACACTTCTTGTTTTATTTCCAGCTTACAATTATTATATAACGACTATAGATCTTCCCAGTTGATTTGGAGAGTCAACTGTGACCACGACTTACCATAAATCAAAACAATTAACGTGTAATTGATCATGGATTGACTTGAGATCGTGATTACCAGCCTGTTATGAGTCATATACACGTATAATCAACTCCAATTAATACCAATTTTGCTCGTGTACACGTCACGCATTAAAGTTGAGGTCAAACATACCAATTCGAGCATCCAAGCCCCAACACTATAAATTGGACACCTCTGGACAATCACAACTCGCCGACTACTCTCTTCCAACCCCCAATTTCTTAATCTTTCCACTGTTCTTGATTTCTTGTTCGTATTTTGACTTCGAGCATTGACTGACCAATTCCTAATCAAACGTGTTTGTAAGTATCACTTTTTGTGTGGGTTTTGATGTTCGGCATACACACAACATAAACCCTAAGGTTAATTGGGTTAATGTTGTGTGAATTGTCCAATTGGAAAAACTAGGGCTCGTATACATGAATTGGGGAAGAACACTGATTTCACATATGTTTTATAATTTAAGTAAACTGAAACCAAACACAACCACTGGTTTAGACCAAGTGGTTGTGCCTGGCGTTCTTGGACCGGCCCACACGGGTTCGATCCACAGCAGCAACGATATGTGTCACACCACGACAATGGCGGAAACACGTGGCGCGACGGTTCAAAAGCATAAAGTCAAGGTTATTGCTAAACACAAGTAATTTAAGAAAATGGGTCATTTATTATGACGTCAAATCTGTCTCAAGCATTACACAAAAGTCAATTGTTTTTAAGTTAATCATAGAGGTTTCTCATATATATCCCAAATGCCTTGGGAAATAAAAGTGAAACCCCGCAAAAGTTTGACGCCGCATTGGAGGATTCCTTGACCCAGCTTGCCCGGTTCTCCTTCATCTAGTTACCTGAAAGATATGTTTAAAAGTTTCGTCAATATAAAATATATTGGTGAGTTCACAGGTTTTTAGTTTCCAAAACTTGGTTACTTGGGAAATACCATGTTATGACAATGTATAGGAGTTGCAAATTCCTATAACTCTACTTGAGACTATAATCAAACCAAGACGTATAAATAAATATGCCCCGCTCCAAGTCGTTACTCGGTTTCCCACGACTTAAGTTCAGAATATATGCACCCCAGGCATAACCTAATGCATAATCGACGCTATCGATTAGGGGTGGGCCTTGTCAGGCACCAATAGTACTATTCAATATTCCTCCGGTTTCATTTCCCTGAATAAATGATTATAGAGGCGAGGACTCAACCCCGAGTGGCGGTCACACCTCAAGTAATAAATCCGTCAAACATTTTCCCTAACATATCTTTCCCCCGGAAAACGTAAAAATAGTTTAAAATGGGGCCGTGAAACTCACCTGAAACTCTGTCTGGCTTACTAGGCGGATAGCAAAGATGGTCTCGCACCTACAAACGTCCTAGACGTATAAGTCACTATTCCTATAGTGCATGTGCCTTGGCAAGTTGTACACCCAACTCCCGACCACGAGTTATTCCAAATCCCGTTTAATTAAGCGCGTATCCTAGGTTTCGTTGGCGTTAGATTACCCTTTGTGTTACAAGTTATATATTACTCCTGTTAATATTTCCTTAACTTGTATCTTATTATCATCGGCTCGACGTCACTTAACATATAATTATTTTCCCATTTAAATAATTATACTTAAGATCGCATCGCTCGATATAATATATATTTCAACCCTCGACCCGACTCACTTTGCCACACATTTGTTTTCCCATTTAAACAAATATGCTAAGATCTTGTCGTTCGATTGTATATTCTTAACGTCCAATTCAACTCACCATATCGTATATTTATTTTCCCATTCAAATAAATATACTAGGATTTCGTTGGTACGACATACACATATATATATCTTTGTCTTCTCGTCGCGGCTTTCCTTCCCACATATCTACTTTCCCATTAAGTAGATATACTAGAATTTTGCCGAGACGAGCGTACATATATATATAAATGTGTAACTTTTCTTGTTAAGTATATACGTTTGTTTAACGTCTCATTTGTTTATGTCATGTGTTTTCTCCCACGAATTAATTCTTCCAACACTTAGGAAAGTGTTTATTAGTTTTCACCCATAATGTATATATATTTTGCTTCTTAAAATATATATTTTTCTTATCTTGCCGCAATGACATTTTTCTCATGATTTGTCCGTGTACGGTTTGTTAACGCGTCTTAGCTCGATATCTTAACTCGATTAGTTAATTTTTCCAAGTTTTTCCCAACATGTATTTTATAGAAATATTATCCATATTTCTTCCTCTTTTCACATGTTACTTGGATGGTTTAAAATGCTTATGTATTTTTAATCCAACTTGTTAACTTAACTACAAAAATGTTTCCAACACTTTTATATTCCCATTTATATAAAAGTATTCATTTTTGTATAAGTTTCTCAAGTTTGTTTAATATTTTTATAAAATCTCTATTTTATAAAAATCCTTATGTTAAAACCCTCTATATTTTTATAACTTTCAAAAATACACTTTCATACAAAATACCCAAGTATATCTACTAGTATTTACAAAAATCATCCTTAGAATTTATTACTTACATTTTTGACACCAAACTTTCCATACTTGTATTTTTGGACTAATAGTTTCTAAAATATCCATTTTAGTCCTCTAACTTTCAAAGTTACAACTTTAGTCCCTTAACTTCCAAAAGTTGCATTTTTCCACTCTAACTTCCAAAGTTAACATTTTTCACTCAAATTAGTAGACTTTGAAGATTCAACTTTTTATTGGTAAGTTATTTTTGTATCAAAACACTTTTGTTAGTCTTGTATTCCATATGGAAGACTACTTATATGTGTGTTTTATGTATTTGTTCAACATAACCAAATTTCATTCACCTAAGTAAGCTACTTTAATTTTTCATCTTCTTTATTTATGAACTTTTAGCATGTTCCACCATATATTACACCATGTATGATCATAATAAGGTGATTTAAAGTCACTTTTAACATATTCAAGTTCATTCCACAATCTTAACCAAAACATCATCCTACTTAGTTTTAAATGTAAACTTTATGCATTTTCAAGATTATTACATTATCATCATCAAATCCATGGTTTATTTTCATATCTTTAACCATCCATTTTACACATGTAAAACCTATTAAAGATTATGTTCAAAACCACCTTTTAAACCCTTCATGTACAACTTGCTTCTAAGAACACATACATGAATAATAACAATCAAAAACAAGATTAAGAAGCTTACTACTAGCACAAGGCTAGGGAAGACAAAACCTTTGATTTTGAGAGGGGTTTAGTGTGTTCTTCCTTAATGGTTAAGCTCCAAGCTTGAAACACACAATAGGGGTTTGGATGATGGATTGTTTTAAGTGTTTTGGAGATGTAAAAACTTGTAAGAATGATGTATGGGAATGGTAGGAAACTCACGGCCAAGGAAGGAAGAAGGAGGAAGAGTTTTGCTTTGTTATCCAATCTCTAACACATGTTATTTATAACCTTATCACATGTAATCTTCCATGGATTTTGTGATTATTACTAAAGATATAAGAGATTTAGGAAGTACCAAATGATCTTGGATGGATATGGAAATGGTGGTGTGGCCGTGGGTTTTTGAAAGAAAGGAAGAGGTTGCTTGTAAATCTTGGTAAATCCTTATGATCTCTCATAATCTTTATACAAGACCTCACACATGCATGTGTACACTAGGGTGATGATTAGCTAAGTGTTGTCTTGGATTATTGTGGCCTTTGGCCGAAAATTTACACAAGGGGGACAAGGAGGTGGTTACTTTTGTACTAATGTTTTCTTACATTTTTTGTCTTATGTAGTGCATGCTTTTCTTAGGCTTTAGATAATAATAATAAACACAAAGCATGGATGTTATTTTGGCCATGTAGGCCGGCCCTTTGATGGGTTTAAGTGGGGTCCACAACTTCAAATATTTACCCAATATTTGTTAAGTTAAATCCCTCGTCGTCCGGGTGTCGTTCGGGTATTTTTCGGGTTTTAATCACGCGTTATTCGGACATTAATAATACCTTTAATAACCCTTAAATATAGTCTAATTTAAGCGTTGATTGGTTATTTAGGCCTTTGCCGGGTGAAATTATGAGTTATACGCGTATCGGGTGCGGTACGCGCATTTTATTCGTTACCGGGAGGCTTGTACAAGACGTTTTCATTTATGGTTTTGGAGTTCCAAAACTCATTATATTTCATGAAAATACCCTTTATTTTATATCCTGGGTGTCCGGGATCCGTTTCGTTTATTTAATTATTACCGGGTAATCGCCAACGTCCATACCGGATAGCTTATTTACACATGATCCAATCATGCTTTACCATTAAACGTATGCATTCCTATGCACTATTTGGAAATTGCTATCTCCTAGGGCCTTGATAATTAAATCACACATAATTGCATTTAATTACGTTAATCATATATTAATTAATTTGTACGGAATTACCTTATTTTTGCCGGTTGTTACATTCTCCCCCCGTTAAGAGAATTCCGTCCCGGAATTCACTTCGAGTTCTCCGGTACAGGTGTCTTCTCCAATAGGGCGGGGTATTTTTGCTTCATCCGGTCCAGCCTTTCCCACGTGAACTCCGGTCCACGCTTGGCATTCCAGCGCACTTTGACCAATCTGATCTTGCTGCGCCTTAGTTTTTGGACCTTCCAATCAGTTACCTCGATTGGCTCTTCAACAAAATGTAACTTGTCGTCAATCTGGATTTCGTCTGCTGGAATAATGAGAGTTTCGTCGGATAGGCACTTTTTCAAATTTGACACATGAAACGTGTCGTGTATTCCACTAAGCTCTTGAGGCAACTTGAGCTTGTATGCCACTGTGCCTACCCTGGACAAGACTTCGAACGGTCCGATGTATCGCGGGTTCAGTTTTCCGCGCTTCCCAAAGCGCGCGACACCTTTCCAAGGTGACACTTTCAGTAGAACCCTGTCTCCGACTTGAAACTCTAAAGGCTTTCGCCTCATATCAGCATAGCTTTTCTGGCGGTCCCGGGCCGCTTTGAGGCGTTCCTTTATCAAAAAGACCTTATCCGTGGTCTCTTGGACAATTTCGGGCCCGGTGAGTTGTTTTTCTCCAACTTCCGCCCAACATAATGGCGATCGGCACTTGCGTCCATATAGAGCTTCAAACGGTGCGGCTTGGATGCTCGTATGATAACTGTTGTTGTAAGAAAATTCTACCAATGGCAAGTGTGTATCCCAATTACCTCCGAAATCAATCGCGCATGCCCGTAACATATCTTCCAATGTCTGGATGTTTCGTTCACTTTGACCATCCGTTTGGGGGTGATATGCGGTGCTCATGTCGAGGCGAGTACCGAGGGCTTCATTTAAACTTTCCCAAAATCTGGAAGTGAAACGACTATCCCGATCGGAGATGATAGAAACAGGTACGCCGTGTTTAGATACCACTTCCTTGATGTACAAACGGGTCAGTTTCTCCAACCTGTCCGTTTCGCGTATTGGGAGGAAGTGTGCAGATTTCGTCAATCGATCAACGATTACCCAGATCATGTCATGGCCGCTTGTTGTCTTGGGTAACTTGGTGATGAAATCCATGGTGATTCGTTCCCATTTCCATTCCGGTATTTCCGGTTGCTGGAGCAAACCGGAAGGTTTCTGGTGCTCAGCCTTGACCTTTGCGCAAGTCAAACATCGCGCAACATAGGCTGCTATATCCCTTTTGAAATTCGGCCACCAATAAAATTCCTTCAAATCGTGGAACATCTTGTCTGCACCAGGGTGAATCGAATATCTAGAACTGTGAGCTTCGGCCAATACCAGCTCACGCAATCCACCATATACTGGGACCCAAATTCTATTCATGAAATACAGTGTCTGGTCCGCTTTTGGTTCCAGTGAATCAACCATCTTTCGTAACCTTTCACCTTTGACATTCTCGGGTTTAAGGGCGTTGACTTGAGCTTCACGAATTCGTTCAGTCATATTCGTGTGGATAGTCAGACCCAAAGCTCGAACACGCAATGGTTTAACCCGTTCCTTGCGACTCAAGGCGTCGGCTACAACGTTCGCCTTACCGGGATGGTACTTTATCTCACAATCGTAATCGTTTAATAATTCAACCCATCGCCGTTGTCGCATGTTTAAATCCTTCTGATCAAAGATGTGTTGCAAACTCTTATGATCAGTGAAAATCGTGCACTTGGTTCCGTACAAATAGTGCCTCCATATCTTGAGGGCGAACACCACTGCACCTAATTCCAAATCGTGTGTAGTGTAATTCTTCTCATGGATTTTCAGTTGTCTGGAAGCATATGCTATTACTTTTTCTCGCTGCATCATTACACATCCCAAACCTTGATGCGAGGCATCACAGTACACCACAAAATCTTCTGTACCATCGGGGAGCGATAGTATCGGAGCGCCACATAGCTTGTCTTTTAGTAATTGGAATGCTGCCTCTTGCTTTTCCGTCCACTCAAATTTCTTATCCTTTTGGGTTAGCATGGTTAAAGCTTGTGCTATTTTTGAAAAGTTCTCGATGAACCTTCTGTAATAACCCGCGAGGCCTAGAAATTGTCGTACTTCGGTAGGAGTTCGAGGGGCTTCCCAATTTTTAATTGCCTCGATCTTGGCGGGATCGACGTGTATGCCCTTCTCGTTTACCACGTGGCCTAAAAAGTGAACTTCCCGAATCCAAAAGTCACATTTCGAGAATTTAGCATAGAGCTTCTCTTTGCGTAATACTTCAAGAATTAACCGAAGGTGATTCTCGTGGTCTTCTTTCGTGCGTGAATAGATCAGAATATCGTCAATGAAGACTATGACGAATTTATCCAGGTATGGCTTACACACGCGGTTCATTAGATCCATGAAAACCGCTGGTGCGTTGGTCAAGCCGAACGGCATTACCAAAAATTCATAGTGTCCATACCGGGTTCTGAAGGCCGTTTTTGGTATATCTTCTTCTTGTATACGCAACTGGTGGTAGCCAGACCTCAAATCGATCTTGGAGTAATAGCTGGAACCTTGGAGCTGATCAAATAAATCGTCGATCCTGGGGAGAGGATAGCGATTCTTGATGGTTAGCTTGTTCAGCTCTCGATAGTCGATGCACATGCGAAATGTGCCATCCTTCTTCTTCACAAATAAGACGGGAGCTCCCCAAGGTGAGAAACTCGGTCTTATAAAACCTTTGTCCAATAATTCTTGTAGCTGGCTGGACAGTTCCTGCATCTCTGATGGAGCTAGGCGGTATGGCGATCGTGCAACAGGAGCTGCTCCGGGAACGAGATCGATGCGGAACTCGACTTGTCGAGGTGGCGGCAACCCCGGCAAATCTTCTGGAAATACATCCGGAAAATCTCTGGCGACTGGAATGTCTTCCAACTTTCGCTCGTCGGCCTTCTTGTCCACTACGTGTGCCAAGAATGCGACAAGCCCTTTTCTTAGACACTTACGAGCCTTCATGCTCGAAATAATCCTTAGTGGCGTCCCGTGTCTTTCCCCTTGAATTGAGAGAGTTTCACCGTTTGTGAGGGGAACTTGAATAACTTTATCGTTGCAAACCACAATGGCACGGTGCGCGGACAACCAGTCCATGCCGACAACGATGTCAAAACTTCCCAATACGACCGGCAATAGATCAATCCCAAACTTGTGCCCACAGAGTTCTAATTTACAATCTTTTGCTACCTCTCTCGTTTCAATAGTTTTACCATTAGCCAGTTCTATAGAGTAGGGTGTATCTAGTTTGCTAGTTTTTAATCCAAGTAGTCTTTTAAACTCAATGGATATGAAGCTAAAGTCAGCACCGGTATCAAATAATACAGAGGCATAATGACCATTTAGAGGAAACGTACCAGTGACCACATTGGGGTCTTGCCGTGCATCACCGGCTCCAATCACGAATGCCCGGCCGCGGGCCTGATTGTTGATCTTGGGGCAATCCTTCTTCCAATGATCTAACGACCCGCATGCAAAGCATGGTCTAGCCCCTCCATTTTTCGGTGCTCCAGAACGGCATTCTTCAGTCTTGTGCCCTGTGCGGTGGCACTTCCCACAAGTTAACCCGTTGTTTCTCCCCTGATTTCCCTGCTTGTTACCATTACCACGTCCCGTGGCGACATATCCCTTTCCCTTCTTGTTCGAGCTACCCGACGCTCGGTCCCTTTTTCCTTCATCCCGTTTTCTTTTCCCAAACCTCGGCTTGTTACCCTGGTCGTTCGTCACAACAGCTGAGTTTGATCCCTGATTCTTGGCCTCCACACTGCTTGCCTCAGAAATTTTTAATCCCGAAACTTGGCGGATCAGTGTACCCATGCGTATGGCATCTTCGGTGAGACTGAGCGCAAGATCAATGGCCGCGCGCATGGTCGTAGGTTTAGAAGCAGTGACCATGCTGCGTATTTGCGGTGCTAGGCCGAACAAATAACGCTCAATTTTGTTGTTCTCAGGGGTAACCAATCGCGGCACTAATCTGGCAAGATCGTGGAATCGAGACGTGTAACCAGTAACGTCCGCTCCCATCATAGTGAGGTTCCAAAACTCAGTTTCCAATTTCTGTACCTCGCTCGCCGGACGGTACTCAGTAATCATAAGTTCCTTCAGTTCTGTCCACGACAGGGAGTAAGCAGTGTCATCACCCAAGGACTGCACTTGACCATTCCACCATGTCAGTGCTTGGTCCAGGAACAAATTGGTGGAGTACATAACCGACTGACGTGGGGTACACCCACTGATACGAATAACTGCCTCGGTCTTTTCAAACCATTTGACCAGGCCAACTGATCCTTCCGTGCCGTTGAAATTGAGCGGCTTGCAGTCGAGGAAGGCTTTGAAGGTGCAGCCACGCTCTCGCGAGGCCGTTTCTGCATTAATAAAGTTGTATGTTATTACGGGACAGGAGTTTTAGGATATTCTCCCATTGCTTTATCAATTACTTTCAACTTCTTACCAGTGGGGGAAGTTTCCTGTCGGTCACTCCCAGTCAAGTCGCGAGATCTTTCGGAGCGAGCAGCTTCGTGCTCCGCGATCGCGCGGGCTATGCGTTCAGAAATCATGGTCTCGAGTTCGGCCGGTGTTGCGGGCAGTCCGTCTGCTCCGCTATTGCTTCTAGTGGCCGGTGCCATTTCTCTTCAATAATAATTATCAAAGGTTAATTTGGCAAACATTTATACAATATAAAGCATAAATAACAAACCAGAATATGAACACAATAATCAACATCATGTCATCACACAACATACCAACACATCATACAGGAATAAATAGTAATCAACACAACATCACCACGCAATATACAAACCACAACATATGGAGTAAGCAATAATAATCATAGACAACAACATATTTCACCATAATAATAAGATCTTTCATTAATTTCAATAATACTAGTACAATGCTTGTTCATAATACAAAATGGAGAATACATTTCTCATACAATACATTGTTTTTGAAATAAATAAAACATCATATCATGTGCCGTAATATCCGTACGGCTAGGCAAAATGCAGACGAGTGTCATAACCCGTGCTGTACTACCATACTGATGCTACTATGTACATAAGCTGGTGGTTCTTCTGTGCATCCCCGATACCTCCTACTGTGGCGGTGGTGGCGGATACTGGTACTGCGGCGCATGCGTACTGATCGTCATACTGATCGTCATGATACGCTCGTACAAGAAATGTCGATGCGCAAAGTGCGCATCCCCTGTGATACCGCACTGAGCGTCCAGGCTCAGCAACTCCTCCGCGTAATGCGCCAAAGCATCCCGCGCATCTATCATCCTCGTCCACATCAGACGAGTCTGATGCTCTACCTGTGTTACGGTGCGCTGCACCGTGTCAGCGAGAGTCTGAAAGTCCCGCTCTAAAGTGATGGCAGTGGACCATGCTGGTCCAGACAAGGGTGTCATCCTAGGTGGCTGGGATGGTCCGGGTATATCTGGGTGTGTGGATGGGAATGGCCCAAAGGGGGCTGGTATCGGTATGTGTGGTAGTAATGGGGTAAAACCTGGTGGTCTAAGGGTAAAGTGGGTTGGCATCATATAAGGGTCCCCTGCACCCAGAGGGTATGGTGCAGGTGTCATGCTGGGAAGGGTGGGAATCGGTATAGTCATGGCTACTGGGGGTGGTGGCATAGGCTCGGCTAGTGGGGCTACTAACGGCTCCGAAACAGTGGCCCACTCTGGAGTGGATACCACAACAGTGGGGGTAGGAGGGCTCGCGGTGGCAAAGGCTGCCATGCCTGCCCTGCGTAGCTCAGAGCTATCGGCGGGGCTACCCTCAAGTACATGTGCTGCTGCAGCTGGCCCCTCCTGAGGTGCGGGCTCGAGTGGTGCTGGTGGGGCTATGGGATCAGCAGGTGCGTCCTCTAACATTGGAGCCACTGGCTCCTCCTGAACAGCTGGAATCTCGGGTACCAGCATGTGCTCTACCGACGCTACGGACTCGTCGTCAGAGTCATCAGATATCCACCCGTTCTTCCCACGGGAGATCGGCATGAGTCTCATGCCTGGAGGAATGTGGATGTGGGGTAAGGGTGCTGGCTCATGCTCCACGTGAGCCTGTCGGTCGAATGGAGACTCTACTGTCTCCGACTGGGCTGGGATCGGCCGGGAAGGTCCGGCACAGCCCACAGGGAAATCCCTGATAGCTCGGATGGGGCGTGGGGCTAACGGTGCGGCCGGTACAATGGGTAGCGGCGCGTCGACCACGGCGGGTGCCCAATCAGGATCCTCGCTAGGATCCGTCTCATCCGAGTCGTCATCTGAACCTCCGTCGACGTTCATCTCCATGTCTTCGTCCTCTGCGTCAAGTACTACCAGCTCGACTGGCTCAGGCGGTGGCGCAGGGATGATCTGAATGCTGCTATCGATACTGGGCGCTATACTACCAGCGTCCGACATCCTGGCAAAAGAACCGTACATGTATACATATGAATTAATTTAAATTAGATAGTTAAGGCGTACATTATCAGTATCCTTTCTAACCTCTAATACTACGTTAATGCATAACGATACCCCTGGCTAGCTTGGTCGGAATCTCCTCATGCCCAATGCTTTCTTGAAAAATTACTTTAGTGTCTTTCTATATTTTTCTTTTGAAAACTTTATCTTTTTGAACCAAATCCGGTTATAGTCTAGTTTTTAAAGAAAATACTCTAGTTCGCTATAACCTTGGCTCTGATACCACCTTCTGTCACACCACGACAATGGCGGAAACACGTGGCGCGACGGTTCAAAAGCATAAAGTCAAGGTTATTGCTAAACACAAGTAATTTAAGAAAATGGGTCATTTATTATGACGTCAAATCTGTCTCAAGCATTACACAAAAGTCAATTGTTTTTAAGTTAATCATAGAGGTTTCTCATATATATCCCAAATGCCTTGGGAAATAAAAGTGAAACCCCGCAAAAGTTTGACGCCGCATTGGAGGATTCCTTGACCCAGCTTGCCCGGTTCTCCTTCATCTAGTTACCTGAAAGATATGTTTAAAAGTTTCGTCAATATAAAATATATTGGTGAGTTCACAGGTTTTTAGTTTCCAAAACTTGGTTACTTGGGAAATACCATGTTATGACAATGTATAGGAGTTGCAAATTCCTATAACTCTACTTGAGACTATAATCAAACCAAGACGTATAAATAAATATGCCCCGCTCCAAGTCGTTACTCGGTTTCCCACGACTTAAGTTCAGAATATATGCACCCCAGGCATAACCTAATGCATAATCGACGCTATCGATTAGGGGTGGGCCTTGTCAGGCACCAATAGTACTATTCAATATTCCTCCGGTTTCATTTCCCTGAATAAATGATTATAGAGGCGAGGACTCAACCCCGAGTGGCGGTCACACCTCAAGTAATAAATCCGTCAAACATTTTCCCTAACATATCTTTCCCCCGGAAAACGTAAAAATAGTTTAAAATGGGGCCGTGAAACTCACCTGAAACTCTGTCTGGCTTACTAGGCGGATAGCAAAGATGGTCTCGCACCTACAAACGTCCTAGACGTATAAGTCACTATTCCTATAGTGCATGTGCCTTGGCAAGTTGTACACCCAACTCCCGACCACGAGTTATTCCAAATCCCGTTTAATTAAGCGCGTATCCTAGGTTTCGTTGGCGTTAGATTACCCTTTGTGTTACAAGTTATATATTACTCCTGTTAATATTTCCTTAACTTGTATCTTATTATCATCGGCTCGACGTCACTTAACATATAATTATTTTCCCATTTAAATAATTATACTTAAGATCGCATCGCTCGATATAATATATATTTCAACCCTCGACCCGACTCACTTTGCCACACATTTGTTTTCCCATTTAAACAAATATGCTAAGATCTTGTCGTTCGATTGTATATTCTTAACGTCCAATTCAACTCACCATATCGTATATTTATTTTCCCATTCAAATAAATATACTAGGATTTCGTTGGTACGGCATACACATATATATATCTTTGTCTTCTCGTCGCGGCTTTCCTTCCCACATATCTACTTTCCCATTAAGTAGATATACTAGAATTTTGCCGAGACGAGCGTACATATATATATAAATGTGTAACTTTTCTTGTTAAGTATATACGTTTGTTTAACGTCTCATTTGTTTATGTCATGTGTTTTCTCCCACGAATTAATTCTTCCAACACTTAGGAAAGTGTTTATTAGTTTTCACCCATAATGTATATATATTTTGCTTCTTAAAATATATATTTTTCTTATCTTGCCGCAATGACATTTTTCTCATGATTTGTCCGTGTACGGTTTGTTAACGCGTCTTAGCTCGATATCTTAACTCGATTAGTTAATTTTTCCAAGTTTTTCCCAACATGTATTTTATAGAAATATTATCCATATTTCTTCCTCTTTTCACATGTTACTTGGATGGTTTAAAATGCTTATGTATTTTTAATCCAACTTGTTAACTTAACTACAAAAATGTTTCCAACACTTTTATATTCCCATTTATATAAAAGTATTCATTTTTGTATAAGTTTCTCAAGTTTGTTTAATATTTTTATAAAATCTCTATTTTATAAAAATCCTTATGTTAAAACCCTCTATATTTTTATAACTTTCAAAAATACACTTTCATACAAAATACCCAAGTATATCTACTAGTATTTACAAAAATCATCCTTAGAATTTATTACTTACATTTTTGACACCAAACTTTCCATACTTGTATTTTTGGACTAATAGTTTCTAAAATATCCATTTTAGTCCTCTAACTTTCAAAGTTACAACTTTAGTCCCTTAACTTCCAAAAGTTGCATTTTTCCACTCTAACTTCCAAAGTTAACATTTTTCACTCAAATTAGTAGACTTTGAAGATTCAACTTTTTATTGGTAAGTTATTTTTGTATCAAAACACTTTTGTTAGTCTTGTATTCCATATGGAAGACTACTTATATGTGTGTTTTATGTATTTGTTCAACATAACCAAATTTCATTCACCTAAGTAAGCTACTTTAATTTTTCATCTTCTTTATTTATGAACTTTTAGCATGTTCCACCATATATTACACCATGTATGATCATAATAAGGTGATTTAAAGTCACTTTTAACATATTCAAGTTCATTCCACAATCTTAACCAAAACATCATCCTACTTAGTTTTAAATGTAAACTTTATGCATTTTCAAGATTATTACATTATCATCATCAAATCCATGGTTTATTTTCATATCTTTAACCATCCATTTTACACATGTAAAACCTATTAAAGATTATGTTCAAAACCACCTTTTAAACCCTTCATGTACAACTTGCTTCTAAGAACACATACATGAATAATAACAATCAAAAACAAGATTAAGAAGCTTACTACTAGCACAAGGCTAGGGAAGACAAAACCTTTGATTTTGAGAGGGGTTTAGTGTGTTCTTCCTTAATGGTTAAGCTCCAAGCTTGAAACACACAATAGGGGTTTGGATGATGGATTGTTTTAAGTGTTTTGGAGATGTAAAAACTTGTAAGAATGATGTATGGGAATGGTAGGAAACTCACGGCCAAGGAAGGAAGAAGGAGGAAGAGTTTTGCTTTGTTATCCAATCTCTAACACATGTTATTTATAACCTTATCACATGTAATCTTCCATGGATTTTGTGATTATTACTAAAGATATAAGAGATTTAGGAAGTACCAAATGATCTTGGATGGATATGGAAATGGTGGTGTGGCCGTGGGTTTTTGAAAGAAAGGAAGAGGTTGCTTGTAAATCTTGGTAAATCCTTATGATCTCTCATAATCTTTATACAAGACCTCACACATGCATGTGTACACTAGGGTGATGATTAGCTAAGTGTTGTCTTGGATTATTGTGGCCTTTGGCCGAAAATTTACACAAGGGGGACAAGGAGGTGGTTACTTTTGTACTAATGTTTTCTTACATCTTTTGTCTTATGTAGTGCATGCTTTTCTTAGGCTTTAGATAATAATAATAAACACAAAGCATGGATGTTATTTTGGCCATGTAGGCCGGCCCTTTGATGGGTTTAAGTGGGGTCCACAACTTCAAATATTTACCCAATATTTGTTAAGTTAAATCCCTCGTCGTCCGGGTGTCGTTCGGGTATTTTTCGGGTTTTAATCACGCGTTATTCGGACATTAATAATACCTTTAATAACCCTTAAATATAGTCTAATTTAAGCGTTGATTGGTTATTTAGGCCTTTGCCGGGTGAAATTATGAGTTATACGCGTATCGGGTGCGGTACGCGCATTTTATTCGTTACCGGGAGGTTTGTACAAGACGTTTTCATTTATGGTTTTGGAGTTCCAAAACTCATTATATTTCATGAAAATACCCTTTATTTTATATCCTGGGTGTCCGGGATCCGTTTCGTTTATTTAATTATTACCGGGTAATCGCCAACGTCCATACCGGATAGCTTATTTACACATGATCCAATCATGCTTTACCATTAAACGTATGCATTCCTATGCACTATTTGGAAATTGCTATCTCCTAGGGCCTTGATAATTAAATCACACATAATTGCATTTAATTACGTTAATCATATATTAATTAATTTGTACGGAATTACCTTATTTTTGCCGGTTGTTACAATATGTTTCTTTTTCTTTTGTTTTGTTTTATTTAAAAACAATAAAGTTTTAAATATATATTACTTGTATTTTAAAAATTCATTTTAAAATACTTAAACTCTTTTTAAAACTCTACAAAAATTATTTTGTGTTAATCTAATGAAAAAGTTTAACAAAAAATTTTTAGTTTTCAAAAATTTATTTATTTAATATATATAATAAATAATCCAAGTTTATTCCATTATATTTATAAAATTCTATTAAAATATCAATACAATTTTATAAATTTCTACAAAAATTATTCTGAGTTTTTATGACAATAAATTTTTCTAAAATGATTTTTATTTCTGAAAAATCATTTATTTAATATTTTTAATCAATTTTTGTTAGTTTTAATCATAAATAAATCATAATAAATTCAATTTTTAATATTTTTGCACCAAAATTTTATATAAATTATTTCTGATTATTTGTAACTGAAATATATTTTTTAATATAATAATTCTTTAATTTTAGTATTTTTAAATATTAAAGTTAAATTTTGACAATTTGTAATAAATAGATTTAGTATTCTATTTTAAAGAAAATAATTTTATAAAAATTATTTTTATACTTTAAACTCATTATTGTGACCATCTTAAATTCAAATTTTATAAAAAGATTTTTGTTTATTTATTTATTAAATTTCTCTCAATTATCAAACATTTTAATTATTAATCAAACGAGCACTTATCCCCAATTCGAAGCTCTAGAATATATTTGTAGACTAGATAGACTTAGACATATTTATTACCTTATCTATAGGGTGATACTTGGCATATTTGGGCAACACATATTCTATTTTCACGAGACATAACATTTTGCTAAGGTGAGTTTACATAGCCCCTTTTCTCTATTTTCACTATTTTTGGGGTGAAACATGTTTAAACATTTTATACTATCATTTACTCATACTTACTTGTTATTCAATTACATCATCATTCTATCATTTGACTGTAACAAAAAGACACAGTACAATCATTAACATTGATCAAGCCGCCTGTTTAGATTATAGCGCTATAGGTCTGACAAACCCATCCCCCCGCATAAATTCAGGGATGATCGATAACAATAACAACATTTAACTAACTTGCGAGTTAGTCATCAGTCGACACAAGGTTTGATTGTACAAAGACGCATTGTTACATGTCGGAATCATACTCTATCATCATACAACTGTGATTGTTGTACAAGCTATTGTTATCAATTATATTCAAAACCTATGTAATTCTCACCAACTTTTTGTTGACCCAAAATATTTTCAAACTTAACATGTTTCAGGTTCTACTTGCTTGAAGATTTGAGTTAAATGCTTGAAGATGTGTGCATAGTATTACTCATTTTGATGTACGAATTCTTGTAGAACAATTGTATGTAATTTATTTAAATTATTTAGTGAAATTTATTATTCACCATGAGCTACTGAACAATCATCAATATGTGACATCCCGATGTTTTCGCCATCGGTTGGGGTGTTACACTCAGTTTATGTTAGTAGCTCTATTGGGTTAACACCCCTTTCCAGACCGGTAGAGCGGGTCTTATGGGGAAATATAACCTCACAAATTCCTCTTACATCAGGGGTCAGGTTCGGGAAGCAAAAGTTATGGTTTGATTAACAGCCCTAGGTTAACATCATCCTTGTTAGACCTAGCTAGTCTGCCTGGTTCTCTTCGAGTTGTACTCTATCATACTCTTATAATAAGATTATATGTATGTATATATGATATGTTTCTATAAAAACCTATGATCTCGCCAACATTCTTGTTGATATTTTTAAGGATGTTTTTCAGGTACTGATGCTTAGGAGTTATGAGAGTGGGTTTAGTGGGCACTACGATGGGCATGATGTTGGGACCCGAAAATCTTAAAACTATGAACAATGTTTTTATTTTGTTTATGAATAATCTGTAAAACATTAACTATGTAACTTCGCTTCACCTTGGTTATGACATATTTTTATTAACTTTCTTAAGACCGAAAACGTAAATGTGTTAGACTAGAGGGTGGATGCAAGATGTCCATATGTATCTTCAAGTGTGTTGCTAAACTTTGTGGTAACAACTTCCGTTACCTCATGACTAGCTTTCCACTTTGCGCTGTCGGGGTGTGACATTAGTAACGTTTAAAAATCACGGAGGAATGATATTGATGGGCAATGATAGAGGATCCGGGGAATCGTGGGTTCGATTCTTGAGCTAGACGGGTTTTACCAGTAATTTCATCCTCATGCCTACGGACGGGTAGGTTACCGAGTTTTCCCCGGAATTGGTGTTTGACAACTCGGGTACTCTCGGAGTACTTGAATTTGTCGAAATGGTACTCTGAGAATGCTCGGATTTGATTTATTGGCCGTTGAAAAAAAAATCTAAGTATAAATATCGAAAAAAGAACAAAACCTTCATAAAAATGTAAATATTATTGTTCATTACACCCAATGGAACCAAATTGACATCATTTGATAACATCATGAAAAATATAACAGTTTACTTATTCGTCGAGTTCTTGGAAGCTAGCTATCTTCCTTATTTTTCTTATAACACATATAGTTAAAAACATAGTTATGTAACATGCAAGAACAACAACAATCTATCTGTTGCTCACAACACCTCGCCCATCCAATCCACTTTAGCACCTAACGCTTGGCAATTGCTGACAAGGAGCCTTTTTCATTACTTGAGCTACCCTTAAACTTAGCCACTGAACAATCTGTTGCAAATAAACCTGCACTCAAATACTTGCTATATCCTCCCATAACAGGCATCGACACTCCCATTTTCACCTTGCTCACATAGTCGCTCTTGTAAGTTTGTCCCAAAACGCCGTCAACGTCTTCACCCACGGATAAAAACTTGAACTTGAGATCAAGATGAGCGAAGCAATCGTCATTGGTTATATCATAGTTGTGGATTCTTGAATCTTCTTTTGTAATTGGAACCACTTTGGCAGTGATTTTGAACATGTTTTCAACTTCAACAACCACGGTGTTTGTGTCTTGAGTCCGGGTGATTGTAGTTGAGGAAGTCTGCCACTTGAAACCTTCGGTTTGCGGTAGAAGGATGTATTCCCCATCAAATGTGATGGAGATACGGTCGATAGAGTCATCCCAAGTGGAAGTCTTTTGAGCACCGATTTGTAGCCTGTGGTTATCGAAGAGAACCCCAATGGATTGAACCCAAGTGAAGTCTCGTCCCATATTTTGGTTCCTCTTGCCGATGAAGTGACCATTGATGTGGAGGTTTTTGTCGGTAACAAGGCAAAAATCTTTATCCTTCTTTCCATGGAAGTAGAAAGTGATGCCATCGGCACCAATGAAACGAGGATCTTGGCACACCGCTCCAGGCATATCGCAATCTGAATGTTAACATACAAATAGTAATGTTCTCACAATTTTCTAATTACTGAATATGGTTCTACAACGACTAACGAGTGTTTATAAATTCTATTGGGGTTCTTTACCCTTTACCCAACAAAAAAAGAATGCATCGCTCGAAGAAAATCTATCTAGTGACACGTAAAACACTACTAGAAAAGTGGTTCTTTTCTTATAAAATTTTTCTACGAAAAAAATGCGGCACAAATTTTAACAAAATTGCTACTAATCCATGACGACAAAAAATTCCGTTGTTTTTTAGACAAATTTGCTACACAATAGCGATCAATACTTGGAAAATTGCGTAGTAAATGTGTAGTAATTCGTTTCCAACGTGGGTTTTTCTAACATTAAGGTTTCATTACAAATGCATAGCAAATTCAAATTTGTGACGCATTTTCAATAAAACCTTGATGTTAGAAAACCCTTGTCGGAAACCAATTACAACACATTTACTACACAATTTTCAATGTATTTCCTATGAAAATATGGTGTGGGAAATTTGCGATGTATTTCCTACGCCATTTCCGACACAACTCCCTTAGTATTTATCTTTGTTGTATAGCAAATTTGTTTAAAAAAATAGAGGTATTTTTTTCGTCACAAATGTGTAATAAATTTGTTAAAATTTGTGACGTATTTTTTATTTCATATGAAACTTATGTAGCAAATGACTACTTTTATAGTAATAAAACTAACATAATCTTCTTGGTTTTAGTACTTATAATTTCGTTTAAACAACGGATGTTACATATGGGACTTTAACTTAATTTCAATCTGTTGGTTGCCTAGTATACTATTTTACAACCCCAATGTCCCCTTGAAGATAAAGTATAAGATATTTTCTACCTAGCTACCAATTAAATGTTTAAAACATATAATTTCTGGGGAAATTTTTAAGTATTGGCTTGTGGCTTCATTTTTTAAAACAAAATAATCATACATATGACAAAAGAATGTTCAAAATCTATCACATCCTCTTTTTCTCTAGCTATAACTTATATAGACGACACACTTAACTATGTTTTCATGCATATATAACCCATTAAACTATATATATAGTAATTATCTTTTTAAATTGGGAGATTTTTCAATTGGGAGAGATGGCTGAGTGGACGAAAACGGCTTTTGCTAGCAACTTTAGGTGACACTAAACATCAATTTTCTTGCATTACGTATAACTTAATTTGGGCGTGAACACTAAAAACTAACAACTAAACGTTGTGTAGCACTTACTACAAACTGGCTTGCAGGAGACGCAATCAACCTCACATTTGCCAGGACAAGAAGGAGGGCAGGCATGCTGGGTGGTGTAACATTGTGGATAGTTTCGGTTTTTACAAGTGGCTTTTGCTCCTTGAGGGGCCGGAGGGGTCCATGTAGGAGGCGAAGGGGAAGGCGGTGTAGGGGTAGGAGGCGAAGGGGAAGGCGTAGGAGGCGATTGAGGAGTTGGTGGAGTGACGTAGGGAGGTGATGATTGCATGGTGGAGTTGTTACAAATAGGTTTGCAGGATGGACAATGAATGTAGCACCCATTATCACAAAACTTGGGACAAACATGGACCAAGTTGTGACATTGTTTGAAGCTAGGGTCCTCACATTTTGCTTCCGTAGGATTCTTAGCAATTCCCGGTGGAGTCCTCGCGGACTCAACGAAAGCTACCATGATCAACATGACCACAAGTAATGTAACATGCCCAACCATGGAGAGAGAGCGAGCCATTGTAGTTAATTAGATTGCAAATGTATACTCAGTATTTGTATTCCTACCGAGTGTGTGTTTGTTAACCTTGTTTGCCTCCCTATTTATAGGATCCCAAGAGGCAAATAAAGGCATGAATCTAGGGACGCAATCTAAAAAAAGAAGAAGGTATTGCCTTAAGATTTAGGTATCTTTGCCACCCCTTTAAATTGATTTTGATGAAAGTTATCCATTCGTTGATTTAAAATGGAATAAAGCTTGTCGGGTACTCAACCTAGAAAGCATAAATTATTAACGCCATATATAACTAAGCAAACCGAAGCGTACCGCCAAATTAACTTGGTAAATCTTATATCAATTACTTCTTGGTCTACTGGTATAATGTTCCTTCTTGTAAATGTGAGATTGTGAGTTCAAATCCTTATAGATGTAGGGTAAAGGTGGAATTAAAGGTGCTAAAAAAGTTTGCCGTAAAAAAAATAGTAAATCGTATATAAATGGCACACACTCTTGCGTTTGTATAGTTTAATAAAGACGAGCATTCTCTTCTTTCATTTACATTGTTGACTATCCATTTGTTCAACTATATTTGCTTATACCTAACGAATGTAAAAATATACATAATAGGTATTTCTATGTAGTTTGTATATTTCTTTTAACATCTTGTGTTTCTCTGCTTAATTTTAAAATACAACAAGTTGCATTCATTTACAATCTTACCAATTAACTCAAAGATAATCATAAGAAATAAGCAAGCTAAGTAGCATTACGCCAATTCCATAACAAAAACACAACGGTGTTGGGAGCGCCACCCAGCTGAGTTGGCTGAAAGCGCTTGCCCACATCCCAGCCTAAAAGAATATAACTCGAACACAAGTATTGCCAATAAACGGGTGACATGATTTTCAACTAAACTGAATATCCTAATTATACAATAGCATGTCTATACATGAACCAGACCAGGCCCCTCCAAATTTTGTAAACAACACAAAGTATTAGAAAAAAGTTACATATAAATTACAGAGGTTTTGCCAATTAAAGCTATACAAACAAGTATATTTTCAACTCTTGAATTCATAATACGAAGGTATATAACGTTTTTTTTTTGTACAATCCATTTTACATTAAAATAGAAGGTAGACGGGCAACAAGCTGCGCCGCCATCCCCTTCTAAATTGCGAACCCAAATCTACCATATACAAACCCCTGCCCCAGAGAAAGTATATTATGTCTCACTTACTATACACCGAGTTGATGCTTCTAGCTTCCCAACCTAAAAAAAAAAAAAGTCATCCTGTATATATTATATACATTTCAGCATGAAGTGTGTAGATTCACCATAATGCAACTTTAATTTCACATGCTTATCAAAGTCAAATTGCCTTCGGGTTCAACTACTCGTTTTCTAATGTAATTATGTTGGATTGTTGTTATCACAAGGTAGAAGATGTATACAACACTTAATAGAGCATTCACATTAGAATCCCTAAATCATCATTATCCCTATAAGTTAAGAAAAAAATCATGAAATATTAATTTTTACGCTCTACCCGATTCTCAAAAATAGGGAATAGATATAGCAAGTGCATAATGACTTTATACATAGGGAATTATTATTCACTATGCTCCCTACATTTTTCTTACTACAAACTGGCTTTGCAGGAGACGCAATCAACCTCACATTTGCCAAGACAAGAAGGAGGGCACACTACAACAAAAATGGGTTTTTAGTAGCATAAAAGCTTCCTAAAATGCTATTTTATAGGACCTTTTATTTAATAGGACCAACTGTAAAAACGTTTCATGTAAAGGGGTCGTAATAAGTCCCGAAACTTAAAAAGCGTCCTAATATTTTAAATAAGATTATGAAACCAATTTTATGGTCGCATAATATGTCTATGAATAACCCAAAAAACTACTAATAAGAACATATTAGGACACTTTTACAATGTTTTAACATGTGCTTACCTACTTTTAATCTTTTAATACACATACAAGCATCTTTAAAAATTAATTTATAGAACCCTTATGTTGTAACATTATAGGTACTTTAGTACCAAGAAAAGGGTCATAATATCCTAAATAAGATTATGAAACAAATTTTATAGTTGCATAATATGTCTATGAACAACCCATATAGCGTCTTAAGAAAAGTACATTCTGACACTTTTACAAAGTTCTAACAAGTTTAATAGGACACAAATTTCGAAGTCATATATACAACGCTTTTTTAAACATCCACACACAATTTACGATATGGTTACGGACATCCAAATAATGGTTTCTATAATACAGTAAAAAGACCATCAACATATAAAATCCTAATAGTTATTGTGTATATACATCAACTAATAAAAGAAATAAAACTTTATTATATTTTAAACAAGCATATTCATAACAAAAACACTAAACATAAATAAATTATAGCATTATCCAACATAAAGTCTTGTAATATTTAACAAAGAAAATAAAAGCAATAAAAGAAACAAGCAACATAGAATCCTGGGTCATCATGCGTCCTTAATTCTCACGGACTACCTACAAATAAACCATCCATGTATAAGCATTTAGTTCCAGATTATTAAAATTATTCGTATCACAAGCTTAACTAATAAACCATCCATACTACCTACAAATAAACCATCTATGTATAAGCATTAAGTTCCGATTATTAAAAGTATTTGTATCACAAGTTTAACAAATACATACCGAGGCTAAAAGACAAAGGGGTACATGCATCGATCGGGTTTGTCCCGATTGCTAAGTGTTATGTGCCTTATGTCCAAGGCTTGATACCAAACCACATCGAGTCGTGGGTCTCACCGGAAGCAGCCTCTCTATTCTTAGGGGTAGAGGTAAGGCTGTCTACATCTTACCCTCCTCAGACCCTACCTTAGCTTTGCTATAGGTGGGATTAACTGAGTATGATGATGATGATGATGATGATGATCAAAGGACAAGACCATGCAATGGATGCACCAATACAATCTTGAATTGTGGAAAATAACCCATATGGTCTCCCCAACTTTTCATCTATTTTTATTAGTACTTTAACGTTTACCTCACACAATATTGGTCCACTATCTGTACCACCAAGTAGCTCATTTGGGTCCAAGCTCTTCACCCATCCTCTTGCTACAGTCTCGATAGAGTTTAGAATGAATCTATTGAAAACTTCATCCCTGACCTAGATTTCAATTTTCAACAAACATTTATTAACATTTCACAAAAAAAAAAAAAAATAATGATAATAATATACTAGCATGCTAAGATTTTTATAGAAAAGACTAATATGAAAAAAAAAAACATCAGTAGACATTGTTGTTTTACAGTGTAGCCCAATGTAACCATTAATTAATCACCAACTTAGAAACATTTTTAGGATGAGTCTACAAGTTGTTATTGATCAAGATGACAACTACTTCCGATATTGTTGGTCTTTCATCCATGATCTAGAGAAAACACAAAGTGTCCAACATTAATACACTTCACTGCCTGTAAAAAGCACAAAGATGTGTAATACACAATGAAGTACAGAAGTGAAAACAGATTACTTTTAAAACCTATATGACCCAAAAAGTTGACCATAACCTTACATTCATGATAAACAGATCAAACTTCAACTTCACAATTTGCAAAGAAAGCCCCACCTTTTTTTCTGTTTGAGAGTTAGTATCCATCAATTTCATATTCTTCACTATCACCTAGTCCATCCATGATGAAAGGAAATCTAATCTTATGATATTGATAAATGTTTTCTTTTATAGGATATTTTCATCTTGTATTAACTTACTATAGTGTGAGCAAGATATTTGTTTGGTGATCAATGGCATAGCATAGTTTAGATATTCAAAATATCATACCTTTAGTGAACAAGTATTTACATCACCTTTTTGTTCTGCACGTACATCTTTTCCATCCATATCAACATCATCTGGATCCAAGTTCAGATCAAAATGAAATCATATTCAAGTAGGGGTGCAAATGAGTCGAGCTACTCATGAGCAACTTGATCTTGACTCGAAAAACAACTCAAAATGAGCCGAGCTTAATCGAGCCCGAGCTCGAGCCTAAAAACAAACTCCTTTAGCTAGCAAACGACAAAAGCTTTGCTTATTGAGCTCGAGCTGGCTCATGGGCTTGAGTCCATTGTTTATACAATTTTTAATTATTATATTAAATATATATTTAAACAATAATAATTTGTATTTGTTAAAATATAAAAAGATAACTCAATTATATACAAAATATTAATTGTAATAAATAAATAACAAAACAAGCATACCCTAAGACGAGCTTGAGCTTGAAAAACTACCTACAGGTTGAGCTCTAACTTTCTAAACAATGCTTAAAACGAGCTTAGGCTTTCATAAGTTAAACGAGTTTAAGCTCAGACTTGGCTTGCTTGCACACCTAGTTCAAGGAACAACAATTAATGATAAATGTTTAATTTTCTACATCTGCCTATACTAATAAAAGACATTTAAAATAAAATAAAATAAAACTCAGTAGATAATACGTTAGCAAGCTTTACACCATACCCATTTTTCCCTACAGTAGTCTTCTTGATTAAATTATTAACTACTACTAGTTAGTAGAGAGGCTATTGTACAAAGACTCCTTAAAATACAAAGTGTAAGAAGCTATCCCGACCATCCATTGCGTTTTAATCAAGATAATCGACATTTAATAACCCACGAGTGTTTTAAGGATCAGTTAACAAGGGGAAGGGTAAATTAGACAAATTCCCAATATAATAATTTGATTTTTTTAATAATAGCATCCAATTCAATCTCATTTAATAACAGTTACTTAATCAAAACATATACTCGTCGAATTCACAAAACAAAATCAACCAAAATCAAAATCTCTGAAAAAAAAACCAGAGCAGTTGTAGAAGACGAAAAAATAACATCCGATCAAGGAAGTATTATGGCTCCAAAACGCAAATCAAGTAACTTTATGTTCATATTATGATTGTCATTATGATCGTATAATGAAAATCATTTGATAAAACCTAAAAAAAACATAACATATGAAGGAAAAGAAAGAAGAAGCAAACTGAATCATGATAGGCCTTCGATGGGAACTAATACAGGTATGTTTTAGATCTGATTTATGAAATTACTAGAGGCGTTATATGTTTTAATGAAAATAATAAAGGCGTTTAATTGATTGTTATGAACAATGAGAATTTGTAAGTGCGTTTTGGTAATCAATAAAGGCGTTTTATGATGTTAAAGATGAATGAGATAATTTATTTGTTTGTTGTGTTTAAAAAAGTGATGGCATGTGATTAAAAATGCGTTTTGTTTATTTATAAAGGCGTTTTACTTATTGTTACTGTTAATATAAGGTATGAGATGATTTGGTGATCTTTTGTATTTAAAAATTGGAAAATGTGATTATAAATGATTTTTTTATATAATTAGTAAAGGCGTTTTATATATATATATATATATATATATATAATTAAAGATGAATTAGATGATTGTGTGAAATGTTGTGAATAATAATTAGAACATTGAGATCCCATACATCATGTTTCAAAACGCATATTGTAAATAACAAAACGCCTTTATTGCTTTTAGTTAGAAATCAGACTAACATAAACTAACATATTGTAATAACAAATGCGTTTTATATTTTTCAAATGCATTTTATATAAACAAAGACTGTTGACACTAACAACTCCTGTTCCCTAACAACTGCTATGCAAATTATTGCTTACAAGGTCTGTTGAAGAAACCACTGTCTACCAAAGGTCTGAAGATACAAGGTCTGTTGGAGTCAACAACACTTAGGCTCTAACAGATGATTCAAGCAAACAGAGTTTATTCCATCAACTATTACACATCAGAGGTTTAGTCATCAGAGTTTTCAGTATGTAAAAGCTTGAAAAAGCTTTTGTTTTGATGTGGAATGAAATATATATGGATAATGTATGTAAAAGCTTGAAAAAGCTTTTGTTTTGATGTGGAATGAAATATATATGTTATGTATTAGTAAAACGCATTCGATATGATCATAAAACACATTCGTAAAAAACAGAGTTTCAAATGTTTAGTTATTGTAAAACGCATTCAAGGAAACATAAAAAGCACTTTAGAAAACAGTAGAAAATGTGCAAACTATTCAGTATATACCAAAACGCATGCATAAAACATAAAACGCATTTACTGAAAAAAAATCACTCATCAACAACTTGTTCTTCATCTGCCTGGTGTTCATTTCCATGGTCTTCAGCATTTTCAACTTCCTCGTTTTCATCTTGTAACAATGTATTTTTCATCTCGTTTTCATCTTCATTGCATCTTCTGTTGGTTTCAATGAAGATGCAACAGCAGGTTTGTATATTGGAGTTTGATCATCAATGGGAACATCTTTCTTAGGAAGATCTGTCATAAAACACAAAATATACAACTATAAAATCTAATTTTAATGACAAAATGACATGTTCATATTATAAAAAGGCACATAATAGTAAGCATTCACATGCACATGTAAGGATTTATCTAACAAATCTCAAAACGCATGTTAAAACATCATAAAACGCATTTAAATAAAAATCAATTCTATAAAACCAAAGCAGTTACCTCAAAACGCATGTTAAACATAATAAAACGCATCATACTCTAAAAAGGCACATAATTGGAAGCATTCACATGCACATGTAAGGATTTATCTAACAAATCTCAAAACGCATGTTAAAACATCATAAAACGCATTTGAATAAAAATCAATTCTATAGAACCAAAGCAGTTACCTCAAAACGCATGTTAAACATAATAAAACGCATTTGAATAAAAAATCATTTCTAGAAAACCAAGCAGTTACCTCAAAATGCATGTTAAACAAAACAAAATGCTATTGACCATTATCAATTACAAAAAAACCTCGCAGTTAAGTCAAAACGCATTTTAATCATCCAAAAAACGCAACTACTTATTATCATATACATAAAACAAACAATTACCTTGCACCCTTCTGTGTTCAACCATGAAATGAAAACTCTCACCACCTTGTTCATTAGTGTTGTTAACATCTTCCTGTATAATATCTACATAAACACTTATCAATCAAACTCTGTTCATCTCTGTTTTTTGTGATCTGCTAATATAAATCAAAACAGTATAAACTAACCTTCAAATTTCAGATTATGTGCATCGACAACATTATCTTCTTCTCCGATTAAGATTTTAGGTTCGTTGTTTAGGTCTGAAAAACAATTAAAAATCAAAATAAGATTACGATTATGTGAAATTAAAAAACAGAGTAACCTACCGAACATGATGATGAACTTTGCAATTGAGTTTGATTCGGGTAAACTTTTGATCGACAGATGCAAGGTGATGAGAATTTTTTAATAAGGTAAGAATTGATGAAGAAGATCGTGAAATCAGTTATAAAAATTTGAATTCTGATTGAACAATAAAACAGGGATTGTGAAAATCATAATTATGAACGTGATTAATTGATTGATGCAAATGTCTATAATTCCCCTCTCATAATTGAAAATCAGTTTTTTTTTGTTTTAACAGACATCTTACACGTGGCATATTATTGTGGCTTCGTACACTTTGTAGGTTAAGGGACTTTGTACCCAATACTTTCTCCTAGTTAGTATGCCTTAAATCAACTCCAACACATAAAAAAGCGTTTCTTTATACATCTTAACCTTTTCTTCTTTAAACAACAGTAAACATAATCTATGGAGTTTACTAAAGCTTCTACAATTATTGGCCAAGACTAACAGTAAGTTGCAAAACGCAAAAACTTTGCATAACAATAAAATGAAAAATTATAACAAAAATCCAATCCTTTTTCAAAAAAAAAAAAAAAAAAGGTTATCAGAATTTCCAAAGGGAGAAAACTTACATTTCACTATAGCTTCTAAACTCGAGTCTTTCTGCGAACCAACCAAAAAGTTTCTTTTTTATATCAAAGTTTAGAGACTTAATCGTAAATACAATTCGAAATTACCTTAACCGCACAAATAATTCAAGAAGTAGATGTGGCAATGCAAGCAGGGCTGGTGGTGGTGGATGTCAGCAAGGGTCCGGTTAGGGTTTGTGGGGGGTGCGGTGAACTGGAGAAGGCTTGGGCTCGGGTTTAGGTTTTGTGGGATGGAAGTTGGTGAAAAACAAGACCTCAATAGTTTTGGCGCTTGAAACAAGCGCGTGAATAAAAAAATGGGAAGCCATAATAATGAAACTTTTTAAGGCTGGACTATGATTTATGAAGAATGAAAATTACTAAAATGCAATTTTATTGTTACTTAACTAGTGGTTGCACCCGCGGCGGGAGCTGGCCAATATCTAACAAAACTAACATGGAAGTATCTTAATTTCAGGTTGAACACTCGGTGTTCAATCCCCCTTTAATCAATCATGGAACGTCAACAAAACATCTAAACATCCAAGTTCCAACCCTTGGTTGCAGTGGGTATTAATAGCAAGGAATATGGTATCAACCTCAATTGGGAGCATTGGCAAAGATTCCATATTAGCAGCACAGTTAGTTTTATAAAATGATGTTTGCAAGTAGGTGGGTGAAATCCATGGAGAAGGGTGTGCCGTTGGCGGTGGCCCGAAGCCTTACTATTTCTCTTCTCTTCCTCATCTTAGCTTCTCTCTCTATGTTTCTCTCACTATGTTGATTATGTGTGTGTATAAGTTAACAGCAAAGAACAAAGAAATAAAAGAAAAGAGAAGAAAAGAAAACACTGCGCGTGTCACAGGAACAATCATTGTTAACTTTTATAAAACCACCCATGAAAACCCCTTTAATTACAGTTATGCCACATGCACTGTTCCTAAGACCGGATGTGTTTTGTTATATTATATAATTTAAATATTGTATGGAATATTAAGTATTGTATCGACATTCTGATAATATTGTAATAAATGGATTATTTTGCTACATGACTTATTTTTATATATTATTGGCCATTAATTATAATTTAATAGGAATGTTAGTAATGAAAAAAATAATAAAATAATAAAACCATGATGTAACGACCCAGGTGGCGCAGCGGATTAGCATTGACAGGTTTAATTGTAATGATTACATTAAAATGAATTTCAATACCAATAAAATACATAAAATGTAACCATAGTATCCTCTTCTTATCCAGATCTTCTATTCGTCAGCTTTCTCTTTAATAATCTTGTATAAATACCTGACCACATGCTTAAAGTACATTAGTATTTTCATACTAGTGAGACATGCCAAAAATTAGACATACTGATAATAATAACTCAAGTTTAACAAACATGCAACTCTTTCTATAGGGTTCGGTCATTCTAAGGTGGAATATATTATTGATGGAGCACCATACAAATGCTTATTGTGGTTCCAAACCTCTAATTGGTTTAGAAAATTATATTCCCGTGAGTATAGGTCGATTATACATGGTCCCGTAGCCTCTAATCGGCCCGGGTCTATACTCTATGATACCGAATGGATCCATTCTACGCGATTTCTATTCGACCGAATTCTATTATAGATCATGATTCGATGATATTCTATTAACAACTCGATAACACTTTTATAATATAAACCATATAAAATACTTTGATAACGACTAGACAACCATGTAATCAGCCCAAAAGCTTTATAAATAAAAAGGGGAAGGGTCATGTACTCACCTTAAATAATATTCTTCCGATTCTGTAGTCTATTTCTTATTGGTATATTTCCATAATATTGTACCTAATAATATTTTTATAAACATTAGCGCGTGCAAGGCTTGTGCAAGTGATAACGCTGGGGACAATCCTTTATATTTTAATACTTTGTATTATTTTGTATATAAATATATATATATATATATTTATATATGTTACTCGGTTTATTATCGTTATTCTGTTTAATATCGTCGGGTTAATATTTATCGTCCCAAACGTTTCACGTCTATTATAATAATAATAATAATAATAATTATAACAATGATAAAGATAAATATAATCATACCCTACTTCATCTTCCTCAGGTAAACAGGTTCGAATCCGGAAAACCAAGATAACCGGTTTCACATCTTATCAACAGGAATGGTGACGGAATTGATAACTGAAACTGATACGGCTAGTCAGGATACTTTGAGACCCGGTCATTGAAGGAGGAGATTTGGAACAGAGCCGGTAACCACCGGTTGTTTGGAGGTGAACCTACATGGACTGGAGACGACGACCGGATACGAGTAGTGTTTTATGGGTGGTGATAACCGAGCAGTAGTGTCGAACAGGAAGTTAAAGGGCCTTGGTTATCGATATTATAGGTTGCGGATGACCGATTCAGTGACAGAGAGGAACAGCGGTTGAAGTAGTCACCATAACCGGAGATGGTGACTAGAGTATAGTTGCTGGTTTTTGGTTTTACGTTTGGCGATGATGATGGACCCGGTTAAGAAGGTGAACAGAACCGGATACGATTATTGGGTTGTGGGATTATAGTTGGTGATAGGAACAGAGGGTGGTCGGGACTCGGCGATTATGTAACTACAATTATGGTGGATGTGGGAGAGGTGTTCGGGACTGAAGGTGAAGGTGGTCGATTGTTGTTGCTGCCGAAGGCACCGGAGGAGGCGACCGGTGTCGGGGAAGACAACGGGCGTCCGACGATGGTGCATCGAAGGTGATATTATGGTTGTTGTATATATATGAGCCGAGCAGTGGGTTGTGGTTAGTCGGGCCCGTAGTAATAATATGGTGATGGTCGGAGCTGGGGAAGACAACCGGACTATGGTGTCGGAGCAGAACCCGGTCACTAATGATGAAGAGTGACCGGAGAAGATGATGGTGGGGTGTCGGGTGGTGAGCGGTGGCTCGCCGGAGACAGAACTCGGCCGGAGAAGGTGACCGACAATGGCCTCCCTCTATCTCTTTCATGTTATCTCTCTCTCTCTTCGTGTACTCTTTCCCTCTCTCTATATTGGATTGTTACAGGTTATATTTATTTATACTAAAAAGGATGCATGAATCTTATGAAAGGTCATGATGATAAAGATGGACATGTTTTTAAAATAGAGATTAAGTGTAAGGATATGGATATGAATGTGTAGGTGTGCGTGAGTTTTAAGCAAGAATAGAAGGGAGTGAATGTAATGATTGGATAAGGAGGATGGACAGAAAGATGGCGTGAGTGTATATAATATGCATGTATGATAAAGAAGGCAAATTCAATGTATCATATAGGAGGAGTGCATGAATGTATATAATAGGTTATGGTTAGAGGATGATGAGGATTTGTCTAAAACATCAAGTGGGTCGAGATGTTAAATGGGCCGAAGGGGTATTGGGCTTTTACAAATGGAGTCCAATTATTATAAGTTTGGACTAATATGTTTTGGCTTTTATTATCGGGTGGTTTTAATATATTGGGCCGATTCCATTGGGCCAGATTAGCTTAGTTATAATATTAGATAATTATGTTAATTAATCATTATTAAGGAATGTTTATTCCTTCAGGTGTTACATTCTCCCCAACCTATTGGAATCTCGTCCTCGAGTTCGATTCGATTTGTCTTATAATGTTTAATAAATATCTTTTTATCATTTTTGATAATCTATATACTATTATTAGGTTCTCCCTAACCTATAGAACTTGTCCCCCATTTATTTTTCTGATAATAAATTCTAAACTCTATAAGGGTAGGGTTAAAATCTTAAATGCTTAATTCTAGAGTCTCCTCTTAGCGTTATATAAATTAAGCTTATACAACTTTAAATGGCTTTCTATTCTCGATGGTTTCTCGTAATATCATTTATCTTTGGCCAATCCTTTGGCCACATCGATTATCATTATTAACTTTCTTGTGGTGGTATAATATCTTCATACCTTAGTATCTCTCTTAAACAATGATATTCATACTCATCTAATGTATATAGTTTACCTATCTATACGAACTATAATTCTTATGATAAATTATTCTTGGCTAATCTTTTGGCTATACTGATTCTTATTATGGATTTTCTGGTGGTGTTAAGATATCGTTATATCTTAATCCTTTTCTATTTATATAATAATTTGTCGATAAATAATTATATCTGGTTGTTCACGATAGTACACGTCATCTTGAAATATTTTACATTCTATAATAGATTTTTTCTTAGAATTTTGTTCTATAATACGTTTTAAAATATATTCTATACTTTAATAACGAATATTCTATAGCCAAATCGAATGGCTTAATTCTTGGAATTATTTAATCTCTACAAAATTTAAACTTCTTTTATATATTCTGAAAATGAACTACTGGAAAGTCACTTATCAGATTATTGTAGTCATATAAAATCGTATAAATATTATAACCTTAGATCATAAGATTGGTTTTCTATAATCTGTCAGCTTATTCGAGTTCGATAAGTATAAACAAATATTTTCAGGAGCAGCGATCTATAAATATTTTCGAGTTGTATTAAATATTCGGGTTGAGACTAGGCTTCGCAGAAATTCAAATAAATAACCGTATAAAGTGGATCTTTATAAAACATTATCCACACCGTATAGGATATTTTCTGTGTATGCGAACGATAGAGTTCTCTTATCGATGTGAAATGACCATAATATAACCGAAGGAAGTCAATCTATTTGTAAGATACTTGATACTCTAGTAATAGGCCATTCTTATATAAAACATAAATATTATGTTGACCAAACTGAAGGATCTCTTGATACTATTCTTAAGGTATTAGCAGTATCCGTAGTAGAATTGTGAGAATTCTTTCGATCTTTGGATGGTGCATCTTTTCCTTCACAGTATCATATGTCCCTACACATAATCCTGTGGGAAACGTCCGGATATACCTCTCATAAGGGTCTGGATCTCTTTTGCCACAGGGGTTGCATAGAGGATATGCAGCCATCTTTGATTCTATATATCGATTTGATCGCTAGATTTTAATCAGTTCTGTATATAGATGAATATGGTTATTATGAGTTTCCGATTTTTGATGTCTAGGCTGCCATGAATGTGTTTGATTTATAGAATCTCGATTTACAGACTGTGGTTTATCGTTATAATATTTTACACCTTTTATATAAATCAAGCTCTCTTATCACATTGTCACAAGTTTCAGGTTTCGTGACTCAATGGTTGAGGATACTGAGTATGATAATCGTCCATGAATTTCTCCAAATTTTTTTTTAAATAAATAGAGATGGTAGTGGTAATACTATTGGTGTAGTACAGTTTCGAACTTTCTCAAAATTTTACTCGATTCTCAAGTCTTCGAACTTGATTTCCAATAATATTATTTGAATGATGCAAAGAAAATAGATATACACTAGGATATACATATTTTTCTTTATATTTTTAGAACAAATAACCAACTTCATGTTTGAAAACTTAATTTGTCACAGGGAGACTTATAAATTTCCAGAAATTAACATATCGTTAGATTATTTGTAGGGCTAATATTGGAGTTTACAACTCGACTACTGGTTTTTAAGGAAAGACCAAGGCATCGTGAGTTGGAGATAAATGACTAATCATCTTCAGTAGATTGTAGAATCTCTCTGAAAAGATATGAGGTAATTCGACATATGTATTATTCTATGAAGTTAAGAATATAATACACTGAGTAGAGATAATGGTAACAATCGGGTGGGGATAGTTTCTAGGATTCTAGAGTAACAATTGACAATGATGCTGATAACCGAGGTATAAAGTCGTTAAGATCAATTTTTCAAACTTTGATGATAAAGTGCTAAAAGTTTAACCGGTCAGGTTGGGATATTTTCTAGGATTTCTGGGGTAATAATTTAATAATACTAAGTTGTTGATATCATAAATAGGGTTATATAATCGAGCTTTTAAACTTGGCGAAAATAAGCAAAATCGTGAAAGTTTATATCACGAATAAAGTCGGGGAATAACTTGTGATAGAATCAAAGGGTATTTGAGGAGTTTTTAGACTTGATCTCGAGCTAAACACGAAAGAATGTTAACCTTAGACAGAAAACTCAGGATACAGGGGCTCACCCTTCCGGATTGCACGTGTCTCGTCATACTAGTAATCCCAAAACTTTTGGAAAGGAACGTGATTATATAGTGATTGTATACTGATATGTTTTCAGATTGGAATACTAAGAAGTCTTCAGGTGAAACATTACGTCCAACGAGCTGGACTTTTAAACTTTGAGATGAAAGTATCTTTTAAATGTCTCGTTTTAATACAACTTTAACCATACTTCTATTGATTCGTTCAGATCGAGATGACACCTATACTATTTCTTGATAATATGAGTTGGAATCTGATATTCTTTTATCGACTTCTTATAAGATTTCTGAGTTGAAAATAGTTTTCTAGGTTTATAGGTTCAAGAAATGATCTTGCAAAGCGAATAGTACGAAGTTTAAAAAGAATCATAGAATATATATACATATATATATATTTCCGGATATTTGTGAAAAATATCTATACTGATGGTTTCAAATAATAAGTTGAGTTAAATGCCAATTTAGTCCCTGAGGTTTGTCAAAAATTGCCATTTTCATCCAAAAATTTTTTTCTTGTCAATTTAGTCCCTGTGGTTTCATTTTTTTGTCATTTTAGTCCCTGAGGGCTAACAATATTTGGATGAAGGTGACAATTTTTAACAAACTTCAGGGACTAAAATGACAAAAAAATAAAACCACATGGACTAAATTGACAATAAAAAAAAGATTTGGATGAAAGTGACAATTTTTAACAAACCTCAGGGACTAAATTGGCAATTAACTCAAATAAGTTATACGAAATGGTATATTTTTATAGAATATATTTATGTTTACTTGGTTTACATCATAAGGGAATTCACATAAGCGGCAGATAGAACGAATTTCGTCGGGGGAATCATATCTATTTAGAAACTTGATCATAGGAATGCTCAAGTGGGAGTACAATATTTTTATAAATTTATAAGTTTTCTTTAATAATCAGATATATTCTTCTAATTATGTTTGATTTTACACATAAATTTCTTCTTTGGGAAAGATACTACCTTTGATTTTCTTATCTTTCGAGTAGATATAAAAGATTTGATAATTTTTCATGTGATAGGATATGGAATTTGTAATTGTATTCTTATTCTTAACACGTTGCTCCTATATTTTTCTAATTGATACAGGAGATTGAAAGAATATTTCTATAATAACTTATCTATACTTCATAAAATTCTTGTTTATTCGTATTTCTTATATTTTGGTATTACCAAAGAATTTTCTAGAAATCAATCGTGCCTGTAAACTCACAATTTTCTGGCCATTAAAAATTGTCAATTTACCTCACAATATTATTCTAGTAATTTCCTTGATAATTTTTTTTTTGTTTTTTTTTTTGTACTTTCTTATAATTTCTATTAACATAGATTTCTTTCTAAAATACTTTTGGTTGATCTTGGATCAGAAGAGGATTTCTATTAATTAAACCTGCTGCTCTGATACCACCTGTAACGACCCAGGTGGCGCAACGGATTAGCATTGACAGGTTTAATTGTAATGATTACATTAAACTGAATTTCAATACCAATGAAATACATAAAATGTAACCATAGTATCCTCTTCTTATCCAGATCTTCTATTCGTCAGCTTTCTCTTTAATAATCTTGTATAAATACCTGACCACATGCTTAAAGTACATTAGTATTTTCATACTAGTGAGACATGCCGAAAATTAGACATACTGATAATAATAACTCAAGTTTAACAAACATGCAACTCTTTCTATAGGGTTCGGTCATTCTAAGGTGGAATATATTATCGATGGAGCACCATACAAATGCTTATTGTGGTTCCAAACCTCTACTTGGTTTAGAAAAATATATTCCCGTGAGTATAGGTCGATTATACATGGTCCCATAGCCTCTAATCGGCCCGGGTCTATACTCTATGATACCGAATGGATCCATTCTACGTGATTTCTATTCGACCGAATTCTATTATAGATCATGATTCGATGATATTCTATTAACAACTCGATAACACTTTTATAATATAAACCATATAAAATACTTTGATAACGACTAGACAAGCATGTAATCAGCCCAAAAGCTTTATAAATAAAAAAGGGGAAGGGTCATGTACTCACCTTAAATAATATTCTTCCGATTCTGTAGTCTATTCCTTATTGGTATATTTCCATAATATTGTACCTAATAATATGTTTTATAAACATTAGCGCGTGCAAAGCTTGTGCACGTGATACGCCGGGGACAATCCTTTATATTTTAATACTTTGTATTATTTTGTATATAAATATATATATATATATATATATATATTTATTATCGTTATTCTGTTTAATATCGTCGGGTTAATATTTATCGTCCCACACGTTTCACGTCTATTATAATAATAATAATAATAATAATAATAATAATAATAATAATAATAATAATAATAATTATAACAATGATAAAGATAAATATAATCATACCCTACTTCATCTTCCTTAGGTAAACAGGTTCGAATCCGGTCAACCAAGATAACCGGTTTCACATCTTATCAACAGGAATGGTGACGGAATCAATAACTGAAACTTATACGGCTAGTCAGGATACTTTGAGACCCGGTCATCGAAGGAGGAGATTTGGAACAGAGCCGGTAACCACCGGTTGTTTGGAGGTGAACCAACATGGACCGGAGACGACGAACGGATACGAGTAGTGTTTTATGGGTGGTGATAACCGAGCAGTAGTGTCGGAACAGGAAGTTAAAGGGCCTTGGTTATCGATATTATAGGTTGCGGATGACCGATTCAGTGACAGAGAGGACCCGCGGTTGAAGTAGTCACCATAACCGGAGATGGTGACTAGAGTATAGTTGCTGGTTGTCGGGTTTACGTTTGGCGATGATGATGGACCCGGTTAAGAAGGTGAATAGAACCGGATACGATTATTGGGTTGTGGGATTATAGTTGGTGATAGGAACAGAGGGTGGTCCGGACTCGGCGATTATGTAACTACAATTATGGTGGATGTGGGAGAGGTGTTCGGGACTGAAGGTGTAGGTGGTCGATTGTTGTTGCTGGCGAAGGCACCGGAGGAGCCGACCGGTGTCGGGGAAGTCAACCGGCGTCCGACGATGGTGCATCGAAGGTGATATTATGGTTGTTGTATATATGAGCCGAGCAGTGGGATGCGGTTGGTCGGGCCCGTAGTAATAATATGGTGATGGTCGGAGCCGGGGAAGACGACCGGACTATGGTGTCGGAGCAGAACCCGGTCACTAATGATGAAGAGTGACAGGAGAAGATGATGGTGGGGTGTCGGGTGGTGAGCGGTGGCTCGCCGGAGACGGAACTCGGCCGGAGAAGGTGACCGGCAGTGGCCTCCCTCTATCTCTTTCACGTTATCTCTCTCTCTCTCTCTCTCTCTTCGTGTACTCTCTCCCTCTCTCTATATTTGATTGTTACAGGTTATATTTATTCATACTAAAAAGGATGCATGAATCTTATGAATGGTCATGATGATAAAGATGGACGTGTTTTTAAAATAGAGATTAAGTGTAAGGATATGGATATGAATGTGTAGGTGTGCGTGAGTTTTAAGCAAGAATAGAAGGGAGTGAATGTAATGATTGGATAAGGAGGATGGACAGAAAGATGGCGCGAGTGTATATAATATGCATCTATAATCTATAACTATATATAAAAGAATTGAACTTTGATGATGTGGCATTCAATGGTGGCCTCAACCCCCATTGAATGTGCCACGTGGCATCATGTGGTGCATTCTTTTTAATTCTTTATTTTAATTTTTTAATAAAATTAAATCATATAAAACCCTACCTATCATCATATATAATCCTCATCTTCTCACCCTAAACCCTAAAAATCTTTTTTTATTTTCGTTTTCCTCTCTCCAAAACCTAATTGAAAACAACAAAAGAGCCATTATATTGTCTTTTTGTTCAATCGAATGAGGCTCTGTTGAAAGTGACGATAATAAGTTAATAACCTCACCCTTGCCATTTGATCCTTCGATCAACTACGAATCAATGATTTCGATGCCGATTCGCTCTAACCAACTTCGCTATTCTGTCTGTCTTTAACACGCACTCCAACAAACAAACACTTGATCTTTCTGTTGTTCTATTTTAACTAATTAATCATGTTTATACGTCTCTGTTTAGGTTCTTTATAGATGAATATCTATGATTCATTGCCTCTGATTTTAGACTCTCTACAAAAATATTTGTGGTAATGATCTGCAATTGATGGCAGGAAACCCGGATTTGTTAACGTACCGGGTGTCGGTCCGAGGAACTTAAGGAAGTTGGTTGAGATGGGGATTACGGGTCTGGCTACTCAAGCAAGTCTATAAGGATAAGGTAGTTTTAATTTGAGCTTAAGATGATTTAAATAATGTGAATATGGATCTAATTTACTTGACAGATGCCTGTAGGGTGATGAATATTATTATTCTATATGGATTGCTTTGTATAAGTATTTGTTGTCATATTTTCTATTTCTTTAAACATTGATTGATGATAATACAAAATCATTTTCAAAGAAATTTTATTATTTGATCAAGAACACAAAAACAAAATGGACGTCGAAAATACTATCTAAGGATGCGCTTCCAAAAAGGCGTCATGCTCTGGCACAGTAGGAAGGGCCGGGATCGCACCCTTTTTGGTGGTTGTGATCGCTCCACAGGCACACGAGTATCTCAGTATTTCTTTCAACTTTGCTTCATCCTGCATTTCAATATCAAATGAGTCGCAAGTTCCAAACTATACCCTTTATCCAAAACGGGTCGGGTCAGTCTGAGTTGACCCAGAACACTTTCATAATAAAAATAATAAAAACTTTAACTCACCGATTGGTCATCAACTATCTTTGTTAGAAGAGCACCAACAAAGGAGTCACCTGCGCCTGTTGTGTCCACTTCTTTCACTTGGAATGCCGCCACTGTACCATGAAAATGCTGCAATATTCAAGATATATAAAATAAAGATATTAAAAACATAATGGAAGTCTTTTAGACTCAATTTTATATATTTGGAATAATTATTTTTTTATAATTTAATTCGAGATCCAAAACTTGGATTAAAGCATTTAGTTATGGGAATGTTTTACTTTCGGCATGAAATTAATAGTAAATGTATGCCACTTTGGCTGAAAGGTGTTATTTCATCTTTCATCATGAGAGCATTCATAGTAGAGCTTCCATATTATGTGAGGGGGCCTTCATATTATATAGAGTGGTATAAATGGTTGTGAGTAGAGAAGAAAGAAAATATATAGAGGAGATATTGTTCATCAGTAAATTTGAAGGAGACACTATTCATCCTCTATAATTTTTTAATATTTTTGAAAGTGGTTGTGAGTAGGGGAGAGAGAAAATGTAATGATAAAAGTATAGAATAAATATTATTAAATAGAAAGAAATGAGAAAAAGTAGTGTTTTTAGAGTAATTATAGAGAAAATATGGAGATTTTACCGTGAATGCTCTGAATCATGACAAAGGATTCTTTATTGTTACTATTTAGAGGGTGTTTGGGATTGATTTTGGAAATGCAAAAGTGCTTTTTGTCAGAAGTGCTTATCAGCTTATGACTTTTTGAAAATGAGTTTTAAAAAAAATGTTTGGATTAGCTTTTGAGATGAGAAACGTCAAAAAGTTAATAGATTGTTTTTTTAAGTGTTTCCCTTAACTTATTGTGAATATTGGTTGTATGGATGGTAGATTTGTAATTTTTTTTTCCAAAAGTCAAAAGCCAGGATTTCTAACTTCTCAAAAACAGTTTTTCCACCATTAAAAGCCAAAAGTCAAAACAGAAAGTGCTTTTGGGTTACACAAACAGCTTATTGACTTATTGGCTTCTTGGAAAGGCCAATAAGTCAATAAGTTGTTTTGAAACTCAATCCCAAACACCCTTTTAATGTAAAGCAGGAATAAATAGAGCTGGATGTGGGTCCTTGGACTATAATAATCAACTTTATAACCAAAATATATTCTTCATACAGTGACAGTTACAATAGTTATGGGATCTTGTCACACCCTCAAATTCCACGTGCGGGGTTTTACCGCGAGGCGCGTGACACACCAGGATCTCAGTCAACGATCACAATAAACATACAACAAACATGCATTCATAATTATATTTGAAACCAAAATATCATGCTTTGAGCCATAAACCAGCAGCGGAAGCATTCTTGTTTACAACCAAAAGACATATCATTGTTTACAAAACATTGTTTAATATGCTTCAAAATATTAGACGCTGTGCATGACTCCGTGCGCCTAGCCCATTGACTGCTACCTTAGCGACCTGAGAAAACATGCCAAAAATGTCAACATATAATGCTGGTGAGTTCACAGGTTTTCTTTTATAAAGCGTTTGTTATAAGTTGTGAAGATCATATCCGTTACTACTAGGTTATAAGAACGTTAGCTAGACGTTAAGTGTTTGTTTACTACTGCGGTTGGGAATCCATTACTATACGTTTATAAGTTGTTGAAGCTTGCCCAGCAGTTTTGGCTATAACCGATGCCTCGGCGAGCCAGTAATAAGAGACAATATGCACCCGCCCGGCCCAGCCGTCGAGTGGGGTTTGTGAGGCCCAATAGATCTATCCACATTTCCCCCGTTGTGCATCCCCGCACATTCATGGTTTCCCCCCTGGGACTTTGCGCAAAAAGCCGCATAGTATGTGTAAAGTAACCATAGTATAACATGACCTTTAATAGGTAAGTAAGTAGCATGTTTCTCCCCGAAAGTAAAACGGTAAAAGTGGGGCTGTGAAACTCACCTTGGATTGCGTTACTTGAAAACAGTTAAGTAATTATATTATGATAGCCCCAAATAGCGGCGACCTATCATATGATGTGTATAAGTATTGGACTAATAACCCGCAGGCTAACTAGTCCCCGAATGCCCAGACCGTGACCATAAACGTTTGAAAACATCATTAATTGTTAAACCGACCGTGCCAGACAAGACCCGACATCCCATTGGTGACCCGGCATCCCACGTGTTTGGTAAATACAAGACATCATGCAACCTATGCAATTAAACACTTAATACGCGCAATAGTTCACCTAGTCTAGCATGATGTCCGATTAACGCATAATCAGGTCCGAATACGTCTTACTAAGTCATTGGGTGTATCCCGGGGTTCCTAGCATGTTCCTAGGTGTCAAATCGTGTTCTGGGATGTCAAAACGCGTTCACGACAGCAGTACATGCGATTAGGAAGGTCATACGCGAGTAGGCTTCAGCCTACAGGCGATTAGGGGCCCAATCGCATGAGGTATCAGGCGATTAGGGTCCTAATCGCCCCTATGTCTGCATAATCGCCATTAGCATCAGGCGATTAGGATTCCTAATCGCCTGCTGCTGCTGTGTAACGGGATTTCGCGCGTTTAACCCTCCAAATCAGATCCGAAACATGCAACAACACCCAACATCAAACCTAAATCATTTACCAACCCATTCCAAGTAAAAACCCCCAACATATCACTGATCTAACATGTTCTAAGCAATTATTTCCTAAAATGGCAAAGTACTAGGTTTCACCAACCAACCTTATCTTTCCTTAAATGGAAACAATCAGATTTCAATCTCTACAAACTTGTAAATCGTCAAACCTCTGATCTAACATCTTCCTAGTATAAATCCTAACAACATTGCATCAACAATCATGCCATAATCACCCTAAACTTTCAAGAACACTCAAATGGGTCAAAATACACATTTTCATCAAAACACAACAATAATGGCTCAAACTCTAAGATAACCTTCCTAGTAATCTCTACATGGCAGAAGTACAATCATATCTTGGAAACAATCATGTTATAATCACCAAGAAGACCAACATATGCATGTAAACTTCACATATAACAAGCATTAAGGTGTAGACTTGGTTTAGAACTCTTTTGAAAGGTTTTTAAAGACACAACTTAGTAAAACAAGGTCTGGACCTTTGGGGAACCCAAAATAACAACTTTACAAAGGTTAGGGATGAAGAACACACCTTGGGTTTTGTCAAAGAAAGGTGTGTAGGCTTGGGGATGGTGATTTTTGTAGCAAAATGAGTTCCAGAGGTGTTTCAAGGTGTGTGGGTGGCTTGGGGGCAGCTAGGGTTGTTCTAGAGGTGTTTAGGGAGTTAAGGGTTCTATTTATAGGTGTTTTGACCCGGACTCTGCTGTATAGGCGATTAGCAGTCAGTGTCACGCGATTGGGGGCCTAATCGCATGATACATCAGGTGATTAGGTCCCAATCGCCTGTTGTATCTCCTACTCGCCCCATGTATAGGCGATTAGGGGTTCCTAATCGCCCCTGTGATGCTGGAACGAGTTTTTGGCGCGTTAAACACTATTTTAACATATATCAACACGTATTCCCATACCGATAAGTCACATAATGATTCCAAACATATAATGCATGATAACTAACACGTTTACATCCGTTCACCAATTCCCGGGACTCGAGACTCGTGTGTGCATTAAACCCGGCGATTCCACGAATCACCAATCCTTGTACACATGGTTATGGACCGACTTCCGATGACCCCGCGGATCATCGTAACGACTCCCGATGATTCCCCAGAATCATCATACCGACTCGACTGACTCCGTTAAGTACGTAATATGCATGACTCGCTATGGTAGACTTGCTAGTTTAGTCAACATTACTAACCTGAGTTTGCCGGGTGTCACATCATCCTCCTGTTGAAAGAATTTTCGTCCCGAAAATTGCCCAAGGCCCAAAAAGGAAGAGACGAAAGAGAAGAAAAATTTTCCGGTTGCCACATCATCCCCTGTTGAAAGGAATCTCGACCCGAGATTCATTCAGCTTCAGCAGAGACATGCCTTGATTCGAACGCGCGTTTAGGAAATAAATTGGGATACTTAGCCTTCATTTGATCTTCCCGTTCCCACGTGAACTCCGGTCCACGATCTGAGTTCCAACGGACTTTAACAATGCGGATTTTACTCCGGCGAAGGCTACGGATTTTATAGTCAAGAATTTCAACCGGTTCCTCCACGATACGTAGACGATCATCCACCTTGATCTCTTCAAGAGGAACAACCAAGGATTCATCCGCCAAACACTTCTTCATATTAGAGACATGGAAGACATTATGAACATTACTGAGTTCAGCTGGCAGATCAAGCCTGTATGCTACCGGTCCAATCCGTTCCAGAATTGCGAACGGTCCTACATACCGAGGATTCAATTTGCCCCGCTTCCCAAAACGTATAACGCCCTTCCACGGAGATACCTTCAACAAAACCCTGTCGCCAACCTCAAACTCCAAAGGCTTGCGACGACGATCGGCATAGCTCTTTTGACGATCCCGAGCTGCTGCCAAGCGGTTACGGATTTGTACGATCTTCTCGGAAGTCTCGTACACAAGTTCCGGGCCGGTGAGTTGACTCTCACCCACCTCGGCCCAACAAAGAGGAGACCGGCATTTCCGCCCGTAAAGAGCCTCGAACGGAGCTGCCTTGATGCTAGAATGGTAACTGTTGTTGTAGGAGAATTCCACCAACGGTAGATGACTCTCCCACCCCTTGCCAAAGTCGATCACACATGCCCGAAGCATGTCTTCTAGCGTTTGGATTGTCCGCTCACTTTGACCGTCAGTTTGCGGATGATACGCTGTGCTCATGCCTAACTGAGTACCCAGAGCTTATGCAAGGATTTCCAGAAGTTAGAGGCGAACCGAGGATCACGATCAGAAATAATAGAGACAGGCACCCCGTGCCGAGAGACCACTTCCTTGAGGTATTACCGTGCCAGACGCTCGAGGCCATCGGTATCTTTGATAGCGAGGAAGTGCGCAGACTTTGTCAACCTATCGACAATCACCCAGATCATGTTACAACCACTGGGCGATTTCGGGAGTTTGGTCACAAAGTCCATCGTAATCCGCTCCCACTTCCGCTCAGGAATTTCAGGCTGTTGCAGAAGGCCGGATGGCTTTTGATATTCGACCTTGACCTTGGCACATGTCAAGCACTTGCTCACGTACGAAGCCACGTCCGCCTTCATGTTCGGCCACCAATAAAGTATCTTTAGGTCTTGATACATTTTATCGGAGCTAGGGTGAATAGAGTACCGGGACTTGCGAGCTTCATCAAGAACAAGCTCCCGCAAGCCCCCAAATAAGGGAACCCAAATACGTTCAGCGAAATAGTGTAACCCATCGGACCTGAGTTCAAGGTGGCTATCAGCACCATGCATGGTTTCAGCTTTAAGGTTTTCCTCCTTCAAAGCTTCTTGCTGCGCTGAACGGATTCGATCGGGTAAGCCGGAATGGATAGTGAGCTGAAGAGCTCGAACACGACGAGGTTTAGCCGTTTCCTTCCTGCTCAAGGCGTCTGCGACCACATTCGCCTTGCCAGGATGGTATTTAATAGCGCACTCGTAATCATTAAGAAGCTCGACCCAGCGACGCTGTCTTATATTCAACACCTTCTGATCAAAGATGTGCTGGAGGCTCTTGTGATCGGTGTAAATAGTGCATTTGGTACCGTACAAGTAATGCCTCCAAATCTTTAAAGCAAAGACCACCGCACCCAATTCTAGATCATGGGTGGGGTAGTTTTTCTCATGAACTTTGAGCTGACGAGAAGCATAGGCGATGACCTTCTCGCGCTGCATCAGTACACAACCGAGACCCCGGATAGAAGCGTCACAATAAACCACAAAATCGTCCGTGCCCTCAGGCAAGGACAAGATAGGAGCAGAACAGAGTTTAGCCTTTAACATCTGGAAAGCCGACTCCTGCGAATCACCCCAGTCGTACTTTCTGTCCTTCTGGGTAAGCGAGGTGAGGGGTTGAGCGATCTTCGAAAATCCCTCGATAAAACGACGATAATAACCTGCAAGGCCTAGGAATTGCCGCACCTCAGATGGCGTCTTTGGTGCTTCCCAGTCTTTAGTGGCTTCAATCTTAGCTGGGTCAACGTGAATTCCTTTCTCATTAACAACATGACCAAGGAATTGGACTTCACGCAACCAGAAGCTACACTTAGAAAACTTGGCGTACAACTGTTCCCGCCTCAGGAGTTCCAAAACAAGACGCAGGTGCTCCTGGTGGTCCACCTCGTTCTTGGAATAGACTAGAATATCATCAATGAAGACAATCACGAACTTATCAAGATAAGGCTTACAAACACGGTTCATCAAATCCATAAAGATGGCAGGTGCATTGGTGAGACCAAAAGGCATGACCAGGAATTCAAAATGGCCATAGCGACTTCGAAAGGCGGTCTTCGGAATGTCAGCTTCTTGAACCCTCAACTGATGGTACCCCGACCTCAAATCAATCTTCGAATAGAAACTAGAACCCTGAAGCTGGTCAAATAAGTCATCGATGCGAGGAAGAGGATAACGATTTTTGATGGTAACCTTGTTCAATTCTCGGTAGTCGATACACATCCGTAGGCTTCCGTCCTTCTTCTTGACAAACAAAATAGGGGCTCCCCACGGGGACGAACTGGGTCGAATGAAACCCTTCTCTAACAGCTCCTGCAACTGGTTCGATAACTCCTGCATCTCGGGAGGTGCAAGACGATAAGGGGCACGGGCAATAGGGGCCGCACCTGGAGCAAGTTCAATACCAAATTCGACCTGACGATAAGGCGGAAGACCAGGTAAGTCTTCAGGAAATACATCAGGAAAGTCACGGACAACAGGAATATCTTCAATCTTCTTCTCTTCTTCAGACGAAACCGAAACAAGTGCCAGAATGGCAGAATACCCCTTCCGAAGATACTTATAGGCTTTCATACACGAAATGATACTCAACGGGACCCCGCTCTTCTCACCGTGCACCAACAGAATTTCTCCATCAGGGAGAGGAAGTCGAATGACTTTATCAAAACAAACGATCTCAGCATGATACAGAGACAACCAATCCATACCCATGACAACATCGAAACTACCCAAGGACACCGGCATAAGATCAATAGGGAAGGAATAACCCGACAACTCAAGGTGACACTCCCTAAGGACGTGCGTCGCCTCGACTTTCTTACCATCAGCCAATTCTATCAAGTACTTAGCCTCTAAAGGTGTAGGTACCCTATCAAGCAATTGACTAAACCCAAGAGATATAAAACTCTTATCGGCACCGGAATCGAATAAAACCGTAGCATAGCGATTATCGAGAAGAAACGTACCAGTAACAGTGTCAGGATCTTGTCGAGCCCCGCTCGAACCAATCACGAAGGCGCGGGCATTCCTGCCTCCGCCCCCATTGTTTCCATTACCCGACCCGTTCTTCCCAGCCTCGCCCTGCTTCAACTTGGGGCATTCACGCTTGTAGTGACCAAGTTCACCACAATTGTAGCACCCCTGTTTGCCCTGGTTTCCCTGGGGAGCAGCAACAGGAGGAGCCGGAGTAGGTGTAGCAGGAGGGTTCCGGTTACCCTGAAGATTAACCCTGCAGTCATGAGCCACATGCCCGGCCTTGTTGCACCGGCGACAATGGCTCTTGTCACAACGACCAGTATGATGAAACCAGCATCGTTCACACTTTGGCAACCTCCCCTGATAACCCCCCATTTTCTGTTCAGACGACGATCCCCCAGTATCAGACTTCCTTACCTGTTGAGGCTGAGCTGAACTCGAGCCTTTCCCCACAGCTTCCCACTTCCGCTTGTTACTATCAGGAGCCTTCACAGCAGCGCCTCGAGGAGGCAAGACCCCTTCAGCCACCTTCATGTTGGTCAGCCTGTGAGCCGACCGAACCACCTCAGAATAAACAGTGAGGTTACCCGCAGCAACTAACCCTGCAATCTCCGGTACCAACCCAGCGACGTAATGCTCAATCCTTCGGTATTCGGGTGCGTGCAGATCGGGGCACAACACCGCCAACTCATTGTGCCTAGCAGTATAAGCTTCAATCTCGGACCCCACCATCTTATGATTCCAGACTTCATGCTCAAGTTTCTGGATTTCATCCCTCGGGCAGTACTCATTTTTCAGCAACTGAATGAACTCCGCCCATGGCATAGTGTGGGCTTCCCCAATACCCATAGTCTGGGTGGTGGAGTTCCACCAAGTCAAAGCTTGACCCTCCAGGGTCGCAGAAGCATATTTCACCCGGTCGCCTTCCGGGCAGTTGCACATCGAGAAAACTGACTCGATTTTCTCCAACCAGCGGAGCAGTCCCACTGCCCCTTCAGTGCCACTAAAGTTGTGGGGCTTGCAATCCATAAACTTTTTGTAGGAACACTGGGATGGAGGAGGATTGACAGCACCACCTGGAACAGACACGTAGGTGAGAATCAAGAAAAAGGTACAGTACCCTAGAACAAGATAGGATAGGTGAGAATCAACGTACCACCCATAGCATTATGAGCGGCTTGGAATGCAGCCAGAGCAATATTCACGTGCTGCTGTATCAAGTTATCCAACTCAGCTTGGGTCATATTAATATTCCCGCGGCCACCGCTGCCACCACGGCCGCCAGCACGACCGCCAGCACGGCCGCCTCTGCGACCTCCACGAGCTCCCGACATCTTCTGTCACAACATGAAACAAAAGATTTAGGCTTGCCCGTGGTATAACCCATTAGGAATTTCAAGAAACTAGACCGAGCCCAGCTCGGGTCCATCCGTTCAAGCCCAAAGTCCGCCAGGGATCCCATGCATCACAGTTTATGATCTCGTGTGCACCCGACATGATAAACTGCTCTACATGGTCCTCCAGGCGTGCCTTAAGTTTGAAGTTCAAGTCACCGAACACTAGCGCCCAATCATGGTATTATCATAAGTATAAGTACAAGGTAATATGCATAAGAACGAGCGTGTTCATTAGGGCATAGAGGGGAGATGTCCAAATCCCTGGACAGATCTCAAGAGCACGCCGAAGCTACCCCAATGTACACTGCCGTCAAGAAAGTTCAATAGTATATCGTTCGCCATCGGATCATAGTAAGGATGAGTCAAGAAATAGGATGATAAAGGGTAAATAGATGATGTAGCGTAGTAGATGATGACACCGACACCCCCGACAAGTCATATTGCTATCCACTTGCTAAGACTCGACTAATTGTGACCGTCTAGTGTGTGCGACTCAGTTATAGACTAGACTCTACATGCAGTCCTAGTTCACTATAACCGTTGGCTCTGATACCAATCTGTCACACCCTCAAATTCCACGTGCGGGGTTTTACCGTGAGGCGCGTGACACACCAGGATCTCAGTCAACGATCACAATAAACATACAACAAACATGCATTCATAATTATATTTGAAACCAAAATATCATGCTTTGAGCCGTAAACCAGCAGCGGAAGCATTCTTGTTTACAACCAAAAGACATATCATTGTTTACAAAACATTGTTTAATATGCTTCAAAATATTAGACGCTGTGCATGACTCTGTGCGCCTAGCCCATTGACTGCTACCTTAGCGACCTGAGAAAACATGCCAAAAATGTCAACATATAATGCTGGTGAGTTCACAGGTTTTCTTTTATAAAGCGTTTGTTATAAGTTGTGAAGATCATATCCGTTACTACTAGGTTATAAGAACGTTAGCTAGACGTTAAGTGTTTGTTTACTACTGCGGTTGGGAATCCATTACTATACGTTTATAAGTTGTTGAAGCTTGCCCAGCAGTTTTGGCTATAACCGATGCCTCGGCGAGCCAGTAATAAGAGACAATATGCACCCGCCCGGCCCAGCCGTCGAGTGGGGTTTGTGAGGCCCAATAGATCTATCCACATTTCCCCCGTTGTGCATCCCCGCACATTCATGGTTTCCCCCCTGGGACTTTCCGTAAAAAGCCGCATAGTATGTGTAAAGTAACCATAGTATAAAGTGACCTTTAATAGGTAAGTAAGTAGCATGTTTCTCCCCCGAAAGTAAAACGGTAAAAGTGGGGCTGTGAAACTCACCTTGGATTGCGTTACTTGAAAACAGTTAAGTAATTATATTATGATAGCCCCAAATAGCGGCGACCTATAAGATGTGTATAAGTATTGGACTAATAACCCGCAGGCTAACTAGTCCCCGAATACCCAGACCGTGACCATAAACGTTTGAAAACATCATTAATTGTTAAACCGACCGTGCCAGAAAAGACCCGACATCCCATTGGTGACCCGGCATCCCACGTGTTTGGTAAATACAAGACATCATGCAACATATGCAATTAAACACTTAATACGCGCAATAGTTCACCTAGTCTAGCATGATGTCCGATTAACGCATAATCAGGTCCGAATACGTCTTACTAAGTCATTGGTTGTATCCCGGGGTTCCTAGCATGTTCCTAGGTGTCAAATCGTGTTCCGGGATGTCAAAACACGTTCACGACAGCAGTACATGCGATTAGGAAGGTCATACGCGAGTAGGCTTCAGCCTACAGGCGATTAGGGGCCCAATCGCATGAGGTATCAGGCGATTAGGGTCCTAATCGCCCCTATGTCTGCATAATCCCTAATCGCCTGCTGCTGCTGTGTAACGGGATTTCACGCGTTTAACCCTCCAAATCAGATCCGAAACATGCAACAACACCCAACATCAAACCTAAATCATTTACCAACCCATTCCAAGTAAAAACCCCCAACATATCACTGATCTAACATGTTCTAAGCAATTATTTCCTAAAATGGCAATGTACTAGGTTTCACCAACCAACCTTATCTTTCCTTAAATGGAAACAATCAGATTTCAATCTCTACAAACTTGTAAATCATCAAACCTCTGATCTAACATCTTCCTAGTATAAATCCTAACAACATTGCATCAACAATCATGCCATAATCACCCTAAACTTTCAAGAACACTCAAATGGGTCAAAATACACATTTTCATCAAAACACAACAATAATGGCTCAAACTCTAAGATAACCTTCCTAGTAATCTCTACATGGCAGAAGTACTGTAACACCCCAACCGATGGCGGAAACATCGGGATGTCACGTATTGATGATTGTTCAGTAGCTCATGGTGAATAATAAATTTCATTAAATAATTTAAATAAGTTACATACAATTGTTCTAAGAATTTGTACATCAAATTAATTAAAACTATGCAAACATCTTCAAGCATCAATTCAAATCTTCAAGCAAGTAGAACCTGAAACATGTTAAGTTGAAAATATTTTGGGTCAACAAAAGTTGGTGAGAATTACATAGGTTTTGGTAATCGAATGAAATTGTTGTGCAATTCATGTGTCATGGCAATCTAGTCCATATGTGAAAACATACTAGAAGTAAATCGAGTGCATAATCAACCATTGTGACTGTTGTATTGTGGTACATCCCATACGCTCATGGTTCACTCGTTTATATTGCAGTAACAAACACCCACGCAACCTTTGTAGGAGGCACGTATCCGGGTGGGATTGTCAGTCCAATAGATCTATCAATGTATACCGTTTGGCTGATGAATGTTTATGCTAGAATTGTGCTTACCCTAGTCATGTTCAAGACATAATGCAACATAGAAATACACATAGACACATTGATGATTGAATTGCATAAATAATGTTGTAACATGTTTCACCCCAAAAATGGTGATAAATAGAAAAGGGGCTATGTAAAACTCACCTTAGCAAATGTTATGTCTCGTAAAAAAAATAGAATAATGTGTTGTGAATGTATGCGAGGCGAATCCCAAAGACTCAACAACGTAGCTAGTCCAAATTGAAGAAAACAAAAAAGAAAGAATATCAAGCTTCCAATTCGCCAATTACAAGAGCTTATAATCAAAGCTTCAATTGTAGAAGTAATAGACTATAGAAGAAAGGTATGAGGGAAAGTTTAATCGGATTGAAACAATCGATTTAGAGGTGCAAAGTATGATGGGTCATAGGTGGGTTTTATACTAGTTTTGGAGTCAATTAGCCATTAAAATTGGTCAACAACATAAAGTAAGGTTTTATGATGAATTGACTATTTGACTAAGACTTTGACTGTTTGACTAAGACTTTGACTAGGACTTTGACTATTTGACTCAAGGCTTTATTAAAAAAAAAAAAAAAAATCTTGTATGTGAAAAAAAAAGAATTTAGAATCATATTATTATTATTATTATTATTATTTATATACATTTATGTATGTATATAAGTTGTGAGTTAGGATAAATAAAGACTTAGGCACATTTGTATAATATTAATGATAAAGGTGTAATAATATATATATATATATATATATATATATATATATATATATATAAGGGCTTTTTATGTATTAAAATTTTCGGGAAAATTTTGCGATGTTACTGTCTCCCCTACTTTTAGGAACTTCGTCCCGAAGTTAAAAGAAAAACACTAGGTATACAATTGGTCGACTACCGAAAACCTTGATAAAATTTCTCACTACCTTAACGTCCCTGTAAATTCATGATTACATTCCGGACCGTAATTATCAATTTACCTTACATTAGGGTTTTGTGTCCTTTTATGACTCTACCGATTGTTGAGCAGGTTCGATAGTCTCCACCAGTCGTTGAGCAGGTTGTAGGGCCTCTCCCGACTGTTGGAAAGACATGATGACCTCTACCAATCGTTGAGTAGGTTGTTTGGTAGTCAACTAATTGTTGTACAAGTAAGCAAGTATGATTATAGATATAGCAATTAGTTCACATTCAAACAAGCATGCACTTAGATGTTATGATAATACTTGAATTTATTAATTGAATCAAAAAGTGTCAATACATAGAATTAAAAAGTAGACATCATTCAAAATGGTGGGGTTTGCTATTAAGTAGCTGGAGGGTCTTGATCTCGATTTAGTTTAGGGCATCGGTTACGGAAATGATTTGGGTTTCCACATTCATAGCATTTACCATAGTTGTATTTACCAGGACGATCAAGATTAGCAACCTGAGCAGGGTTGGTTGGTTGGTGTTAGGGTTTGGGGACTCACGACATGTGTTGACCAGATGGCCATACCTACCACAATTGGTGCACAGGCGACACACTGAAACAGTGGGGTGATGTCCTTTGCATGTGTTACACAATGGAAAGTTTCTTGTATAGGGTTTCTTGTTAGAAGCTTGTGTAGTGAGGTTTACATTAGGATCCCTGGTCTTGCGCTTCTGGTTCTCGGTAGTTACCGCGGCCATAATACTTGTTTTCTTGCCTAAGGTCCTGTTCTTTTCGTGATTTCCAACGCCATTTCCATGGCCGTTCCCATTCATTTGGATGACTTGAGCCAATAAGTTAGAAACCAGAGTTGTGATTTGTTGTGCCATTTGTTGGGAAATAATCGCAGCCAGTTGGGCATCAACACCTTTGTTGTTTTTTGTTGTTGTTGTTACTTTCCTCTTGGTTTCCACCACTGTTATTGCGAGTGCTGCGACGTGGAGACATGATCTGTAAGGGACACAATGAAGGTTCAATGTGGCATGAAATGAATGAGGTGATATAAGGAATGTAATCATTTATTCATTAATTAAAACGAATAAACGAAAACGTTGACTTATCAAAGATTCCAGATTTTAATAACATATGAAGACATGCTTTAGCCTATAAGTGAACACTCATCCCGAGAATTCCCAGGTAGGCATCCGGGTCCCTCGTCTGATTGGGATATATGCGCAATGCCAGCCTAGACAGAAGACTCAGAATACAGGCGTTCACCCTTCCAGATTGCACGTGTTCGTTATTAAAATCTAGAACTTCGACGAGATCTCAAGGGGGTTCAGGTTAAACCTGAGGATTTTATCCTATTAGTCTAAGAGTAGATTCATTGATGGAGAGCAGCCTTCTTGTAAGGATGAAAGTAGGGATAAGAAGTAGGAGGGAGATAGAGAATAGCAAGTAAAAGAAGCATGTACTGGTTAAATCCTATGGTTATAGACTAGATTATTTTTCTAATAACCTAATTCCCTATAACCATGGCTCTGATACCAATCTGTAACACCCCAACCGATGGCGGAAACATCGGGATGTCACGTATTGATGATTGTTCAGTAGCTCATGGTGAATAATAAATTTCATTAAATAATTTAAATAAGTTACATACAATTGTTCTAAGAATTTGTACATCAAATTAAATAAAACTATGCAAACATCTTCAAGCATCAATTCAAATCTTCAAGCAAGTAGAACCTGAAACATGTTAAGTTGAAAATATTTTGGGTCAACAAAAGTTGGTGAGAATTACATAGGTTTTGGTAATCGAATGAAATTGTTGTGCAATTCATGTGTCATGGCAATCTAGTCCGTATGTGAAAACATACTAGAAGTAAATCGAGTGCATAATCAACCATTGTGACTGTTGTATTGTGGTACATCCCATACGCTCATGGTTCACTCGTTTATATTGCAGTAACAAACACCCACGCAACCTTTGTAGGAGGCACGTATCCGGGTGGGATTGTCAGTCCAATAGATCTATCAATGTATACCGTTTGGCTGATGAATGTTTATGCTAGAATTGTGCTTACCCTAGTCATGTTCAAGACATAATGCAACATAGAAATACACATAGACACATTGATGATTGAATTGCATAAATAATGTTGTAACATGTTTCACCCCAAAAATGGTGATAAATAGAAAAGGGGCTATGTAAAACTCACCTTAGCAAATGTTATGTCTCGTAAAAAAAATAGAATAATGTGTTGTGAATGTATGCGAGGCGAATCCCAAAGACTCAACAACGTAGCTAGTCCAAATTGAAGAAAACAAAAAAGAAAGAAGAACAAGCTTCCAATTCGCCAATTACAAGAGCTTATAATCAAAGCTTCAATTGTAGAAGTAATAGACTATAGAAGAAAGGTATGAGGGAAAGTTTAATCGGATTGAAACAATCGATTTAGAGGTGCAAAGTATGATGGGTCATAGGTGGGTTTTATACTAGTTTTGGAGTCAATTAGCCATTAAAATTGGTCAACACCATAAAGTAAGGTTTTATGATGAATTGACTATTTGACTAAGACTTTGACTGTTTGACTAAGACTTTGACTAGGACTTTGACTATTTGACTCAAGGCTTTATTAAAAAAAAAAAAAAAAAAATCTTGTATGTGAAAAAAAAAGAATTTAGAATCATATTATTATTATTATTATTTATATACATTTATGTATGTATATAAGTTGTGAGTTAGGATAAATAAAGACTTAGGCACATTTGTATAATATTAATGATAAAGGTGTAATAATATATATATATATATATATATATAAGGGCTTTTTATGTATTAAAATTTTGGGGAGAATTTTGCGATGTTACAAGTACAATCATATCTTGGAAACAATCATGTTATAATCACCAAGAAGACCAACATATGCATGTAAACTTCACATATAACAAGCATTAAGGTGTAGACTTGGTTTAGAACTCTTTTGAAAGGTTTTTAAATACACAACTTAGTAAAACAAGGTCTGGACCTTTGGGGAACCCAAAATAACAACTTTACAAAGGTTAGGGATGAAGAACACACCTTGGGTTTTGTCAAAGAAAGGTGTGTAGGCTTGGGGATGGTGATTTTTGTAGCAAAATGAGTTCCAGAGGTGTTTCAAGGTGTGTGGGTGGCTTGGGGGCAACTAGGGTTGTTCTAGAGGTGTTTGGGGAGTTAAGGGTTCTATTTATAGGTGTTTTGACCCGGACTCTGCTGTATAGGCGATTAGCAGTCAGTGTCACGCAATTGGGGGCCTAATCGCATGATACATCAGGCGATTAGGTCCCAATCGCCTGTTGTATCTCCTACTCGCCCCATGTATAGGCGATTAGGGGTTCCTAATCGCCCCTGTGATGCTGGAACGAGTTTTTGGCGCGTTAAACACTATTTTAACATATATCAACACGTATTCCCATACCGATAAGTCACATAATGATTCCAAACATATAATGCATGATAACTAACACGTTTACATCCGTTCACCAATTCCCGGGACTCGAGACCGTGTGTGCATTAAACCCGGCGATTCCACGAATCACCAATCCTTGTACACATGGTTATGGACCGACTTCCGATGACCCTGCGGATCATCGTAACGACTCCCGATGATTCCCCAGAATCATCATACCGACTCGACTGACTCCGTTAAGTACGAAATATGCATGACTCGCTAAGGTAGACTTACTAGTTTAGTCAACGTTACTAACCTGAGTTTGCCGGGTGTCACAGATCTAGATTCCGTTTATAAATCTGATTAGGACCTGATTATGGTGGTAAGTCCCATAACTTCTCTCCATTCCGTTTATGGTTACTGCTAAGTAAAACAATATTAGGATTATGATGTTAGCATTGGATTTATGGATTGTTTTAGGTTAAGTAGGTTATGTATTGAATATTAATATTAAAGTAATTCATTTTTTAGCATTTATGATAAGTGTTAATATTAGAGTTATACATTCTTTTAGGTTAGGTATCAATATTAGTATTGTGAGACTTGGTACATAGATGTGATAAGTTTTTTAATGGTTACAACTTCCAACTTAAGTGATTGTTTAGTTGATTAGGTTAAGAATTATAGGAGTCATTAGAGATTGATGAGTTTTTTAATAGTAGCAGCTTACATAAGTGATTGTTAGATGATTACTGATTAGGTTTTAGGTTAGGGAATATATGGACATGCAGTGATTGAGAGATTTTGTGGTTAGTTAACTTGAGCCATTTGCAATAGGTTATCACGTAGTGAAATTTTTTAACTAAGATTGATTATGTTTAAGTTCTTTGCTCTTTTCGTGATTCGAGTTTTCTTCTTTTATCATTTTTTATTATGTCATATTAAAATTTTCAACCCCGGGACCTTCCCGGGGTAATCAGCTAGTGTATGATAAAGAAGGCAAATTCAATGTATCATATAGGAGGAGTGCATGAATGTATATAATAGGTTATGGTTAGAGGATGATGAGGATTTGTCTAAAACATCAAGTGGGCCGAGATGTTAAATGGGCCGAAGGGGTATTGGGCTTTTACAAATGGAGTCCAATTATTATAAGTTTGGACTAATATGTTTTGGGCTTTTATTATCAGGTGGGTTTAATATATTGGGCCGATTCCATTGGGCCAGATTAGCTTAGTTATAATATTAGATAATTATGTTAATTAATCATTATTAAGGAATGTTTATTCCTTCGGGTGTTACAAATGATAAGCGCATATTATAAAAAGATGACACGCGTTTTTGCGCGTCATCTTTCATTTATGACAGACCTTTCATTGACACGCTTTTGCGTGTCATCTTTCCTCTTTTATGACATACAATATGTGTCAAGGAAGGACTTTTTTTATAGTAGTGAAGTTAAATCAAATTTGCTCAAAGAGAGAATAAAAATGCAACAAAAACGCCTACAATAAACGTCCTATAAATGGTAAAGTTATAAAATCCAAGTGTCAAGTGTCCTATTAAGTTATGTTATAATAAAACTCTGGCAAATAAGCGTCCTATAAAACTGATGTTTTATGACTCAAATGTCATGTGTCCTATTATAGTGTATTATAATAACACCACAATGATTAAGCGTCCTATAAAAGTTAAAATTATAAGACTCATGTGTCAAGTGTCCTATTAAGTTATGTTCTAATATGAGTTCGACTAGAAATGGTCCTACTACATCGAACAGTTATGACTTAACTACAAAGTGCCGTATTAAGTTAAGTTATAATAGGACCACCGGTGATCAAGTGTCGTATTATATTACCACATAATGGGACACCAACAACTAAATGTCTTATAAATTACTTTATTAGGATCTACATTTTAAGTATCTTATTAAGTTATATGATAATAGGACCCTAAAGAATCATTCATCCTGTTAAATAGCTTTTTAGGACACCAGTTTAGTAGTATATATTATAAAAGGACCTCAAAAGTTCATTCCTATTAAATAGTTTTCAGAACCCTATTTTACAAGCGTCACACACAAAAGGTCCTTAAAAACCCTTTTTGTTGTAGTGGCTGGCATGCCGGGTGGCGTAACATTGTGGATAGTTCTGGTTTTTACAAGTGGCTTTTGCTCCTTGAGGGGCCGGAGGAGGGGTCCATGTAGGAGGCGAAAATCACGAGACCTAATTTTTTTACTATCGGTGGAGGCTGAAAGATCAAATTCGGCGGGGCCGGACTCAATTCATATATAAATTACCTACGGAAATCGCAAAATTCCACCACTGAGCCCAAAAACGATGGGGGTCGGGGGTGTCAATGCTCTAAACTCTTAGAGCATTTATAGCATATTATCTACTTCATATATATATATATATATATATATATATATATATATATATATATATATATATATATATATATATATAACTAGATTATACCCCGGGAACGTCCCGGGGTTGAGAAATCTAATATGACATATCAATTTTACATATGAAATAGAATGATGTGTTTTACAGTTACATGCAGGAAAGCATCGGTTAACACCTAACCTAAAACAATTAACAATGTATCTCCAATGTTAACGACTAACTTTAAACAATGTATAACTCTAATATTAATACCTAGCCTAAAACAATGTACAATTCTAATGCTAACACATGTTGAAAATAGAATTCATATTTACTGATTTGAACATAATTAGTGACTTGCCTAGTTGCCTATACATGATTAATGAATTACCTGTGAACACTTTGTGTTTTTTTTCGTGTATGAACAAAACTCCATAAAAATAGTCATTTTTTTCTTCGTTTTTTATATAGCACTAGGTACTCGTTGGAAAGATAATAAAACGCTCGTTAATTTGGTATAATTTTTTCTTTAAAAAATCTCGTATATAAAAGATATTAACGTTTAAAAATTATGGGATGAAACATGAGAGAGAAAAATCCAATTTTGTTTTTAATTTTTTTTCTTAAAATCAATTAATGCCACATATCACACTTAAGGGGGATGGTGCCCTCTTTGAATGCCATGTAAGATTTATTGCTTTCAATTATATAATAGATTTGACTAAATACAATTTTTCTTAAAAATTCTCTAAATTTTGTTTCACATACAATCTTTGTTTTTAACTTACTTTCTCTGTCTTACTCACACATATTAATTTATTATTTTTCTCTTTCTTTAGACACTCATCAATATTTAGAAAGATGGTACATTGTGGATCCTTAGATTTGAAGAAGACAAAGTTATAGAAAATATTCTTTAGGTTTATATAAAATTGCAGCTTATATCCTTAATGTATAAAGATTAAAATGGTCATCCCTTTATATTTCATTTTGTAATAGGTTTCGTCCTTTATGCTAACTTCGTTTGTTTTTGGATTAAATCGTAGTACATGCAAAACATTTGAGGGTAATTTTGTACTCTCAACTTATAAAATTACAAAGCTTAAAAAATAAGACAATATATTATCTTGGTGGTCCTGTATAATTTACTACGGTCTCTCTCCTTTAACCCCTTCATCCCGCACCCTTGTTGGTCATGATTTTCGTTCCTAGGCCACCTATTTTGCTCCCTTTGTTCTTTTGAGTTGAAGACCTAAATCGTTCAACAACTTTGGATATCCTTGATTTCACTTGGCAGTTGTATCGATTCAGCAGTAGAGATGATAACTGAAAAGAAAAGGATGAAGGGTAGGGGGAGGTGAAGGGGTGATGGCAGTGGCGGACCTATATATTTTTTTATGGGGGTGGAAATTTTTAAGGGTCATTTGAGAATTACTAGATTAGTAGATAACAATTGTTTTTGATCCGATTCAAGTTGGGTCGGGTTAACATATTAGGTATTATAGATGAATTAAATGACACACAAATATATTAAAATCACTAGGTTACAATGATTTTTTTAGCAATCCTTAATAAATAAATGAATGAGTAAATAAACAATATCACAAATTAAGAAATCAAATCAGAGAAAATAATTTGAACATAAGAAATCCAAACAAAACCTTGTTTTTGTTCTGATTAAATATTTTTCATTTGTCTAGAAAAATTTAGCATTGACCATTGGAAAAGGACAAATGTCGCTTCACTGTATGTAAGTGGATTTAGAATACGATTTTTTAGTGCAGTGATGAAATTACTTAAATACCCTTCAATTAAAAGTTTATTCAACGATAGGTTATCTTCTCCAATCAAACTTGTTGCACAATCAATATACGTACTAGTAAAAAGATAGCCTGAATTTTCGAAAGTTCATAAAAAACAACCAGTATATTTCTAAAGATTATATCAAAAGTTCAACTCAAGGGGGTGATTGTAATTTTTTATAGGGAGTGGACGACATTTATGCGAATATATAACATTAAAAAGAAAAATTTCAAGGTGGGCGCCCGCCCCCTTCGGCTTGGGGTGGGGTTCGCCCCTGCGTGATGGTCCTCTAGTGGCAACCAATACCAAAGATGGTGGGAGTGGTGTGGTGAGAGAGAGAAGGGTGTGATATTTGTTGAATTCATTTATTTCTTTGATTTCCTTTTGAATTAATTTGCTTTTATTTAATAAGGGGCGAGATAATGTACAAAGCCTTCTTACCGTATGAACGACCACTTCCAAATCAACAATGTATGCATGAACACAAAATTCACCCAAAAATTACCACTTGAATGAATCTGAAAATTACGTGTGCAACATAGCTCAAAATTACGCATGCAATATAGCTAAAAAGATACGTGTGCACAAAAGAAAAAGAAAATTACGTATGCACACAAAATAATAGGATCTTCCAAAAATGCATGAACAAATAAGCGCATACTTCAAATTATGCATGCACTTTAACCGGTATGTAAAAGGTCCATGAGATTGCTTCTTTTACCACTTTTTTTGTATACATTCGACTCACTGAACAATCAAATGAGTGCTTGACCCAACTCCTCCCACAACCAAAAATATATAATGTGCAAGAAAATTAGACACCAATCTCTTCATATTTAACTGAAACTATTTGTTGCCCGATTTTTCTTATTTGTGGTTTAAGACCCATATCAAGTATTCGGCCAGCTCCATCTAAAGTGGGGATCTTCAAATAACTCATGTCGATTGTTGACGAAAAACCTGCAATTGAAGAATCAAAGAACAAGAACGAAGATGAAGAAGTATTAGAAGATGAAACCGACGAACATGAAGAGACATCACGCTCATCGCATTTTGAAATCTAAAAGCTTTGGATTATTTTGGACTTAAAGAATGATACCGAAGGAATTGATGGAGTTCTAACACTTAACGCACGACTTTCGAATGCTCACAGAAGAGTACACTCTTGCCCTAATGCGTCTTCTCCGCAACAAGTTTCTAATTGAAACAACATAATTGCACAACCTACATTGCCCTTCGTACGCTCCTCAAACTAAACAGTTTATACACCACACAAATGTACTCTCTACAAAAAAAATCACCATGAATCTAAATGACCCGAACTACCCGCCACCAACCCCATTTACATCACCCGGCTACTCGCCCTCCGTAGATCTGTTTGGTCATCTCCACAATATTCTTTTTCGGGATTCAATCAAGCTCAAATGCGTTCTGTCAACTTTAAAAACACCTATAAATTCATTCATCCAATTTCAATAAAATCAAGGCCAAGTTCATTCTTCCAACTTCAACAAATGCAAGCCCAACAACAATATCAACAACAAATGCAAATGCAGCAACAACAAAAAAGCCAAAGTCGACAAAAAAAAAACACGTCAACCTTGTGAAGTACAAAACCAACCAACTATCTCAAGCGAACTAAGAGAAAAATATGAAGATGTTGAAATTGTTCCCGAACACAACCCGAAAGTTTGAAGAAAAAAAGGAACAAAGAAGCGGTCGGATCGGCCGGAAAATGTAGCTACCAACAAAAGAGGTCAATCTTGGACAACGATCGAAGAGGAGGCGCTCGCACAGACATGGTGCAATGCTTCTACGTGTCCAATAGTAAGTAAGAAGCAAAAATTCGATAGCTTTTGGAATGGGGTCTCTAAGAAATTTTTTTCTTTCATGCAAAAAGAGTCGTACCAAGAAATCGATTCAATAGGTTCAATGTTTTGAGAAAAGAACAAGAAGGTTGGGTGGTTTGTGGTGATTACAATAATGCTTATGTGAATCGACCTAGTGGGTCAAGTTATGAAGCATTTTTTTCAATTGCTATGTTAAGATATAAGTTCAAACATAGGCATACATTTCCATACATAAATGTGTGGCAAATTTTTAGAAAATGTTCCACGTGGGTGATGATTCGAAAGGAAATTTTAATATTAATGACGAACCCGAGTTTAAAGATGATTTCATAAATGTTCCTGAACCTGGAATTCAACGTCCCATCGGTAGAGACAATGATAAAAAGGAGGTAAAGATAAAAAGAGTGAAAAAGGAAGCATCAGTTAATCGAAGGTGGATAATTTGATGAGTATGTTCGCCGAATTTAACCAAATTCCGGTGTGGCTTAAAATGAAAAAAACAAGAGAAAGAACAAGCAGCTGAGACAGAAAAGGGAAACTTCAGTTGCAAAAAGAAGAGGCCGAATGTGAAGAGTTCAAGATAATGGCAACCAACATCGAGTCATTCACTTCCCGATCGAGTAAAACAAGTGTTGGGAAAATAAAGGAAAAAAGTGCTAAAAAAATGCCATGATCCCTTTCATTTTATCTGCTTTCTTCTATTAAATAATAGTATTACATCATAATTTTCATGTTTTCTTCTCATATAAAATAATAATCATTTTTCATTTCTCTATCATATTAAATAAAAATATTAAATCATAATTTTTTCCGGACTCCCTTATTTATTGTTTTTTTCTCAACTAATTATTCTATTTTTTCGTTTATGAGTAAAAATTTAAATTTTATTAATTTAATCTCGCATAATACAAAGTTTTTTAACCTAACAATAAATAAAACCAAAGCGTTATAAGTAAACATTAAATCGAAGTTTTTTTTAAAGACATAAATTGACGATTATATGTGTTGACTGATTACATTACATTTATTCAACCCATGTAAGACAAAAGTTTGTTCAACACATACAAAGACAAGTTTATTTTAAACATATTTTTTTATTACTTAGTATATAAAATTACATTTATTAACCCCGTAAAATACACACATATAGTTCTAAGCTAGTTTAATAATAATGAAATACATTGTCTATGGAATTCGTCATTTAACTATTCATCAAGATCTTGTAAGCTAGTGATGCTCCTTATTCATTCAACGTTACGTATATAGTTAAAAACAGAATTATGTGAAAGCAATTAACATGCAAGAACATGAACAATCTATCTCTTGCATACAACACCTCGCCCATCCAATCCACTTTCGCACCTCAAGCTTGGCAATTGCAAGTTCAACAAAGAGCCATCTTCTCCATTGCTGGCGCTACCCTTAAACTTAGCAACCGAACAATCCGTAGCAAATAATCCTGCACTCGAAAACTTGTCATCTCCTCCCATAACAGGCATCAACACTCCCATTTTCACCTTGCTCACATAGTCGCTCTTGTAAGTCTGTCCTAAAACGCCATCAACTCCGTCACCCAACGACAAGAACTTGAACTTGAGATCAAGATGAGCGAAGCAATTGTCATCGTTTATATCATAGTTATGGACTCTTGAGTCTTCTTTTGTAATCGGAACCACTTTGGCAGTGATCCTGAACATGTTTTCAACTTCAACAACTACATCGTTTGTGTCTTGAATCCGAGTGATTGTTGTTGAGGAGGACTGCCATTTGGAACCTATGGTTTCTGGTAGAACTATGTTTTCTCCATCAAATGTGATGGAGATACGGTCGATAGAGTCATCCCAAGTGGAAGTCTTTTGAGCACCGATTTGTAGCTTATGTTTATCGAAGAGAACCCCAATGGATTGAACCCAAGTGAAGTCTCGCCCCATGTTTTGGTTCCTCTTGCCAATGAAGTGGCCATTGATATGGAGGTTGTTGTCGGTAACAAGGCAAAAATCTTTATCCTTCTTTCCATGGAAATAGAAGGTGATGCCATCGGCACCAATGAAACGAGGATCTTGGCAAACCGCTCCAGGCATATCACAATCTGAATGTTAACATACAAACATTAATGTGTGTCTCACAATTTTCTAATTACTGAATATGGTTCTACAACAACTAACGCGTGTTTATAAATTCTATTGGGTTTCTTTACCCTTTACCCAACAAAAAAAAAAATGCATCGCTTGAAGAAAATCTATCTAGAGACACATAAAATACTACTTGAAAAGTGGTTCTTTTTCTATAAAATTTTTCCACGAAAAAAAATGCGTCACATATTAAGATACAATTATTAGTACATTTCTTGTCGTTTCCTAATGTATAACCAATGTATGCAACTGATGTGAATTTTATCCTTCATTAGCCCTTAAGGTGGTTGCTAACATGCAATATCTCTAGAAAAAATCTATTGAAGGTACATAAAAGTTAAATTTTCTTGGTTTAACTTTTTTGTTTTCTAGACAAGTTTTGGATGACAATTAAAATATTTTCTACGTACCCACCACTTTTGAAAGTATAATTTCGGGTTTCATTTACAAGTTTGCCTTTTAGCCGGCATTTCTTTTAAGAAAGTATAAGTTCCAAGTCTATCCCATGCTTTTGTCTATGCTCTAGCTAGATATATATATATATATATATATTTTATAAAGAACACACATTGAATTACATGTATATGCTTAAACCGCTAAGCAACTGGACACCTAATTTGGAGGATAATTTTCACAATTACCGACAATTTAGGTTAACTGGCCACTAGTTAAACATCAATTTTGTTGTAGGCCATGTAAATTTGGGCGTTTCGACGTTAAACTAACAAGTTACATTAGTTGTGCATCACTTACTACAAACTGGCTTGCAGGAGACGCAATCCACCTCACATTTTCCAGGACAAGAAGGAGGACAGGCATGCTCGGTGGCATAACATAGTGGATAGTTTCGGTTATTGCACCTGGCTTTCGCTCCTTGAGGAGGGGACCAGATAGGAGGCAAAGGGGAAGGGGAATGTGGTGTAAGTGTAGGAGGCGAAGGAGAAGGCGGTGTGGGCATTGGAGGCGATTGAGGAGTTGGTGGAGTAACATAGGGAGGTGGTGATTGCATGGTGGAGTTGTTACAAATAGGTTTGCAGGATGGACAATGAACGTAGCATCCATTATCACAAAACTTAGGACAAACATGGACCAAGTTGTGACATTGTTTGAAGCTAGGGTCCTCACATTTTGCTTCCGTTGGATTCTTAGCGATTCCCGGTGGAGTCCTTGCGGACTCAACGAAAGCTACCATGATCAACATGACCACAAGTAATGTAACATGCCCAACCATAGAGATAGAGCGAGCCATTGTAGTTAATTAGATTGCGAATGTATACTCAGTATTTGTATTCCTACCGAGTGTGTGTTTGTTAACCTTGTTTGCCTCCCTATTTATAGGATTCCTGTAAGCAAATAAATGCATGAATCTACCGACTAAATTTTAAAGAAAGTATAGCACTTCCTTAAGTTTAGGGTATCTTTAAATTGCTTTAAAAGAAAGTTGTTCATTACTTGATTTGAAGGGTATATACAGCACTTTCTATGAATGAATAAAGCTTGTGCAGTACTCAATGAAAACACCAACGAGGAGACAGGAACAAGATCATAAGAATAATATTAAGGAAATAGGATAACACCAATTCCAGTTAGCCTTGCATCATAATATATATCATTTAAAACTTAAAGTATAAGTATACAATTATGTGCAACTTACAAATTGCCTAAAATTGAAGATCTACAAAAAAATATATTTTCATCTCTTAAATTATCTATATCTATATCTATATTATCTTATTAAGGAAGAGTGATGACCAATAAAGTAATTTTCATTTCCGTATAACTTAAGAAGCAACATGTACAACATATTTAAGCAACACATTTAAGGGCATTATAGGGATGTTAGTGACAATTAAAACACTTAGAAGGGTAATGTAGACATTTCACCATCTCCTTCTTTAAAATATCAAAACAGTTTTACACTATTACCTTCATTTCCCATCCATGCCCCTCACAATGATCATCTGCCTTCTTCCATCTTTACTCCCTCAATCAATTACTAACGTTTCAACTGAATCGTTTTATATAGATATCTGTCGTTAACGCAGATGGTGTACCTCAGTAAGTGTAAAATTTTATGATTCAACTCACAACACAAAAGATCTGAGCCAACATGAACTCAAGATCAAGCATAACAAATAGAAGTAGGTGACAAAACAGTGACAAAATCTTATTAACCCAAACCAAAATAATTGCCCCCCAAATACCCTGAATCTGTCACACCCTCAAATTTCCACTGCGGGGTTTATACCACGAGGCGCATGACAAACCAGGATCCCATAGCCATAAGTCACATGAACGACTCTAAATGCCCAACCATTTAGTTCGTTATTGTAAAAACCAAGTTTTAAAGTTTTAACCAAACCAATAATAGTATAGCGGAAGCGAATAAAAATAGTAAATAAAGTCTGCGCAAAACACCGCGCCCAAAACCAAATAAATAGTAAATGTGCAAAATAGTTTAATGTTTGAGACCCATGATATGATGCATGACCTAACTGTGCTCCGTTCCTAGTTACCTGCAAAGCATGCTATCGTGTGTCAACATAAAGCTGGTGAGTTCACAATGTAATTTAATATGCAAATGCGCTGGTTTCCAAAAACCACGTAAGTAAGTAATAACATAGGTCCTCCAGACCAAAAAGTTAAAGAGTTGTCAGTTTAAGTGTGTCAGGGGTAGCTAGCCCACTCAATGTAACTAAACAAGATTATTGGGACACCTTTAGGAAAATAGTTATTTGCCTCAATGACTGTCGTCTATCAACACCAGTCGGAAATTGTGGTCAGAAGTTCATGCCCGTGCCTCAAGCACCTCAGACATGAGGTTGCTGCATCAACCTAATAGCGGTATCAACTAATACCCCGTTCGCCTCCAGCGATTAACCCAATAATATGCAAGGACTTCAAATGATAGAGTGTTTAGATTATAAAGGACCAATAAGTTTTAAACTGACCCAAAACCCGATCCACACAAGGAATCGTAAAACCGACTCACACAAGGAGTCCATACCTGAGTAGTCCCAAATGGACTAGAAAATGTTTACCAAAGTTGTCTCTAATCCGAGACGCATGCTTTTGAGAAAAAGAGTAGTGAAACTCACCTTAACGTGCAAGCAAAAGAAATCCGAACCGCAAGTAAAGTATGCTACCGACGCCCTATTAATAGTGTCACTAAGTGAGTATAGGCGTAATATTGCTACACCACATAACTCGTTTGTCCAAGGCGTTTTAAACGTTCAAAAGTGTGTATGTGACGCCTAGTGATTCTACATGCAATAGTAAACCCTACGGACTCGTTGGTGAATGTATTGGTTACAATTAGCTTCTACATTCCGTATGTGTCTCAAACAAGTGTACTTCAGTTACATGTCAATTCCATACTACCTAAGACCTCAATTAATCACATAAGCACATAATACACAATCTGTGTTTTCAGGACAGATTGTGCGCCATCAAAACGAATTTATTTAAAATAGTAAATCGGTGAGTTAACCTCCCAAATTTTTACTGAATTTTCTTTGGGATTCACTTAACAACATCCATTTTTTTTGTCTTAAATCCAAACACAAAAATAATTAAATATCGACTAATTCAGCTATGTTCAGAAAACCTTCCTAACAGGTCAGTTTGGTAGATAATTTCCCAATACTTGTGTATTCATCCAAACGGGATGAATCCACTTGGAAAACTCAAATTACTCCAATATTAACCTTCTATAAAAATTTCACAACCCAAATCTTTATAAAACTTGAGTTATGATGTTTCAAAGTTGACTCAGTTTGATACCCGAAATTCTGATCTGACCTATTTTCAATGAAAATTCCAAAAACGACTCAACCGACGTCCAAAACACTTGATTTTACCCATTATGAAAAGCTAAGACCAGGTGTGACTTAACCATGCAAAGAAAATACCAAAATCATTATGTTAAGGCCGTGTTATAGCTCCTACAAATTCGTCTAATCATTCTGTCCAGATTTTAGTTTCGCCTAAATCATACTTTAATCGACTACCGTGTGCATAAAAACAATCAACAAACATCAATCATCATTACCAAACATCCCTAATACTTATTATGATCAGATTCTACTACTAAACATGCAAAGATCACAACTTCAAAGACCAAAACGTCAATAACTTGCGCAACAAGTATCCTATGATGTTACTAATCGTTTATTATTATGTTTGATCCGTTTAATCTTCAAAAACTTCCTGTTTTAATGATTATTAAAACTTTCAGACCTGGACAAACTTTGTTACATGATTTTTATAACAAAAACACAAGATAAAAGTGTAAGGAATCAAAGATTATACCCTTGGCTCTTCGATTCGATCAACCGTGCGCCTTTGGAGCTTCCCAATTGATGATCTTGAGCCTTAGCAGGAGCTTTAGGGTTAATATTTCGTGTGGGGCAGTAAGGGGGCGATGAGGGTTGAGTTTAGGGGTTGCATGGGGGTTTAGGATGCTTAAATAGGAGTGGCCGAGCCGCCGCTCGGACCCTGTGAGCGGCCCTCACAGGCCCGAGGCCCGCGTGAGTGTCTCGTTTCGTCACCCGACGCGTTATCCTTCGACGTTTTCGTTATTTCGGACCGTAACAAGTGCGCTCCCACGTGTACGCTTGGTTCCCGGATGTCACATCATCCCCAAGTTGAAAGGAATTTCGCCCCGAAATTCACTTTGAGCGAGCTGCTTTATGTTTGGCATTTGATCTATGCACAGGTTCAGGTTCAGTAAAGAGGTGTGGGTATTTGAGCCGCATCTGATCTTTGCGCTCCCACGTGTATTCCGGTCCTAGACGGGAATTCCACCGTACCTTAACAATAGGTATAGTGCTTTGTCTGAGTTTCTTGACGCCCTGCTCAAGAATCTCCACTGGTTCTTCTAAGAACCGTAGCTGATCATCCACCTGGATCTCCTCCAGTGGCACTACCAGTGTCGTATCTGATAAGCATTTCTTTAAGTTCGAGACGTGGAATACATTGTGCACTCCACTGAGTTCATCTGGTAGATTTAGCTGGTAAGCTACCGGACCAATCCTTTTGACAATCTCGAAAGGTCCAATGTATCGGGGGCTCAACTTCCCTCGTTTCCCAAAGCGTATCACTCCTTTCCAAGGTGACACCTTTAACAAAACCTTGTCCCCAACTTGGAACTCCAAAGGTTTTCTACGTTTATCAGCATAACTTTTCTGTCGATCCCGAGCAGCAGCCATCCGGTTTCTAATTTGCACTATCATCTCAGAAGTTTCGTGCATGAGTTCGGGACCTGTTAGTTGGCTATCCCCGACCTCAGTCCAACAGATGGGAGACCTACACTTGCGCCCGTAAAGTTCCTCAAAAGGCGCACACTGTATCGAAGTGTGGTAACTGTTGTTGTAAGAGAATTCGATCAAGGGCAAGTGCTTATCCCAATTATTGCCAAAGTCCACCACGCACGCTCGTATCAGATCCTCTAATGTTTGGATGGTACGTTCACTCTATCCATCCGTCTGCGGGTGATAGGCTGTGCTCATATCAAGACGAGTTCCTAAAGCATCTTGGAGAGTAGTCCAGAAACGAGAAGTGAATCGCCCATCGCAATCAGATATAATAGAAGTAGGCACCCCATGCCTAGAGACTACCTCCTTGATGTAAAGGTTCGCCAGTTTCTCTAGTGAGTCCGTTTCCTTTATTGCCAGGAAGTGGGCCGATTTGGTTAAACGGTCCACGATAACCCAAATCATGTTATGGCCCGTTGGCGTTCTAGGAAGCTTTGTAATAAAATCCATGGAAATCCCATCCCATTTCCACATCGGAATTTCTGGTTGTTGGAGTAGGCCTGAAGGTTTTTGATATTCAATCTTAACCTTCGCACAAGTCAAGCACTTACTAACATAAGTGGCTATCTCAGCTTTCATGTTTGGCCACCAGTAAAGAGTCTTAAGATCTTGGTACATCTTGTCCGAACCAGGATGCACCGAATAGCGAGAGGTATGTGCTTCATCAAGCACCAGTTGGCTGAGATCCCCGAATCGTGGTATCCAGACTCGATCCATGAAGTACTGTAGACCATCCGTTTTCAGTTCCAAGTGCTTATCAGCACCATGTAGGGTCTCAAGCCCGATGTTTCCATCCTTTAAGGCCTCACCCTGGGTTTCACGTATCTTATCAGGAAGATTAGAATGGATGGTGAGTTGTAAGGCTCGCACCCTTCTGGGTTTCGTTTCCTTTCGACTGAGGGCATCAGCTACTACGTTAGCCTTCCCTGGATGATACTTGATGGCACAGTCATAATCATTCAAAAGTTCAACCCAGCGACGTTGTCGTATATTCAGCACCTTCTGATCAAATATATGCTGAAGGCTCTTGTGATCAGTGAAAATTGTGCACTTCGTTCCATAGAGGTAGTGTCTCCAGATTTTGAGAGCGAAAACCACCGCTCCCAGTTCCAAATCATGAGTGGGGTAATTCTTCTCATGGACCTTCAGTTGCCGCGATGCATATGCAATTACCTTATCACGTTGCATCAGTACGCACCCTAAGCCTTGGATAGACGCATCACAGTACACTACAAAGTCCTCTGTACCCTCAGGCAACGATAGTATCGGTGCACTGCAATGTTTGGACTTTAGAAGCTGAAAGGCAGATTCTTGGGCATCTCCCCACTTATAAGTAATACCTTTCTGTGTTAGGGCGGTGAGAGGTTGAGCGATCTTAGAAAATTTCTCAATAAATCTTCGATAGTATCCCGCGAGACCAAGAAATTGGCGCACTTCAGTAGGGGTCCTAGGAGCCTCCCACTTTTTGATGGCGTCAATCTTGGCTGGGTCAACATGTATTCCTGCCTCGTTGACTACATGCCGAAGAAATTGGACTTCTCGAATCCAAAAATCACATTTAGAAAACTTTGCATACAACTGCTCATTCCTCAGTAGTTCCAAGATTAACCGCAGGTGCTGCTCGTGCTCCTCCCTGCTCTTGGAATAAATCAATATGCCATCTGTGAACACTATGACGAATTTGTCCAAGTAAGGCTTGCACACACGGTTCATTAGATCCATGAACACCGTCGGTGCATTAGTTAGCCCAAATGGCATAACCAAAAACTCATAATGTCCATAACGAGTTCGAAACGCTGTTTTTGCGACATCCTCTTCTCGGACTATCAGCTGATGGTACCTTGACCTCAAGTCAATCTTAGAGTAGAAGCTCGATCCTTGCAGTTGGTCAAACAAGTCATCAATACAAGGCAAAGGATAACGGTTCTTAATCGTTACCTTGTTCAACTCCCGATAATCTATGCACATGCGAAAGCTCCCATTTTTCTTCTTAACAAACAGAACTGGAGCTCCCCATGGCGAAGAACTGGGCCTAATGAAACCCCTATCCAATAGCTCTTGGAGTTGGGTAGATAGTTCTTGAAGCTCCCCTGGTGCTAAACGGTACGGCGCGCGTGCAACTGGCGCTGCTCCAGGTGTTAGGTCAATCTGGAACTCCACTTGACGAACGGGTGGAAGTCCAGGTAATTCCTCTGGGAATACATCTTGGAAGTCTCGGACCACTGGGATGTCCTCAATTCTAGTTTCAGTTTCAGCTCGAGTGTCAGATATGTTAGCCAAAATCGCCGGACAGCCCTTGCGAATACACTTCTGGGCCTTCAGATAGGAGATGATGCCCACCATGGCACCACCTCGATCACCCTGTATGGATAAAAGTTCTCCACTTGGGAGGGGAATGCGAACAATTTTCTCCTGACAGAGAATTTCCGTGTGTTGCTTGGACAACCAGTCCATGCCAACCATGAGATCAAAGCTACCTAGGGTGATAGGTAAGAGGTTGATGGCAAACAATTGCCCGTTCAACTCGAGGTTACAGTCACGATGTATATGGGTTACCTCGACAGGCTTCCCATCAGCCAGTTCAATAGAGTATGGGGTATCTAGAAGAGTAGGAACCATCCCTAATTGTTTACTAAGTTTTGATGAAACAAAACTATAGTCCGCACCAGTATCATATAAAATAGAAGCAAGAGTGTCATTCAAGGAGCACATACCCGTCACGACGTTGTTATCGGTCCTAGTCTCCCTAGAGCCAATCACGAATGCTCTACCACGAGCCCCATTGTTGTTGTTCCCAGCATTGGTAGTGTTGTTGTTTCCTGCCTTGTTACCACCACCGTTGTTGGTGTTACCCCTGTTGTTGCCATTACCATTACCGTTACCATTCAGTGGTGGGCAGTTCCTCTTGAAATGATTTTCACTCCCACATTGGTAACAACCTTTACCACCACTCTGCTGTTGCCCCTGCTGTGCAGCTGGCGGATTTCCCGGGATAAACACCCTGCAGTCCCTCTGCTTATGACCCATCTTACCGCATCGTTTACACTTAGCGCTGCTACACGCCCCAGTGTGATGTCTACCACACTTGTTGCACTTAGGAAGAGTCCCCTCATAACCTCCCTGGTTGTTGTTGCGATTGTTGCTACTGCCATGGCTATCATGTTTCTTATTCTGTTGCTGCTGCTGACTGCCATTCCCTGGGGGTTTGCCAGATGCATTCTCCCACTTCCTCTTGTTATCATTAGTACCAGAAGATGAAGTACCACGAGGAGGTAACACCACCTCTTCCACCTTCTGATCAGTTAGTTGATGAGCCATCCTAATAACCTGCTGGATGGTATTGAGGTTAGCAGCAGTGACCATGCTCTTGATCTGGGGCACCAAGCCCTTGATATACAACTCAATCCTCTTGTAGGGCGGGTTGGAGTAATTTGGGCACATCGCTTCCAGAGACCTCTCCAATGAGTCAATAATGGGAAGGACCTGAGCTGGCACTCGGTACCCTATAACCCACGAGTGTAACATATCTGTGAACCACACCCAGCGATTGGTATTCTCATCTGGGTTCCCTGTCTGAGCTGGTTGTTCATACGGGTTCAAAGACGTGTTTTGCGAACTTCCAAGAGGGTGATAAGAAGAGTAATTACGATGAGCGGGGTTAGTCATGTTTTCCTGCAATACGTTAGATCAGCATACGTATCCAAGAAATAGCTAGTAGTGTGCTGATAATAGTGAGTGTACTAATACTTATGCTATGATGATTATAGTCTAGATGCAAATCATAGTTCAATATAACCAATGGCTCTGATACCAATCTGTCACACCCTCAAATTTCCACTGCGGGGTTTATACCACGAGGCGCATGACAAACCAGGATCCCATAGCCATAAGTCACATGAACGACTCTAAATGCCCAACCATTTAGTTCGTTATTGTAAAAACCAAGTTTTAAAGTTTTAACCAAACCAACAATAGTATAGCGGAAGCGAATGAAAAATAGTAAATAAAGTCTGCGCAAAACACCGCGCCCAAAACCAAATAAATAGTAAATGTGCAAAATAGTTTAATGTTTGAGACCCATGATATGATGCATGACCTAACTGTGCTCCGTTCCTAGTTACCTGCAAAAACATGCTATCGTGTGTCAACATAAAGCTGGTGAGTTCACAAAGTAAAGTAATTTAATATGCAAATGCGCTGGTTTCCAAAAACCACGTAAGTAAGTAATAACGTAGGTCCTCCAGACCAAAAAGTTAAAGAGTTGTCAGTTTAAGTGTGTCAGGGGTAGCTAGCCCACTCAATGTAACTAAACAAGATTATTGGGACACCTTCAGGAAAATAGTTATTTGCCTCAATGACTGGCGTCTATCAACACCAGTCGGAAATTGTGGTCAGAAGTTCATGCCCGTGCCTCAAGCACCTCAAACATGAGGTTGCTGCATCAACCTAATAGCGCTATCAACTAATACCCCGTTCGCCTCCAGCGATTATCCCAATAATATGCAAGGAGTCCATACCTGAGTAGTCCCAAATGGACTAGAAAATGTTTACCAAAGTTGTCTCTAATCCGAGACGCATGCTTTTGAGAAAAAGAGTAGTGAAACTCACCTTAACGTGCAAACAAAAGAAATCCGAACCGCAAGTAAAGTATGCTAACGACACCCTATTAATAGTGTCACTAAGTGAGTATAGGCGTAATATTGCTACACCACATAACTCGTTTGTCCAAGGCGTTTTAAACGTTCAAAAGTGTGTATGTGACGCCTAGTGATTCTACATGCAATAGTAAACCCTACGGACTCGTTTATGAATATATTGGTTACAATTAGCTTCTACATTCCGTATGTGTCTCAAACAAGTGTACTTCAGTTACATGTCAATTCCATACCACCTAAGACCTCAATTAATCACATAAGCACATAATACACAATCTGTGTTTTCAGGACAGATTGTGCGCCATCAAAACGGATTTATTTAAAATAGTAAATCAGTGAGTTAACCTCCCAAATTTTACTGAATTTTCTTTGGGATTCACTTAACAACACCTATTTTTTTTTGTCTTAAATCCAAACACAAAAATAATTAAAATTCGTCTAATTCAGCTATGTTCAGAAAACCTTCCTAACAGGTCAGTTTGGTAGATAATTTCCCAAAAATTGTGTATTCATCCAAACGGGATGAATCCACTTGGTAAACTCAAATTACTCCAATATTAACCTTCTGTAAAAATTTCACAACCAAATCTTTATAAAACTTGAGTTATGACGTTTCAAAGTTGACTCAGTTTGATACCCGAAATTCTGACCTGACCTATTTTCAATGAAAATTCCAAAAACGACTCAACCGACGTCCAAAACACTTGATTTTACCCATTATTAAAAGCTAAGACCAGGTGTGACTCAACCATGCAAAGAAAATACCAAAATCATTATGTTAAGGCCGTGCTACAGCTCCTACAAGTTCGTCTAATCATTCTGTCCAGATTTTAGTTTCGCCTAAATCATACTTTAATCGACTACCGTGTGCATAAAAACAATCAACAAACATCAATCATCATTACCAAACATCCCTAATACTTATTATGATCAGATTCTACTACTAAACATGCAAAGATCACAAATTCAAAGACCAAAACGTCAATAACTTGCGCAACAAGTATCCTATGATGTTACTAATCGTTTATTATTATGTTTGATCCGTTTAATCTTCAAAAACTTCCTGTTTTAATGATTATTAAAACTTTCAGACCTGGACAAACTTTGTTACATGATTTTTATAACAAAAACACAAGATAAAAGTGTAAGGAATCAAAGATTATACCCTTGGCTCTTCGATTCGATCAACCGTGCGCCTTTGGAGCTTCCCAATTGATGATCTTGAGCCTTAGCAGGAGCTTTAGGGTTAATATTTCGTGTGGGGCAGTAAGGGGGCGATGAGGGTTGAGTTTAGGGGTTGCATGGGGGTTTAGGATGCTTAAATAGGAGTGTAAGGCGGTTTAGACCCGTCAGGTGAAACCGAGCCGCCACTCGGACCCTGTGAGCGGCCGCTCACAGGCCCGAGGCCCGCGTGAGTGTCTCTTTTCGTCACCCGACGCGTTATCCTTCGACGTTTTTGTTATTTTGGACCGTAACAAGTGCAACCCCATGCGTTAAGACCCTAATCATCCTCATGCTCCACTTTTAGTGATTTTTATTAACGTATTCGGTTTAGGTTCACACAATCACGTATGGTTTTCACATAAGTTCATCAAATATCACAGAGACACATAAGTTCATTATTCACCAACGTCCGAGGTTCACTAATCATGTAACCCGATATTAACTCACAACAATGCACGTGTGTCCTATCTAGCTAACCCTAGTTAAGTATAATGCAAGGAACGTAACTAGAGTTTAGTTAAAGTGAGAACCTGAATTTGCGGGGTATCACAGAATCTCTCTAAAATAAGAGAGATTCTAAAAGAAATAGTATGTCAACTGATTGTTTAGATCAGTTGACTTATGATGAAGTCAATACAAAGACTTACAATCTTAAGCCACAAAGACGAAGACACAGACGATCAATGCAACGATCAGACTAGGATTACAAGGGCGTAATCCTTATCAACAAGACCTAGACAGAGCTTCGTAACAAATAGAAACCCTAGACGAGAGAATACAGATAGATAATAAAGTACACGAATGAGAAGAAAGAGAAAATTATAATCCTTTTATACTGAGCCTCGAAGCTTCCACCAGAGCTCTGCACGAGCCAATCTCAACCATTCGATCATAACAACCTGAAACAATCTCAGCCGTACAAAACATAACTCGTGCACACTATATGAGCTAGGCCATAAGGCCAACAGATAAATGAAGAGACAACAAGCAGGCTTATATTAAGCCCAATAGATTATAAATGAGAGCCCACTAAAGAAGGCCCAGAAGTTATAATACTTGAATTATATTATAGGTGCTAATTTTAACATCCTCCCTTAATTCAAGTATTAAACATATCTACCATACTTAAGCCATCACAAAAAAATTTGTGTTGCTCAATAGGCAAACCCTTGGTAAAGCCATCTGCAATTTGACTTTGAGAGTCAATCTTCTCAGGTTTAATAATACCATTTGAGATTTTCTCTCTAAGAAAATGCAGATCAAGTTCGAAATGCTTAATCCTATCATGAAACACAGGATTAGTTGCTATAGAAATAGCAGCCTTACTGTCACAATAAATTTTTAAAGGCAAGTTAACATCAACCTTTAGCTCAGACAACAAGTTTTTTAACCAAATCATCTCACAGGTTGCAGAGCACATAGCTCTATACTCAGCTTCAGCTGAGGACCTGGAGACATTATTTTGTTTCTTACTTTTCCAAGAAACAAGATAATGACCAAAATAAATACAAAATCCAGTAATGGATTTTCTTGTGTCCAAGCACTTGGCCCAATCTGAGTCAACATAACCGGTTAAGTTTAGCTTATCACCTTTTTTAAACAGCACACCCTTTCCAGGCGACTGTTTTAGGTATCTAAGCAACCTTAACCCTATTTGCAAGTGACCATAAGTTGGTTTATGCATATATTGACTCAAATATTGAACACTATAGCTAATATCAGGCCTGGGCAGTGATAGGTAAATCAGTTTACCTATCAGTTTCTGATATCCAGTAATATTATCAAGTAGTGCACTATTTTTTCCAGTTTTAACAGACACAAGATAGCTCTGCTCTATAGGTGTACTTATAGGTTTACACCCTAAGTACCCAAACTCATTTAACAACTCTAAACAGTATTTTCTTTGAGACAGATACCAGCATCTGAATATAATACCTCTATACCTAAGAAATACTTAAGTATCCCAAGATCCTTAATAAGAAAATTTGAACTTAGATATTCTTTAACCTTTTTTATTTCAGATTCATTATTCCCAGTTAAGACAATATCATCCACATAGACTAACAACACAACAAACACATTGTTCTCAGACTTAATGAACAAGCAATAATCACAAATACTCTGCTTAAACCCTATATTTAACAAGACATTGGTTAACTTTTCATTCCATTGTCTTGGGGCTTGTTTAAGACCATATAGAGACTTAACTAACTTACAAACCTTAGTCTCATTTTTTGAAAAATAGCCTTCTGGCAGTTTCATGTATACATCTTCAGAGATAGAGCCATATAAGAAAGCATTATTTATATCAAGTTGATATAGAGGTCAATTATTATTAATAGCAAGGTTAAGAACAACTCTAACAGTTACCATTTTTACAACTGGTGAGAAGGTCTCTCCAAAATCAAGACCTTCTCTCTGGTTATATCCTTTGGCAACAAGTCTAGCTTTGTACCTCTCAACCTCTCCATTAGCCATATACTTGATTTTATATACCCAGTTACAACCTATGGCTTTTCTATCTTTAGGTAAATCTGCAAGAACCCAAGTGTTATTCCTATTCAATGCTTCCATCTCAGCATTCATAGCCTCAACCCATTTTGGGTCTTTGGAAGCATCTAAATAGCACACAGGTTCTACAGTTTTATTTAGACTAGAAACAAAACAGAAATTTTCAACAGACAAATTGGCATAGTTAACAACCTTTTCTACACCATATTTAACCTTCCCATCAACAACATACTCATTATACTTTTTAGGAAACAAAGACTCTCTGGTAGACCTTCTAACAGACATACTTCCTCCCTCAGGTGGAATAGTCTCTTCATGTGTAGAATCCTCATCCTGGTAAGCCATATCAGTGGCCCTTCTACTGGTAGACTCAGAACCATGACATGCATCATTAAGTCCTGAACTACTAGGAGGACCATCAGATTGCTTACTAGAAGCTCTACATTAGACTTGTTGATTCCCCCTTCATCATTGGGAGGTTCAGCCCCCTTAGTTATATTTTGACCCATAACAATCTCATTTTCATACTTATCAAAAAAGTTTAATTGCTTTAACACATTATGTTCACCATCATAGGAAACAGGATTTTCAAGAACATTATTTTTAAAAGGGAATATGTTTTCATAAAATCTAACATCTCTTGAATATTCTATTTCCTTTTTTTCTAAATTCCACAATTTATAACCCTTTTTGAAATTTGAATAACCAATTAACACACACTTGTCAGCCCTACTGGCCAACTTATCAGACTCATTTAAGTTTGTAAGAAAACATAGACAACCAAAGGTCTTTATATAACTAAGAGTGGGGGGGGGGGACCGATGAATGACCTCATAAGGACTCTTACCTAACAGCACAGAAGATGGAATCCTGTTAATCAAGTAGGTAGCAGTTAATACACATTCACACCAGAACCTAAGTGGAACACCACTCTGAAACAATAATGCCCTAGCCATGTTTAAAAGGTGTCTGTGTTTCCTCTCAACAACACCATTTTGTTGAGGGGTATACACACAGGAAGTCTGATGAACTATTCCTTTTGAGGAACAGAAAACATTCATTTGATTATTACAAAATTCAGTACCATTATCACTCCTAAACACTTTAACTTGTTTCTTAAATTGTGTTCTTAATAGTTCATAAAACACAACAATGTTTTCAAATACTTCATGTTTCCCTTTCATCATATAGCACCAGACAGACCTAGAGAAATCATCTACTATTGTTAAAAAATATTTGAATCCTTCTCTACTAGTTACCCTATAAGGTCCCCACACATCTAAGTGAACTAAATCTCCAACTGATTTAGTCTTGTGTTCACTTAGAGGAAATGGTAACCTTACTTGTTTAGCTTTATGACACACATCACAAGGTTGTGTTTTTGAAAAATCAATGTTTAGGTTTCCTTTTAACACAGCTAAGACTTGGTCAGAGGGATGTCCAAGTCTATTATGCAAGTGTTAACATCATCAATACTACTCATGCAAACATTGTTAACACTTATATTTTTCCCTACAAGGTAAAGACCATCACTTTGTCTACCAGTCACCAGGATTCTCTTGGACTCGGAATCCTGGATATAACAATTTTGTTCATCAAATAACACAAACATCTTATTATCCTTAGCTAACTTATGAACAGAGACAAGATTGACACAATAGTCAGGAACCACAAAAACATCTTTTAAGACAACAGAATCTGCAAGTTGAACATCACCAATCTTGGTAACCTTTGCACTGGTACCATTGGGATGTTTAACTTGCACATCATACTCAGAGACATCAACGCAGTTAATCAAATCATCTTCATTTTTTGTCATGTGTTGATTTGCACCTGAATCTGTGATCCAGCTGCTACTTATAATACTTTTGACAAAACTTGAACAACTAGAAAAATTTTCTAAAATAGTTTTCAGGTTTTGCAAAGTAGACATACTACAAAAGCCATTTACAATATTACCTCCACTATTAGAGGACTGTGGATCACTTGTAGTCTTTTCATTGATCAGATTCATCAACTTGGAAATCTGTTCAGCAGAAAAGGGCAACCCAGCAGTACCAACAGAATTGTTTGACTTAGAGTTACTCACATTATTAGACATACCAGTTTTTTGACTAACTCCACCCTTTATTTTAGCATTGGGTGGATAACCAACCAGTTCATAACACCTGTCAACTGTGTGACCTAATCTATTATAGTGAGTACATTTTAAGTTGGGGTTAGGACCTCTATTTATACCTCTTTTATTCTCAAAAGTTTGATTTGTTTTAGAAACAAAAGTAACATTTTGACCCTTTGAAGTCCCACTTGAACCTCTGTGAGACTCCTCTCTTGAGACAATAGAAAAAGCAACTTTAACACTAGGTAAAGGTTCCCTAGTTAACAAAGTGGTCCTAATTGGTTGGTAAATGTCATCAAGTCCCATAAGAAATTGCATCAATTTTATTAGAGTATTAAAATCATTAAAATCTTTTGATGCTTTATAAGTACAAGCAGGTAATTGTAAAATGGAGTCAAGTTGCTTCCACATAGTGTTTAACCTATGATAATATTCAGCAATAGTGCTGCCATTTTGTTTAACATTGTTAATTTTCTGATATAAACTAAACACAACAAACCCATCAACTTTATCATAAGTTTCTTTTAAATCAGACCACACTTCACTTGCAAGTTTAGAAAACACTTGACCTAGATATAACTTATCACTCACAGAATTTAATAACCAAGATAAGACAACAGAGTTACATCTATCCCATTGCTTAGCAAGAAGTTCATCACTATCAGACTTCACACAAGATCCATCAACAAACCCATACTTATTCTTGGCTTCTAAAGCCAACTTCATAGAACTAGACCACACATTATAGTTATCAGTCCCTTTTAGTTTTATACCTATTATGGACAAGTTACTAGTATCACTAGGATGCAAGTACAGAGGATCACTGATATCAAGTTTGCTAATCAGTGTTCCACCTTGTCCAATCACATCAGTAGACACAGGACCCTGTGATCCTTGAGAATCATGGGGTCCTTGAGGACTAACAACAGGACCAGTCATACTGATTCACAGAAGCACCACAATCACACAAGAAAACAAGAGAAAACAGATGAAACAAAAAAGCAAAACCCTAGAGGACTAGCTGTACCAGGGGTCAGATCATGGGTTCATCACTCAAGATGCCCACGCAGATCTTTGTACAGGACCCCTTTAATTAGCTAGGAAAATAGACAAGTATATATAATAGATAGAACAGAGTAACAGAGTCTAGATAGACAAAATAAAAGAAAACAGATAGCACACAACCAGATCAAACAGAAAACACACTAGAATCAATGCCGGTCCACCCTAACCCGGCCAAGAATAACTAGACAACAGACAAACAGTAAGGAGCAGGAACAATCTCACCAAACAGGGGGTCCCAAGTTAGGGATCTCCAAACTCACAACCTATACCTTCACTTAGGGTATAGAGTTGTGAGAGCAATTGAAGCAAACCAGATAGTACTCCAATCCAACCAGCAACCACAAATTCCTTGCCGACAATGGTTAACAAAAGGTCTCATGCAGAGTAACAACAACAAACCAACAGACAACAGTGCAAGAGACGATCTAAAAAATAACCAGATCTACAGTAAGGATCAGATCTATAACACAGATCAGATCCTTGACATAACAAAGACTCAGAGACAATCAACAGCCGAAGATACCAGAATCAAAACCAAGAAATGATAACAGAGCCTAAAGCTCTGATACCATGTAAAATTTTATGATTCAACTCACAACACAAAAGATCTGAGCCAACATGAACTCAAGATCAACCATAACAAATAGAAGTAGGTGACAAAACGGTGACAAAATCTTATTAACCCAAACCAAAATAATTGCCCCCCAAATACCCTGAATCTCTCTAAAATAAGAGAGATTCTAAAAGAAATAATATGTCAACTGATTGTTTAGATTAGTTGACTTATGATGAAGTCAATACAAAGACTTACAATCTTAAGCCACAAAGACGAAGACACAGACGATCGATGCAACGATCAGACCATGATTACACAGGCGTAATCCTTATCAACAAGACCTAGACAGAGCTTCGTAACAAATAGAAACCCTAGACGAGAGAATACAGAGAGATGATAAAGTACACGAATGAGAAGAAAGAGAAAATAATAATCCTTTTATACTGAGCCTCAAAGCTTCCACCAGAGCTCTGCACGAGCCAATCTCAACCATTCGATCATAACAACCTGAAACAATCTCAGCCGTACAAAACACAACTTGTGCACACTATATGAGCTGGGCCATAAGGCCAACAGATTAATGAAGAGACAACAAGCAGGCTTATATTAAGCCCAATAGATTATAAATGAGAGCCCACTAAAGAAGGCCCAGAAGAAGTTATAATACTTGAATTATATTATAGGTGCTAATTTTAACAGTAAGCAAACAATTTCTAGGGCTTCTACCTTCAACGACGACGGTACCACCAACGCCACATCATCACTTGCAGCTCAGACGACCGGAGCATCCACTTCATCGTGACTCTTCTATATCCTCTGTTTCTCACTCGTCGTTAATAACCGATCCAAGGTTAGGTTTTTTTATTTTGATCACTTAATTTGATGCACGCTATGTTGAAATTTGAATCTCATATATGATTTTGATGTTTTATGTCCATTTTTGTTATAGAATTCTTACTCTGCGAGTCGGAATGCATTTACGAGAAGCCCGACGGTGGTGAATTCGGCATATACTCTAACTTACCTTCTCTCGGTGATTCCAGAATTGGTATTCTCTATATTCTTCTCCTAAAGTTATGTTAGTTGGCCCAGTTTGTTTAAATGTTTGAATTTTTCACTGCCCACTTTGTAAAAACTGAAATTAATATGTTGATTAGCGAATTCAGTTGGATAGGCATGTAGTTTTATATAAGTTAGAATGTGGTGGTAGTTGAAGTAGTGGTGGTGATAGGGGTGCTGGGTAGTGGTGCCTGCGGTGGCAGTCATTGGGGTGGTGCGGTAGTCTGTTTCAATTCCATCATCAGTCACCATGCTTTTTTGTAACTGATGCATGCCATCAATAAGAAGAAAACAAATTCTCAATCATTGATTATTGCTATGTAAACATTGCTTGCGATGGTTTCATATGATGTTCAATATCTCACATTCTAAAATCCAATTCCAATCTTGCCCTTATATCTATACCAAAATATTATGTATCCAATTGCCCTTCGTGTTTATTACAGGAAAACGAAGAGGGAGGGAGAGAGACAAAATGAGAGAAATTGATAGTGAGAGAAGACTGAGATCTGGAATTCATAGAGGGTTTGATGGCAGTACTCTTCACTGGATTCATCAATAAGTAAAATCATATACTCTCAACTTTGCTACTTTCTGTAGTTAGTTAACCTTTTTCGTGTTAATTCTAGATCGACAGTGACTTAGCGACCACCATTAAATTTGTTGACTCATTTGGTGGCTGTGAAAACATCATGTATAGCCAGCCATCATATGTTACTGGTCGGTTTTTCTTTGTCTGAATATTTTATTGAACTTGCAGCAACCTTTGTATTAATTTAGTTTTTATAATGTTTGTGTTAACATGGATCGTAGCCAACCAAAGAGAACCGAATACATGTACTGGAATCTCTCAGAGCAATGGTCCCTTTGGCTTTGCTGTTACAAGTGTCGTGCTTGGTCCATCCTGCAGCGATGTTCTCCGTTCAATGCAGCATGAGCCAGAGGTCATGTTTCAGACCCTTAAGCACAAGATTGAAGAATATGTTAATGATGATGATGACATGGATGGAGCTATGATTGTTGATGGAATCGCTTAGTCTTTCCACAATACGCCTTATCTGAGTGTATGGTCTTCTTGCTGCTTGACTGCTTCAAAAGGTAATAATGGGTGTTATTATTGTTCTGATGAAAATTTCACTGCCGGAGCTGATGCAGTTACTGGTCATGATGAGCCGTGGTCTTATGTCTGTCCTTGAGAAAACCAATATTGTTTTGTTTCACCATTGACGAATCACTGGTTTGGTTGTTTGTCACTAAGGCCGTTATAGTCGAGTATGTTTCTGTTTTTATAAAGCGTTTATCTTTCATTTTGTTTTGCTCAATTTATTCTGTGAAGAAGATCAAGAGAGCATTTTGATACATTAATGAAGTTAGATATGGGGAAATTGTTATGTAACCAAATCCTGCTATTGTAGTCCATTATTCATGATAAATTAATATGAGTACTTCTTTACAACTTATTGGTTCTTTATTTACATGTTTGTAAATCATATCAAACATATTCGTATGAACTCTTGCTTGTAGAGTTACACTGTATGCTATTGAAATGACCAGCCTCTATACGTTTAGATCTCTAAAACGTAACTACATTGTGTTGAAAGGTATGTTTACTTGTATTCATCAATTTACCTGCCATTCCTCATTCTACTTTTAGCCGAGAACCCATTACCTTTTCTCTCTTCCCCAAGTTGAGTAACCAGATGGGTTTAGAAGTAGCAATCGAGGCTGTAGCCGACTTCCTCAACAAGGCAGTGAAGCAAGTGATGGTTGGCGGTCCCAAAATTCGAGTTGCCAACGCCTGGGAGGCATTTGTTGAAATGGCCTACTCTTGTAGCTATGCCGTTGCTGTCATGCCCTCAAGGAAAGGGCTGGGACTGCTTGTGCTTCATTGAAGTGATAGTGCACAAGGATGATACAAGCAAAGAGTTTCTTGAGTGGGGTTCAAGAGTCTCAGCTGCCAATAGCCGCCCTCCAAACCCTCAGTAATGGCGTTATTTTGTATGTTAATGTTCAGAATGCTACTCCTCAAAGAGGATGTAAGGCGAATCTGATCCTTGGTGGTAAAGACCTAAACAGTTCAGGCATGTTGGCTTAATTTCTCTAATTAGACACGTGCGCGCGCACATATTACCATCATTTGTTCTTATTTTAGTTTTCCTTTTCTTACAAGCGTTTTTTTTTTTAATTTCAGTGTGGTTGACCGGTTGTTAAAGCAGATAAGAAACTACTGATAGTTACATTTCCCGATGGTTGTGATGGGAGATCTTTTACTCTTAAGGTGCTATTTTATGTTGGTCCTTTAAATTCAGTTGCAATCATATATGGCTGGTCTGTTTTCTCTTGAAAGCATATCGAAAGTTCAATCTATCAGCATTACATATGATACTAGAATCTTTATATTTCTTTAATAACTGTAAAATTGCTACTTAGGTGTAACCAGAATCTATAAAACCCAATGCTTTTGATGATCATCTTATTATTTTTACCATGACTGCTGGGAGCCACCGAAATACGAAACCACCACAACCAGCTGCGGTAATTTCTCATCTTGAGGTTGGGACAGTTTACGCGCTGGATATTGTTTGCGAGTCGATTGACTAAAAGACGCGGGGTTTGAATGGTATCCGCTCTGTAGAAAACAATCACACATTTACAGAGGACAATCACACATTTACAGAGGACAATCACACATAAATGATTGGTGCTCCTTTTTCTGGCGGCTTAGAGGAAATAATGACTATAAACTTGGAGACGAGGCCCGAGCTTCATGAAGTGGCAAAGTAGAAGGTGAAATTAAGAGGTACCACAAATTATCTCATAAATAGTGTTATATTTCCTATGATTATGAATTAATGATATGTTGATTGATATGTATAAGTTTTATGTAGTTCCTTCTAAGCTTAAATGATTAGTGCTTTCGTAGCTCAAGATTCATAAAGATTTTGACGAAATTGTTTTCAGTAAGAGAAACACAAGTGAGGTTTTGTTTTTTACTTTCATAAAAATGTATAAATTGGTTCAATGAGAGATGACAATATTAAAATTTCCGCAATGAGGTTTTCTATTGTACAATCATACGTTCAGAAGGTACGGTCACAGATACACATAATTTGAGAAAGAAACAAAATTATATCGACAAAATTCTCACGCATTTAATAACGACCCCCCGACTTGAGATCAACCAACAGCCCGTTCGTTTTAGGCAATACAAGTGTGAAATTTCAAGTCAGGCTTGAGGCTGAACTCGGAAAACAGCTGGAGTAAAATCATTGTTTAACCCTTTAACTAACCATTTCTGTTTTATTTTGATAATCAGTTAAGATTGGTGTGCATAATTGTAAGGCTAATGGATATAATTCAGATGGTTATATTTATGCATGGAAGGTATATCAAATCTTGAACATTTATTTTCTTTTCCTTTTTAACAGGGGTGGCCGGGGAGGACCCCCGGCCCGGGCACGTGTCATCGCAGGGCACATTTTAAAAATAATCCTATACAGAGAAAAGTAGAACGGGGAAGACTCGCGGACGAAAGAGACGTCAGAAATTTGCAGATACTAAATGGTGAAGAAGATGCAATATTATAGATGATTAATTTATCTTATTTTTATGTTAGTAAAAGTAGGTACTCAATACCTACGTTGAAAATTCAACTCACACAAGACTTTAATTTTCATTTTCCAATTTATTAATTTTCCATACTATCTAACTTTTACATTACTCTATATACTAAATTGAAACACCTTAGGTAATAGTAGCTATTTTGTCCTTTAGCCTATTTTGTTTTTTAGAATTTTGTTTTTTTTACCCCTTGTATAGTGCTTTCTCATTTAGCGCGGTTTGTTTTGCAATTTTGCACAGGGTTGGTCGTCGTTCGCTTAGTACTTAGCATGGTTTTACGACGCATTCCCCTCTATGTTTTACCGTTATGTGCGTCACTTGGCGTTAATAGTTTGTGTTTTTTCTTTACGATTTTCCAAGTTTTGGTCGTTGTTTTGTTGCTATTTAGAACGGTTTTACGCTTCCCTTTTGCGGGGCATAGGCCATTCCGCCATCTAAAGGCCCGCTTGCCACCATCATCCGCCATCGTGGTGGACACAACGGTGTATATCCCCGTGCGTAGCACGGGTGCAATCTACTAGTTTATAATAATACGAATTGATGCTTTGATGCTTCTTCTCAACCTCTAAAAACAAGTCATCACATATTATATTTATTTGAGCTTGAAGTACGTAGATTCATCATAGGGCATCTTTAATTTCACATGCATGCTTATCAAAGTGATCAAGTTTTCTGGTTGAGTTACTCGTTTTTTTTAATGTAATTATGCAGGATTGGTGACATCATAACGTAGGAAGATGTATACAACATTTCTTATCTAGTTTGTTTGTAGTGGCAGACCTATACTTTTTTATCGGGTCAACATATATAGGGTTCCGTTTTACTAATTAAAATTAGGGTGCTAATATTTAGACACCTCAAAAAATAAATTTGACACCATATATGCTCCTCGTATTGATCAATACAAGGAGTATTGCTTTATTGTCTTTCGCGTCTCTTAGTATCCGATAGCAAAAAAAAAAAAAAAAAAAACACCCTATATGTCTCGTATTGGTAAATACGAGGCATATAGGGTTCAGTCAATGCCAGACTGATTGAAGGGTACGATAATTGGCCTGGTATGCCTCGTATTGATCAATACAAAACATATTAGTATGGTGTAACATAAAGTATTTGCCACGTCGTACCCTATATGCCCAGTATTGACCAATACAAGGCGTATTGGTCTGAAGTTGAATTATTGTTAACTCTTTTTCTTCTTCTTCTCCTTTCTCTTCACTATTGTCACAAACAATCGTAAAACGATTGTATTGAATTTTCTTTCATCGTGTGTATTCTTTTCATAAATGTTATGGTGGTCTAATATTTTTGATGAATTAGGTATTCCTAATTCTCATGAGAGAGGTATTTCTGATTCTCAAGAGGTAGGTATTCCTTATTCTCAAGAGGTTGTGTCTGGTTACAAAAACCCATTGTTGCTAGACTTGAACGAGCCGTGCTACGAACCCAACTTTTAACCTTCATATGTAGTGGAAAGATATGGCTACGTGGGTTAAGAAAAAGGAGAAAAGATAATGATTACTTCATTGTGACCCGACGATCAAAAAAGTTGATGATTTGGACGTGAAGGTTTGGCTAGTATGCAACCGTAGTGGCGAGCACAACAGTATAGCCACGCAGAGGAGAACAGGCAACCAAAAAATTGGTTGCTCTATTCTAGTGCTCGGGTTATATGATGGGAACCGTGACTCTCGGAAGACAGGTGGTCGTGGAGTTCCTGTCTTCTTTTGTTTTCACCCCACGACTAGCAGATCGACCAACAGAGGAGGATGATCCCGGGGATCCTTTCATCGAGATCACTTTCCGTCTTGCCATGCGGACATTCCGGATGTCGGTGCGCGAGTTCGCGTGGCGGACAGGTTTATATACTGAGCCTGAGACGGTTACCGCGTTATACCGAGATGGTATCCACACAACATCTAAGGCTACCGGGTTTTCCTCGGAATTGGTGTTTGACAACTCGGGTACTCTTGGAGTACTTGAATTTGTCGAAAGGGTGCTCCTAGAGTGCCTAGGTTTGATTTGTTGGCCGTTAAAAAAAAATTCTAATTAATAATCGAAAAAAGAATAAAACCTTCATAAAAATGTGACTGTTATTGTTCATTACACCCAATGGAACCAAATTAACATCATTTGATGATAACATGAAAAATATAAAAATTTATTTATTCGTCTAGTTCTTGGAAGCTAGTTGTCTTCCTTATTTTTCTTATAACACATATAGTTTAAAACATAATTATGTAAGTAACGTGCAATCTATCTCTTGCGTACAACACCTCGCCCATCAATCCACTTTCGCACCTAACGCTTGGCAATTGCTGACAAAGAGCCTTCTTCAATACTTGAGCTACCCTTAAACTTAGCCACTGAACAATCTGTTGCAAATAAACCTGCACTCAAATACTTGCTATATCCTCCCATAACAGGCATCGACACTCCCATCTTCACCTTGCTCACATAGTCGCTCTTGTAAGTTTGTCCCAAAACGCCATCAACGTCTTCACCCAATGAGAAAAACTTGAACTTGAGATCAAGATGAGCGAAGCAGTCGTCATCGGTTATACCATAGTTGTGGATTCTTGAATCTTCTTTTGTAATCGGAACCACTTTGGCAGTGATTTTGAACATGTTTTCAACTTCAACAACCACGGTGTTTGTGTCTTGAGTCCGGATGATTGTAGTTGAGGAAGACTGCCACTTGGAACCTTCGGTTTGGGGTAGAAGGATGTATTCCCCATCAAATGTGATGGAGATACGGTCGAAAGAGTCATCCCAAGTGGAAGTCTTTTGAGCACCGATTTGTAGCTTGTGGTTATCGAAGAGAACCCCAATGGATTGAACCCAAGTGAAGTCTCGCCCCATGTTTTGGTTCCTCTTGCCGATGAAGTGGCCATTGATGTGGAGGTTGTTGTCGGTGACAAGACAAAAATCTTTATCCTTCTTTCCATGGAAGTAGAAAGTGAGGCCATCGGCACCAATGAAACGAGGATCTTGGCACACCGCTCCAGGCATATCACAATCTGAATGTTAACATACAAATATTAATGTTGTCTCACAATTTTCTAATTACTGAATATGGTTCTACAACAACTAACGAGTGTTTATAAATTCTATTGGGGTTCTTTACCCAACAAAAAACATGCATCGCTAGAAGAAAATCTATCTAACGACGCATAAAACTAACATAATCTTCTTGGTTTTATTAGTTATAATTTCGTTTAAACAATGGATCTTACATATGGGACTTGAACTTAATTTCAATCTTTTGGTTGTGGAGTATACTATTTTACGACCACGATGTCCCCTTGGAGATAAAGAATAAGATATTTTCTACCTAGCTACCAATTAAAACATATAATTTTGGGGGAAATTTATAAGGTTTGGCTTGTGGCAAGATTGAAAATAATTATACATATGACAAAAAGAATGTTCAAAATCCATCACATCCTCTTTTCCTCTAGCTATAACTTTTAGACACGACACATTCATGGGCAAAGCTTCTTGAGGGCCGGGGTGCCCCAGCCACTTCGTTTTTTTTTGCTTAGTAGTTTAAATTTATGCGCTTTCGTCTAAAAAATTTATATGTATTAAGTCCGGTCCCCACCGTTTTAAAGGTGCTTTGACTTTCACCACTAGACACATTTAACTACGTACGTTTCCATACATAATTGCTGTACTGCTAAACTAATGGACGTCTGAGGCTGATTTTTCACTTTTACTAACAACTTTAGGTGGGACACTAAAAATCAATTTTCTTGCATTAGTTATAAACTTAATTTGGGCGTGAACACTAAAAACTAACAACAAAAAGTTGTGTAGCACTTACTACAAACTGGCTTGCAGGAGACGCAATCAACCTCACATTTGCCAGGACAAGAAGGAGGGCAGGCATGCTGGGTGGCGTAACATTGTGGATAGTTTCGGTTTTTACAAGTGGCTTTTGCTCCTTGAGGGGCCGGAGGGGTCCATGTAGGAGGCGATTGAAGAGTTGGCGGAGTGACGTAGGGAGGTGGTGATTGCATGGTGGAGTTGTTACAAATAGGTTTGCAGGATGGACAATGAACGTAGCATCCATTATCACAAAACTTAGGACAAACATGGACCAAGTTGTGACATTGTTTGAAGCTAGGGTCCTCACATTTTGCTTCCGTTGGATTCTTAGCGATTCCCGGTGGAGTCCTCGCGGACTCAACGAAAGCTACCATGATCAACATGACCACAAGTAATGTAACATGCCCAACCATAGAGAGAGAGCGAGCCATTGTAGTTAATTAGATTGCAAATGTATACTAGCTCAGTATTTGTTTTCCTACCGAGTGTGTGTTTGTTAACCTTGTTTGCCTCCCTATTTATAGGATCCCAAGAGGCAAATAAAGGCATGAATCTAGGGACGCAATCTAAAAAAAAAAGAAGGTATTGCCTTAAGATTTAGGTATCTCTGCCACCCCTTTAAATTGATTTTGATGAAAGTTATCCATTCGTTGATTTAAAGGGTATATACAACTTTCTATGAATGGAATAAAGCTTGTCGTGGGTACTCAACCTAGAAAGAATAAATTATTAACGCCATATATAACTAAGCAAACCGAAGCGTTCCCCAAATTAACTTAGTAAATCTTATATCAATGACTTCTTGGTTTAGTGGTATGGTGTTACTTCTTATAAATATGAGGTTATGGGTTCGAATCCTTGCAAGTGTAAGGTTAAGACGGAATTAAAGGTGCTAAAAAGTTTGCGTTAAAAAAACTTAGTAAATCATATATAAATGGCACACACTCTTACGTTCGTATAGTTTAATAAAGACGAGCATTCTCTTCTTTCATTTACATTGTTGACTTTCCATTTGTTCAACTATATTTGCTTATACCTAACGAATATAAAAATATATATATATAAGAAAATAAAATATATAATAGGCTATTTTCTATAGTTTGTATATTCCTTTTAACATCTTGTGTTTCTTTGTTAATTTTAAAATACAACAAGTTGCATTCATTTACAATCATACCAATTAACTCAAAGATAATCAAAGAAATAAGCAAGCTAAGTAGCATTACGCGAATTCTATAACAAAAACATAACGGTGTTGGGAGCGCCACCCAGCTGAGTTGGCTGAAAGCGCTAGCCCACACCCTAGCCTAAAAGAATATATATAACTCGAATACAAGTCTTGTCAATAAACGGGTGACATGATTTTCAATTAAATTGAGTGTCCTAATTATACAATAGCATGATGTCTATACATGAACTAGACCAGACCCCTCCAAATTTTGTAAACAACATAAAGTATTAGAAAAAAAGTTACATATAAATTATAGAGGTAGACGGGCAACAAGCTGTGCACCCTTTCTAATTTGTGAACCCAAATCTACCATATATAAACCCCTGCACCGGAGAAGGTATATTATGTCTCACTTACTATACACAGAGTTCTTCTAGCATCCTAACCTAAAAAAACAAGTCATCCTGTATATATTATATACATTTCAGCATGAAGTGCGTAGATTCACCATAATGCAACTTTAATTTCACATGCTAATCAAAGTCAAATTGCCTTCGGGTTCAACTAATCGTTTTCTAATGTAATTATGTTGGATTGTTGTTATCAGAAGGTAAAAGATGTATACAACACTTAATAGAGCATTCACGTACATTAGCCAATATATTTTTTCTAAGTGTAAAAAGAGAAAAGGCCAATTAAAAAAAGTATTATCTAATCAAATATGTGATGGATTTTAAAAGGTCAAAAAGTTTTAAAATGTGTTTTTAGCTAAATTAGATGGATTTGGATGAAAATTCTTAAGTGAGTGCTCTAAACCAGTGGCAAAACTTGAAAATAATAGTGGTGAGGGTCGAAAATCACGAGACTCAATTTTTTTACTATCGGCGAAGGCCGAAAGATCAAATAGGCGGTGCCGGACTCAATTCATATATAAATTACCTACGAAAATCATAAAATTTCACCAATGAGCCAAAAAACGAGGATCTTGGCAAACCGCTCCAGCTATATCACAATCTAAATGTTAACATACAAATATTATTGTGTGTCTCACAATTTTCTAATTACTGAATATGGTTCAACAACGACTAATGAGTGTTTATAAATTCTATTGGGTTTCTTTACCCTTTACCCAACCAAAAAACATGCATCACTCGAAGAAAATATATCTAGTCTCGCATAAAACACTACTAGAAAAGTGGTTCTTTTCCTATAAAATTTTTCTACAAAAAAATATGCGTCACATGTTAAGATACAATAATTAGTACATTTCTTGTTGTTTCCTAATGTATAACAAATGCATGTAACTGATGTGAATTTTGATCCTTCATTAGCCCTTTAGGCGGTTACTAACATGCATCTCTAGAAAGATGGTACATAGTGGATCCCTAGATTTGAAGAAGACAAAGTTACAAAAAATATTCTTTAGGTTTATATAAAATTGCAGCTTATATCCTTAATGTTTAAAGATTAAAATGGCTATCCCTTTATATTTCATTTTGTAACAGGTTTCGTTCTTTACGCTAACTTCGTGTGTTTTTGGATTAAATCGTAGTACATGCAAAACATTTTAGGGTAATTTTGTACTCTCAGCCTATGAAATTACAAAGCTTAAAAAAAAAAAAAAAAACAATATATTATCTTGGTGGTCCTGTATAATTTGCTACGGTCTCTCTCCTTTAACCCCTTCGTCCTGCACCCTTGTTGGTCATGATTTTCGTTCCTAGGCCAACTATTTTGCTCCCTTTGTTCTTTGGAGTTGAAGACCTAAATCGTCCAACAACTTTGGATATCCTTGATTTCATTTTGCAGTTGTATCGATTCAGCAGTAGAGATGATAGCTGAAAAGAAGAGGATGAAGGGTTGGGGGAGGTGAAGGGGTGATGGCAGTGACGAACCTAGAATTTTTTTGATAGGGGTGGAAATTTTTAAGGGTCATTAGAAAATTACTAGATTACTAGATAATGCGTTTTCTCCGGAACCAGTTGCTAATTGAAACAACATAATTGCACAACCTACATTACCCTTCGTACACTCCTCAAACTAAATAGTTTATGGAACGTAGCTGGGCTGTGAGAGGGCCTTGAAACCCGTGGCCTCTCACCAAAAATACCCAACACTCGATGTGATGACCGTGAGGGAGCTCACGATTGTCACGAGCATTTTTTGAACGTTGGAATTATACGTCATGTGACCCTTTATAAACGAATTTACAGATTATATAACCAAATAACATTACACATTTTATACATCACACAAATGTACTTTCTACAAAAAAAAAAAAAAATCACCATGAATCCTAACGACCCAACAACCCGCCATGAACCATGTTCATATCACCCGGCTACTCGGGCTCCATAGATCGGTTTGGTCATCTCCACAACATTCTTTTTTCAGATTCAGTCAAGCTCAAATGCGTTCTGTCAACTTTAAAAACACCTAAAAATTCCTTCACCCAATTTCAATCAGATCAAGGCCAAGTTCATTCTTTCAACTTCAACAAATGCAAGTCCAACAACAATGTCAACAACAAATGCAAATGCAGCAACAATAAAAAAGCCAAAGTCGACAAAAAAAAAAAAAAAAAAAAAAAAAAAAACGCGTCAACCTTGTGTAGTACAAAACCAACCAACTATGTCAAGCGAACAAAGAGAAAACTATGAAGATGTTGAAATTGTTTCCGAAACATAACTCGAAAGTTCGAAGAAAGAAAGGAACAAACAAGCGGTCGGATCGGCTGGAAAATGTAGCTACCAACAAAAGAGGTCAAGCTTGGACAACGATTGAATAAAAATATTAAACTTACAATAAATAAAATAATAATCATTTTTCATTTCTCGATCATATTAAATAAAAATATTAAATCATAATTTTTTCCTTTCTCCCTTATTTATTTATTGTTTTTTCTCAACTAATTATTCTATTTTTTCGTTTATGAGTAAATTTAAATTTTATTAATTTAATCTTGCATAACGCATAGTTTTCTAACCTTACAATAAATAAAAACCAAAGCGTTATAAGTACACAGTAAATCAAAGTTTATTTAAAGACATAAATTGACGATTACATGTGTTAACTGATTACATTACATTTATTCAACTCATGTAAGACAAAAGTTTGTTCAGCACATACAAAGACAAGTTTATTTTAAACATATTTTTTTATTACTCAGTATATAAAATTACATTTATTCACCCCGTGAAATACACACATATAGTTCTAAGCTAGTTTAATAATAATGAAATACATTATCTATGGAATTCGTCATTTAATTATTCATCAAGATCTTGTAAGCTAGCGATGCTCCTTATTCATTCAAGGTTACGTATATAGTTAAAAACATAACTACGTGAAAGTAATTAACATGCAAGAACATGAACAATCTATCTCCTGCATACAACACGTCGCCCAACCAATCCACCTTCGCACCTCAAGCTTGGCAATTGCAAGTTCAACAAAGAGCCAGCTTCTCCATTGCTGGGGCTACCCATATACTTAGCAACCAAACAATCCGTAGAAAATAATCCTACACTCGAAAACTTGTCATCTCCTCCCCTAACAGGCATCAACACTCCCATTTTCACCTTGCTCACATAGTCGCTATTGTAAGTATGTCCCAAAACGCCATCAACTCTGTCACCCAACGACAAGAACTTGAACTTGAGATCAAGATGAGCGAAGCAATAGTCATCGTTTATATCGTAGTTGTGGACTCTTGAGTCTTCTTTTGTAATCGGAACCACTTTGGCAGTGATCCTGAACATGTTTTCAACTTCAACAACTACATCGTTTGTGTCTTGAATCCGAGTGATTGTTGTTGAGGAGGACTGCCATCTGGAACCTATGGTTTCTGGTAGAACTATGTTTTCTCCATCAAATGTGATGGAGATACGGTCGATAGAGTCATCCCAAGTGGAAGTCATTTGAGCACCGATTTGTAGCTTGTGTTTATCGAAGAGAACCCCAATGGATTGAACCCAAGTGAAGTCTCGCCCCATGTTTTGGTTCCTCTTCCCAATGAAGTGGCCATTGATATGGAGGTTGTTGTCGGTAACAAGGCAAAAATCTTTATCCCTCTTTCTGTGGAAATAGAAAGTGATGTGATTGGCACCAATGAAACGAGGATCTTGGCAAACTGCTCCAGGCATATCACAATCTGAATGTTAACATACAAATATTAATGTGTGTCTCACAATTTTCTAATTACTGAATATAGTTCTACAATGACTAACGAGTGTTTATAAATTCTATTGGGGTTCTTTACCCTTTACCCAACAAAAAAACATGCATCGCTTGAAGAAAATCTATCTAGTGACACATCAAACACTACTAGAAAAGTGGTTCTTTTCCTATAAATTTTTCTACGAAAAAAAATGCATCACATATTAAGATACAATTATTAGTACATTTCTTGTCGTTTCCTAATGTATAACCAATGTATGTAACTGATGTGAATTTTGATCCTTCATTAGCCCTTTAGGCTGTTGCTAACATGCATATCTAGAAAGATGGTACATAGTGGATCCCTAGATTTGAAGAACACAAATTTACAGAAAATATTCTTTAGGTTTATATAAAATTGCAACTTTTATCCTTAATGTTTAAAAATTAAAATGGCCAACCCTTTATATTTCATTTTGTAATATATTTCGTCCTTTATGCTAACTTTGTTTGTTTTTGGATTAAATCCAAGTACATGCAAAACATTTGAGGGTAATTTTGTACTCTCAACCTATAAAATTACAAAGCTTAAAATTAAAAAAAAAATAAAACAATATATTATCTTGGTGGTCCTGTTTAATTTGCTACGGTCTCTCTCCTTTAACCCCTTCGTCTTGCACCCTTGTTGGTCATGATTTTCGTTCCTAGGCCAACTATTTTGCTCCCTTTGTTCTTTTGAGTTGAAGACCTAAATCATCCAACAACTTTGGATATCTTTGATTTCATTTGGCAGTTGTATCGATTCAGCAGATTAGAGATGATAGCTGAAAAGAAGAGGATGAAGGGTAGGGGAGGTGAAGGGGTGATGGCAGTGACGGACCTTTAATTTTTTTATGGGGGTAGAAATTTTTAAGGGTCATTTGAGAATTACTAGATTACTAGATAATAATTACTTTTGATCCGATTCAAGTTGGGTCGGGTTAACATATTAGGTATTATAGATGAATTAAACGACACACAGATATATTAAAATCACTAGGTTACAATGATTTTTTTTTTAGCAATCCTTAATATATAAATGAATAAATAAACAATATCACAAATTAATAAATCAAACTAGAGAAAATAAGTTAAACATAAGAAATCCAAACAAAACCTTGTTTTTGTTCTGATTAAATAATTTTCATTTGTCTAGAAAAATTAAGCATTGACCATTTGAAAAGGACAAATGTTTCTTCACTATATGTAAGTGGATTTGGAATACGATTTTTTAGTGCATTGATGACACTACTTAAAGACCCTTTAATTAAAAGTTTATTTAATGATAGTTCATCTTCTCCAAACATACTGGTTTCACCATCAATATATGTACTTATTGGTGGTGAAATCCTCAGGATGGTTTTACCTCAAACATTATGTGTGACATCCTGAGGATACTGAAGGACTAAACAGACTTCAGGATGAAACAGTGTTCTGACCTATGTGCATCATGAGGATAGACTAACAAATTATCTCCTTGTAACATTATTGTAGGTACAATCAATCAATGATAGCGACTTGTAACTCTTCTCCAACGGTTATATTGTCTTACTAAGTCAAAGAAGCTGAGGATACAAGAGCTATACGCGTAAAGCAAGTCCAAGCCTAAAGAATAGGTCAAAGTGTAACCGTCAAGTGTTGAATGCAAGGCGAAAAACAAGGAAACTGTTATATCAACGCATAACTTAGTTGAAACAGCTTCAACGTTCACCTGAAACATTCAAGGAGCAAAACTAAGCAGCGGATATCATGGGATCTTCTATTTATTTCATGTGTAACTATAAATAAGGGCATGATGAATGAAGTAGGACACAATGTTAACACTTAGCTACTTCTACACTACATGATACTCTCTCTACTCACACACACAACACTATATTGTAATCTTAGTAGTTTGTTCATCATACTTCCAAAGTTGTACTCATTTTTACCATTTTTAATATTAACAACAAGGCAGGAGCTTAGAATCCTCCCGATGTTTTGTGCCAGCGATCATCAAGTGATTAAGGGCTTTCATCGTACATCGAGTGTTGTTCTTTAATTGCAATACATTAACAACCGTCCATCTTTTCTTGTTTCATCATTCTGCTTGACAGTTACATCCTCAAGATATAACTGTCGATCCTGAACTATACCTTTGCCATCCTGAGCATAGTTGTCATATTACTATTTCATTGTGATCTTGAATCGTCATCTTGAAAATAACACTAAGTTTATAACATTTTTTCACACATTTAGAACTCTAACTCACTTTTACTAATTTGGAATACAAAGTTATTTTTAACAAGTAATTTTTGACCCAAACAATTTGGCGCCCACGGTAGGGCAAGTGTTGCTATTTATAACAAAAACTTTGTTAAAATTCATTTTCAATCAATTTATTTCAAAAATCTTGACAACCATGGCCTCAAACCCAAAATCCGTGTCTTCTTCCACACCATCCACAACCTATGCAAAAAATGTTACACTACCACCTCCACTTGCACATCCTAAAAGTACTAGACAAGTTACCAGAAATATTCCTCCAAACACTGCTAGATCTAATTCCTATAAGGACAAAAAGGATTGAAGAAACCTCTTTTGCTAACCTTAGTCTAATTCCTATTTCTGTCATTATATTCTAAGTATGAAACTACTGATGAAAGAAGAAGAAAGTACTGAAGAAGGATTCAACAAGTACTGAAGAGTAAAGATCAGAAAGTTCTGAAGTCAAACCAGACAAGTCAAACTGAAGAACCGCTGAAGACAAACTACTCATCAGTAGTTTGTCACTCATCAGCATTTGTAATAGAATCTTTCCACCGCCCTTATTGTATGCGCTTAGGATCGTCAAATCTACAAAGAGATTGATTAAACAAGTTTGATTCAGGTGCGGAATCCCTGAATCAATCACAATAATGATAATCAAACACTCAAATCACAGAAATCATCTCCAAAGGTTTTTCTCATTCATAAACAACTCAAATTACACGTTTTAATAATGATTACAATCAAATCTAACGTGAAAATAAGTTGACACAAACACTAGGGAGAGACACAAAACAGGAGGGAATAAAATGACCAACAACTAACTTTCAAAAATTGCTTAACCTATTTATAGGCCTGCACATTCGCCCATATTGCATGGTCGAATGTGCAGGTTCGCCCAAACACATCGTGCGAACCAAGCATGACATAACCATTAATTCTACATTCGCACTCCTGTCTCTCCTTCGCATCTTTTCTTCTCCTTCGCACCTTTTACAATCTACATTCGCCCACATATTTTCTCCTTCGCCCATACGACAATCACCACTAACACATGTTTATTGTAATCCAAAGCATTAGTCGCACAATAATGCATCTACACTTATGTTTCAGTAGTTTATTAGTTTATTATTACTTTATCTTTTGTACAAGTTCCAAGACTACAGCCTGTTGCAGTCTTGCTTTTGTAACAAGGTTCATGTATATGTTTGTCTATAAATAGATGGGTAAATCCAAGTATTTTAGACATTGATTTTAATTGAAAACTGAAATTCTTCAAAGCTTTTACTTAATATACCATTTCATATTGTGAGAATCTCTTTGCATATTTATTACCATATACACTCAATTGCTTAGATTCTCATTAACTATCTTTAGTTTATAAACATCCAGGTGGAGTAATAACTCTTGTTGATAGGGGAATGTTATAACTTATTCCGCTGCAATCTTCTTTGATTAAACTTGCAAAACACACAAGTGTTCATAAGCAAGCAATTGTTAAAAGAGCATAATGATCCAACAATTGGTATCAGAGCACTGGTTTATCTAATCAAATATCAATCTAACAAAATTAGAATCAGACACAGGCTCTTATTGATATTCAATAAAGGATAAAAGTTCACTTTTTTCAACATCCATCACTTTGAAAGAGACTTGACAAATCAATACTCTCAAAAATGGATCCTCATAATATTGGTTCTGCCAATAAGCTTGCTATGCTTGTTCGTTCAGAATATAACATATGGCAAAAAAGGCTGGCACATACTCTGTCTCAGACCAACACTGGTTGTTGGAGATCTGTGATGTATGGTCCTCACAAACCAGTAAATCTAAACCTTGAAACTAAAGTTGAAATACCAAAGGACCCAAAAGACTACATAGATGAAGATTTCCTTAAACTTGAGCTTGATGTCAAGGCTTTCTCTATGTTGGCATTGGCACTCCCAAATGAAATCTACTCTGGACTTTTACATTGTGAAAGTGCCAAAGAGCTTTGGGACTGCCTAAAAGAGCAGTTTGGAGGAACTGAAGAGGTGATTGCCAACACCAGAGAAATCCTTACTCAGCAATATGAAACATTTACTCATATTAATGGGAAACTTTGACACAACAGTTTGAAAGATTCTCCTCATTAATTTTTGAGTTGAAATTAAATGTATCTATGCTTCATAGATTTTTAAGGTCATTACCAGAAAAATGGGAAACTTACTCTATAGTCCTCAGATCTTCACCAGATTTTAACTCCCTCACTCTTTCAAAATTAAATGGGAGATTGCTAACTTTTGAAAGAGAAATTGATCAAAAGAAAAAGTTGCAAAATTATGGCAAAACAGCTGATGACTTTGTACCAGGTAGTACAGCACTTTTGGGACAAGACTCACCTTCTTGTCCAAATAATTTTGGATCTTTTGAAAACATTGACATAACTGCTAGGATCTCATCAGAAAGATCATATCCAGCTTATGACAATGATGAAAATAGTCAAACTGCTGATAACATGTGTTTTATCATGGTTGACTTAAAAAATTTTAGCAGTGATGACTTGGAAGAAATGGACATTTTACACCAACTGGCCATGTTAAGTATAAAAACTAACAAATTTTACAAAAGGTCAAGAAGGAAATTTCCAGGACTGAACAGTTCAACAAAAGTTGGTTTTGACAAATCTAAACTTAGATGTCACAAGTGTCAGAAGTTGGGACACTTTGCTAGAGAGTGTAGAAGGTCTAGCTATAACCAACCACAGTGTGGAAATAAGTTTAACCCTAGTTATAATAGGAATAGTGGAACACATGGAAGTGCACATTTCATACAGGCACAAGCTCCACAAATCCAATATGTGCCACAAATACAATATGTACAGATGCCAGCTCAACAAATGCAGAACCAACAACCAATGCCTTCCATTCCAGCTGCTCAACAACCTCCACAAACTCAACAACCCTCACAACAAAGTCTTTTTACTTCATGGTATGTTGACTGGAGTAGTCTTCCTTTTGACACAACTGAATGCAATCCTGATGCAGACAACAAAATGTTTGACATCAACTGGGGAGAACTTGACAATGGCAGAAATTTTTTTGTCTTGATGGCATTTGAGGGCTGCACCTCAAAATCTGCCTTATCTCAGGTATCAAAAGAATCTTTGACAAAACTATGTTCAAACTCATACAAAGAATCTTTTGCTCTCATAAGAGAGACCAATGTGCATTTACAAGGCAAAGCCAATGACTCAGAGAGAAAATTTTAAATTAACAAACAATGCTATTGAAACCCAAGCACAACTTAAAATGATGATAGAAGACCTAGGAAATGTCAGAAAAGAGCTTGCTGACACCAAGGTTGAATGTGAAAAATGGGTTAAGCCATGTAAAGGGTACCAACTGCTGCTTAACAAACAAAGTGCATCAAATGTTAGGTTTGGCATAGGGTACAATCACACTGAAACACCAACTGATTTTACTCCCAAAACTACTGATGATAGGAGTAGAATAATTCAAAATCAAACTTCTGAAGAGAAAGAATGCACATCTTTTCATGAAAACTTTCTAAAAATTCAAAAAGAAAGTTCTATAGAAGTACTGAACAAATCTGACTTTAAGCCATCAGTAGTTTCATCTACATCAGGAATTGAGAACCTGAAAACTACTGATGACCTAAATCATATCAAAACTGTCAGAAATTGGCCTTCAACATCTCAAAATGAAAAAGAGAAGGCAATAGAATGTGAAATTTGTGGTTTGTTTAACCACAAAATAGAATTTTGTAGACATAGAAAAGGAAATCAGTATAACAAGAAGATTTCACAGCTGGTTGTGGGAAAACAACTCAAAAATTATTTTGAAGAAACTTTCTTTCACAACAAACAACAACCAAGCAACACCTTTTCTCAAAAAAAAGATGAAATCTCATCAACAGTCTTTTTCTCAAAATTCTATCTCAGTAGTTAGACCTAAATCATCAGCAGTTTCACAAACTGCTGAGATTAAAGATCTCATGAATATGGTAAAACTACTGATGACCAAAGTTGATGGTGGTTCTCAAAAGGATACCACCATTGCTCTTAATGAAAAATCCATTGCCAAAAAGACATGGATTCCTCAAACTAATCAAGAACAAACTGTTAATGATCTCAAGAGCAAACCCAAAGCCAAATTGGCTTGGGTTCCCAAATCTAACTAATTTGCTACTTTGTGCAGAGGGTCTCCAGAGGCTTAAATAGCATTTGGTATGTTGACAGTAGAGGCTCAATGCACATGACAGGATGCAGATACCTGATAAACAATTTTATCAGTCAAAGAGAAGGATCTGTATCCTTTGGAAACAATGCCAAGGGATATGTGCTAGGACATGGCAATGTCTCTTCTGGAAAAATACAGTTTGACAAGGTCAATCTGGTTGAAAACCTTGAGTACAACTTGCTAAGTGTGTCACAAATGTGTGATAAGGGATATTCTTCCTTTTTCACAAAGACAGCATGCAAGATCATATCACCAGAAAGCCAGAAGTTGATAGAGAAGATCATTGAAGATTATACTTTGTTGATAGCCAAAAGACGTGGCAATATCTATGCAGTGGACATTGGGAAGGACAAAGTACTGAACAACACTGTTTGTTTCTTCTCAAGGGCATCAACTTCAGAGACTGATGTCTGGCACAGGAGACTTGGCCATGTGAACTTTAAAACCATAAATAAAGTTACAAAAATGGGCTTGGTCAGAGGTCTACCCTTGAAAGTATACCAGTGTCAAGAACACTGTGTATCCTGTCTAAAGGGAAAAAACATAAGTCCTCCTATAAGTCTATTGAAGAATCTAAAACAACTGCATGTCTTCACTACTCCATATGGACTTATTTGGGCCAGTCAAAATCATGAGCCTTGGTAAGAAGAAGTACTGCTTAGTCATCATTGATGACTATTCAAGATGCACATGGGTCTTCTTCTTATTTTCCAAGGATGAGGCAGCTGAAAATCATCAAGTTCTTTATTCTACAAGTAGAGAAACAATATTCTCTCTCCGTAAAAACCATTAGAAGTGACAATGGGACAGAGTTCAGGAACAAAACTCTAGATGAATTCTGCTTGTCTAAAGGGATTGTTAGACAATTCAGTGTTCCCAGAACTCCTGAACAAAATGGTGTGGTAGAAAGGAAGAACATAACACTAACTGAAGCAGCCCGAACTATGTTAGCTGATTCAGGCCTTCCATTGTATTTCTGGGATGAAGCAGTCAGCACTGCATGTTATGTTCAGAATAGAGTCCTTGTTAACAAGAGACACTCCAAAACTGCCTATGAAGTTCTTCATGGCATTAAGCCCCTTATCTCCTTTTTCAGGGCTTTTTGATGTCAATGTTTCATTCTAAACATTAAAGACTCTATTTCAAAGTTTGCTGCAAAAGTTGATTCAGGTTATTTTCTTGGTTATTCTTCCACTAGAAAAGCCTACAAGGTTTTTAACTCAAGAACCAAGATAGCAGAAGAAACACTGAATGTCAAGTTCAATGAGTCAAAACACGCACTCATTCCAGCACATCCTGCTGAACTCTTTGACCTTGACAGTTTCCATTTCGGACCTGAAAAGACTGTCATTTCATCTAAACCTTTTTATTATGGTGATCAAAGGTTTGATGATGAGGATCCTGCACCATGGACTCCTAATACAGTCATTAAGTCAACTTTTAAACCATCGGAAGTTTCAGAAACTTCTGATTTAACAACTGCTGATGTTCAAACAGCTGAACTAGATATTATAAACCTCAGTGGTTTGTTTAAAGAAGTACAAGAGCCACCTACACCTGTTAGTGGTTTACAACAACTGTTTGAACACAAGGATCATCCATTGGATCAAATCATGGGTGATATTGCATCAGGTGTTCTCACAAGAAACCAGCTTTCCAACTTTTGCTTCTTCTCAGCATTTATTTCTCAGTTGGAACCTATGAAGTATCAAGAAGCCCTCAAAGACAACAATTGGGTTCAAGCTATGCAAGAAGAGTTGCTCCAATTCAGGAAGCAACAGGTCTGGGTAATCTGTTCCTTACCACCAAACAAGCTACCAATTGGCACAAGATGGGTTTTAGGAATAAACAAGATGAAGTTGGTATGATTATCAAGAACAAGGCAAGACTGGTGGTACAAGGTTATTCTCAAGAAGAGGGAATTGACTATGATGAAACCTTTGCTCCAGTTGCAAGACTTGAAGCCATCAGGTTATTTTTGGCTTATGCAAATTCCAACAAAATTAAAGTTTTTCAAATGGATGTTAAGAGTGCATTTTTGTATGGAAAAATTAAAGAGGAAGTGTATGCCTGTCAGCCACCTGGGTTTGAGGATCCTTCTCATCCTGAGTGGGTGTACAAACTTGATAAGGCCCTGTATTGCCTTAAACAGGCTCTTAGAGCCTGGTATGAAACACTTTCAAACTTTTTACTCAAAAATAACTTTACAAGAGGCTCCATTGATAAAACTCTTTTCATAAAACATGTTGGAAATCATGTCTTACTTGTTCAAATTTATGTTGATGATATCATATTTGGTTCAACTAACACAAAATTGTGTGATGAATTCAAGAAACTCATGCAATCAAAATTTGAGATGAGTACAATGGGAGAACTGCAGTAATTTTTGGGACTGCAGATTAAACAACAAACAAATGAAACTTTTATACATCAATCTAAATATGTTAAAGAATTATTAAACAAATTTTCTTTACAAGACTGTAAATCATGTTCCACTCCCATGACACCAACCACACAAGTTGAACCAGATGATCAAGGAAAACAGCTTGATCAAACCATGTATAGATGTATGATAGGTTCCCTTCTGTATCTAACTGCTTCTAGAACAGATATTATGTTTTCAACATGTGTTTGTGCTAGATATCAATCAGCTCCTAGGGAATCACACCTCATTGCAGTCAAAAGAATTTTCAGATATCTGAAAGGAACTCCGACTCTTGGAATTTGGTATCCTGCTTCTAGCAATACCAAGTTAACAACTTTTTCAGATAGTGACTATGCACGGTGAAAAATGTCAAGAAAATCAACATCTGGTGGTTGTTAATTCTTGGGAAACTATCTAGTGTCCTGGCAATCAAAGAAGCAAACATTTGTCGTAACTTCAACTGCTGAAGCTGAATACATTGCAGCTGCAAGTTGTACATCACAGATACAATGGCTCCAATATCAACTTCTTAATTATGGAATCAAATAGACAAAGACACCATTGCTTGTAGAAAGTAAATCTGCCATTAGCATCATTCAAAATCCTGTTCAGTTTTCAAAAACTAAACACATTGAAATTATGTATCATTTCATAAGGGATTGCTATGAAAAAGGCAAGATTGAAGTGAAGCATGTGACAACAGCTAATCAAATATCTGACATATTCACTAAACCCCTTGACACATCAACATTTCAGAAGTTAGTATCCTGCACATATTTTATTTTTCACTTACATCTGTTTTTAGTCCAAAACTTCTGAAAAACAAAACGAGAGAAACTTCTGATGAACAAAACATCAGTATGGGAATATTTTCTGAAAAATGATTAACTTCTGATAAAATAATCTTCAGAAGTTATGAAGAAAGCGTTTATAAACATTCTCATTAGTTGTTAACAAACTACTGAAGAGAAAATGGGAAATACTGATGAAAATTGTTCTTTATCAGTAGTTTTGTCAAATAAGGGTAAATCAGACATTTCCCACTTCAGAAGTTTTACCTAGGGCAGTTATAAACTGCTGATAAACACCTTTTCCATCACTTATCCTTTTCAAAAAGCAAAATTCCCTCCTTCTCTCTTAAAAACACTCTCAAACCCTCACCTGCAAACAAAGAAAAACACCATTCAATCCACACACACACAAACCACATGGCTCTCATACTGAAACAGGGACACAATCAAAGAGGCTATTTTGAGAAACATGAAGCCTGGTCCCAATACGATGAAATCATTGATTTAGTCGTTAAATCCCAACACTTCACTGCTCTCACCATTGAACCTCCACTTCATACTGAAACTCTTAATGAGTTCTGGGCGAACGCCGAGATGGTGACAGTGAATGACCAGATTATTTCCCTAAAATTAACCATCCAAGGGAAATTAATGGCAATCACACCGGCTACATTGGGGATAAGACTGGGCTCGGATGATGCGGATGCACCATATCATTTTTCCCAATTCTGGAATCCATTTAACCATGACAGAGTCACATGCAACAATTTTTAAGAAATTCTTTGAACCAAAATATAAACTTTTGTTTCATTACATAATCATGTGCTTGAGTCCAAAAACTGGATCTTATGATAAGATGCCCTATACATTTCAACCTATTTTTCATTCCATTGTGAATGAAACAAAATTCAGGGCACTAGCACTTTTCTTTAATGAGTTGGTGTTGCATCACCAAAATTCTAAAAAGAAGTTTTTGTTGTATCCAAGGTAAATAATGCAATGCATAATTAAAGAACTTGGAGATGAGATGCTTGTGGGAAAGACAACTATTTTAAATCCATTAACCTCACAAGCATACTCAAGGCATAACAAACCGACTTCCTGGCCAGAAGATGACCAAGGGGAAAAACAAACAGTCCCCATGGAACCACCATCTTCCAAACCCTCACCCAAAAAAGCCAAGAAAACCAAACAACAAAAGCCTAAACCCACCAACCCTAAAAGAAAGGTAGTTCAGGAAATTGATATGCCTGAAACTGCTGATGTGCAATCTACACTTGTCAAAGATGTGAATGAAACATCCTCTCAGTCTCATCCATCTCAAACCCCCAAAAGAGCCCCCATTACCATTCTTTTCAAAAGGAAGAAATTTAAAAAGACCATAACTACTTATCCTTCCTTTGAAACTGCTGAACCTTTACCCCAAACTACTGAACCAGAAACATCACACACAACAATTGAAATTGCCAAACTTCCATTTGGGCAAAAAGAGACAATCCCATCAGAACATGTCATTCCCCAACAACCACATCAAACAGGCGAAGTACCATCAGAAGTTGACATGAATGTGGATGTCATTAGCCCTAACCCAAGAGATGAGGATGAACCAAGGTTTCTAAGCCCAAACTTAGAGACTTTAGGTACATTTGAGGCTGCTACTACTCATTTACCACCCAATGGTGGATCTGAGGACAGAAGTAACATTGCTAAGACCTCATTTGTGACAACTACTGATGAAGGCTTTATGCCTGAGGTAGGAAATCCTCAGAACAAAGAAAAAGAGGTTCATGAGACAATTGGGTTGGGCCCAGCTCATGATACAACTGATAATGTCCTCATTGAGGATGTCATCAGGGATTCAGATGATTCCATTGATTTGGATGATGATTCACACTTCACAAAACATGAATTGACGGCTACTAGTGAAGGTCCTATATCTGATGTCTCTAAGCTCAAAGAGTTGTTCACAACAGATCAGGTTAAAGACCACTTAATCCTTGATTCCCCTAAAGTGGCATCTTCAGTACACTCTGAAGATCACCCAAAAACACCCCCTCCACCAAAAATGCCTACCCAATTCCCTGGGTCATCTAGCATAGACTTGAACCACCTATGCAGCCCAGATGGTCCCCCATACCAGATGATAAACACCCTCATATCCAATCACCACAAATCTTTCACAACTTCTTGGAAGTTGAAGAAGAAAACTCAATTTGAGGTGATCAACAACATACCAAGTGAGCTATCTAACAAAATTGAAAACAATACAAGACAGCTTGCAGAGTTATCTGGTAGAACCTCTCAACCTGGCAGGCTTCCAGAAGTGGATGAAGCCAAAAAGGGGAAGAAGATTAAGGAACCAATGGAGTCACTGGAAGCCAGGATAAAGGCAAAAGTGGATCTACAACAACAACAAGAGGAAGAGGAAGCCCAAAAAGAATTAGAAGATCAAGATAGGCTCCTTTCTAGAACTGAAGTTGAAGCTGAAACTTCCCAAGGCCTTAATGAAGAAACTTCTGAAGACTCTGAAAGTACTGAAGACAATCCTTCAGTAGTTGATACTTCTATCAACCCTTCAGCAGTTAACACTTCCAATATTTCAACTGAAGAGCCTTCTATGGCAACTGAAGACATTCCAACTCCTATTCCAAGGCCTGCAATCACTCAAATGCATGTACTAAACCCTTCTCCCATTTCAATGTCAAAAGAATTATTGGAGAAGAGTCTACTTGCAGCACAAAAGAAAGCCAAGGAAGATGAGATCTAGAACAACCTAGAAGCAAGGGAAGATTTGAGCTACACTGAAAAACTCAAAGCATATGAAGAAGAGTTGAATAAACAAGCTGCACTTGAAAGAGTTGCTGAGGAAGACAAAAGACAACAACTGATGTCTTACATTACCAAGAACAACAAAACTAAAGCTTATTCACTCAAAGGGCTCTCCATGGATGAGCTTACAAGAAGTGCTCAACTTGTTGCTGACAAGATTGCCACTGAAAAAGACAGAAGGGCAAACAGAGCTAAAATAATAGATGAACTGGTAGCCAATGATTTTGGTTCAAAAGCCTCAGTGTCAAAATGGAGACAAGACTTGCTCACAATTCAATATCTTGAACCTGAACAAGGATCTCTCACCAATGAACAACTGAACCAACTCAAGTCTTCCATGTTCAAAGAAATCTGGAAGATACTTGCAGACAGAAGAAGACAATAAAGAATTAGATAAGGTTTTGGCTTCATCAATCCACAGGGAGATTGTATGGACAAAAAGGATTGAAGAAACCTCTTTTTCTAACCTTAGTCTAATTCCTATTTCTGTCATTATATTCTAAGTATGAAAATACTGAAGAAAGAAGAAGAAAGTACTGAAGAAGGATTCAACAAGTACTGAAGAGTAAAGATCAGAAAGTTCTGAAGTCAAACCAGACAAGTCAAACTGAAGAACCGCTGAAGACAAACTACTCATCAGTAGTTTGTCACTCATCAGCATTTGTAATAGAATCTTTCCACCGCACTTATGTTTCAGTAGTTTATTAGTTTATTATTACTTTATCTTTTGTACAAGTTCCAATACTACAGCCTGTTGCACTCTTGCTTTTGAAACAAGGTTCATGTATATGTTTGTCTATAAATAGATGGGTAAATCCAACTATATTAGACATTGATTTTAATTGAAAACTGAAATCCTTCAAAGCTTTTACTTGAAATACCATTTCATATTCTGAGAATCTCTTTGCATATTATTATCATATACACTCAATTGCTTAGATTCTAATTAACTATATTTAGTTTATAAATATCCAGGGGGAGTAATAACCTCTGTTGATAGTGAAACTTTATAACTTATTCCGCTGCAATCTGCTTTGATTAAACTTGCAAAACACATAAGTGTTCATAAGCAAGTAACTGTTAAAAGAGCATACCGATCCAACAATTGGTATCAAAGCACTGGTTTATCTGATCAACTATCAATCTAACAAATTGAGAATCAGATACAGGCTCTTATTGATATTCAATAAAGGATAAAAGTTCACTTTTTTCAACATCCATCACTTTTAAAGAGACTTGACAAATCAAAACTCTCAAAAATGGATCCTCATAATACTGGTTCTACCATTAAGCCTGCTATGCTTGTTCGTTCAGAATATAACATATGGAAAAAAATGGCTGCTAAGTGTTCCTCCCTATTCAATTACTTCTTTTGCTCATTTAATTAACATGTGTAACAATCAATTTTCTTGTAGCCGAACATTGAACGTTTGACAAGTGATTTGAACAGGGTGACATAACCATAGGGAGAATCATTAAGGGAGTTTATTACAAGGTTTGGGAAGGAAGCACTTGACATCCCAAAGTTAGATGTCACAACAGCAATGCAAGCCTTCAAGATGGTACTACAAAAGGATTCACCTTTCTATCAAGAATTGGTGATGAACCCTTGTAGGAATCTTGATGAAGTTCGAAATAGAGCTTTAAGATTCATCCGTTATGAGGATGACAAGAAGTTATAGAAAAGGATAGAAGCATCCTCAAGATACAAAAATCCTAAACGAAAATCCACTCCCACATATGAACCTTATAAACATAGACCATATGCTAAAATGATAACAAAAAGGTCAATGTGGTTGAGGATGATGATGATGAGGATTGTCCTAAACTTTCAGATTATTGTTTTTCTATGGATGTAACAGGTCTCATGTATGCTATGAATGATCTTGGAGAAAAAGCATGATGGCCAAGGAAAGAGAACAAATCAGGATGGAAAGACAAGTCCAAGTGGTGTGATTTCTATGAAGATTTTGGCCACATTACTGAGGATTGCATTGCCTTGAGAAAGGAAATAGCATATCTTCCAAGTAAAGGCCATCTTAAGGATCTCATGGGTAAAAAGAAGCCTAAGGTTCAGGATTGCGCTAGCATCCCAGAAAGAGCAACATCTCCACCTAAGGATGCTGGCATTATTAACTTTATTTGAGGTGGTTCGGATATATGTGGTACATCCTACTTAGCAGCAAAAAGGAATGCTAGGGAAACTAAGTCCGAGAAAGGAGAAAGACCAATGAAGACCACCATGCTGATAAATGCTAAAGTGATCAGCTTTGAAGAAGATGACCGAGAAAATGTCCTAGATTCTCACATGATGGTTTGGTGATTACATTGTATATTGCTAACCATTTTGTTCGCAAGATATTGATAGATGGAGGGAGTTCAGTCAACATAATACAACTGGAGGCCCTCAAAAGGATGAACATCCCAGAAACTGAGATAGTTGCTAGATCATCTATCTTGGTTGGTTTCAGTGGGGAAACCAAGAGCACAGTTGGTGATATTAAACTGCCTGTATATGTCAAGGGGGTAAACTCTATTCAAAGGTTTTGTGTAATAGACTCTTTATCTTGTTACAATGTTATCCTAGGTAGACCTTGGATACACGACATGAAAGCAGTCTCATCACCATATCACCAATGTGTAAAGCTACCAACTCCATGGGGAGTCGTCAAAGTCAACAGTGACCAATAGGAAGCATAAGATTGCTACACAACATCAATGAAAGCTTCATCCTAGTCAAAACAAGCATAGCAATTAAAGCAGGATACATAATGTTATCCTCAGGATGGCAAAGCACATCCTGATCAAGATGTCAAAGCAGTCTGCCTGGATGAAAACATTAAGGATATCACTGTGCAGATCGGTAAGAACAATCCTAATTATATTGACCAATCTCTAATTTCATTTTTGAAATGCAGGATGTCAACATTCGCATGGAAACATGAGGATATGACATGAATCTCCAAGGATGTCATTACACACAAGCTTGGAATTGATAAAAGTTTGAAGCCTATTCTACAAAAACAAAGAAAGTTTGTGCCAGAGAGGAATGTTATAATCCAAGAGAAAGTCGACAGATTACTCAAGTCTAAGATGATCAGAGAAGTAAAATTCCCAAGATGGTTGTAGTACAAAAGAAGAATGGAAAATGGAGAGTATGTGTAGATTACACAGATCTCAACAAGGCTTGTCCAAAAGATCCATTTCCTATTCCACATATCGACTCGATGGTGGATGCTACAGCAGGCCACGAGATGTTAAGTTTCATGGATGCATCCTCAGGATTTCAACAAATCCAGATGGAACCAGACGACCAGGAAGATACTGCATTCATGACACCATCAGGTATTTATTGTTATATTTCCATGCCTTTTGTGTTTAGGATCGTTTTGACAAAAACAAGTTTAATTGATCATACAAGTCTACTAATCCAGGTGCGGAATCCCTAGATCAGTTACAAAATGATAGTTATCGAATCAAACACGCAAATTCACCTTTTTAATCGACATTTTCATTAATTAACTTGAAATATATCTTTACAATTCGGTTTACAAGTTAATAAGACAATCACAGTAGGTTTAGAATCTAGAGAGAATATTCTGGACAAAACACAGACTCAAATGACCAAAACTTAAACTCAAAACAAAATTTCAACTATATATAGGCCTGCACATTCGCCCCCCTCCCCGTAAGGGTTGAATGTGCAGGTTCGACCTTGACTATGGTTCGAATCAGCACATGTTTAATCATTGTTCTTCATTCGCCTGAATTCTCTACCTTCGACCTTAAACTTCTACATTCGACCTCCTGAATATCCACTTTCGCCCCGATGTAATCTCTTAAACAAATTAGAATGTACAATGCAAAAGCATTAGTCACAAAACGTGCATCAACAAACTCCCCCTCGACTATTGCTTGGATTGCCTTCGCGTTTCATTCATTTGCTTGTTCACCAGCTTGATACGCAATAAATTCTTTTGCTATTTCGTCATAACTGGCTCGAAAGTTGGTTTTTATTTCTTCTTATTTTTTTGAACCTTTACAAACTTTCCCAGTTTCTTATCATAATCACATCCCGCATTGACATCCCAAGCGAAACACAAGCATACCACACGTTGGTATTTCAGTGCTTGTTCGCTATCCTTCTCCTCACAATAAATCGGGCTGTAATAGAGCATGATGATATCCTCATGTAAACAGTTGATCAACCAAATCGAATCAAAAATATGAATTTTCTAAAACTCATCTCTCTTGTCCTTTAGCAAGATAACAGCTTCTGTGGTCTTCCAATCATAGTACCCCCACATGCATTCTTTTGAAAAGTGTTGTGGAATCGGCATCAAAGGAATATGTTTCAATACAGTCGGTGGTTTATACTTTAACGTCACCTTGTTCATCCCAGTTATTGGATCAACCTCTTTGCGAACTATCCTTTTAGGATACTGCGGCGTGAACACATCCCATCTAGTTCTGCTCTCTCTTGCCATACGATCTGCGAAATAGCCAACTGCATCATTGTTTATAGTTGCTCCAGACAAAGTATGTCGGCAAATGTCTCGTACAGCCCAGTAAGGTAATGTCTTTATATCATGGAATCTGTTGAAATACATAATTCCCTTCTCCCATTTCACAGCAACACACCTTAGCTGTCTCAAATACTTCCAACCGAGAGCTTTTCCTTTGAACAATTCGTTGTGAAATTTGTAGAAACCACCCTGAACTTCAGTCTTGGGTCGGTTGGCTTCTTTTTCTTTCAATTTCCTTAATAAGCTTTTCAGATCATCAGATTGTTCAACATTCGGTTTCTGATTCTCTGCATTCTTGAACACTTCACTAACGAATGTTTTACTCTTTTTCTGTGCAAGTTTCTCAGCCTGATTCAACATCTCTTCAGAAAATTCAGGAAATGCATCATCCTGTTTGTCTTTGAAGTACTCAGGATATTTTTCACTTGTAATATCCTCAATCTCAATATCTTCAAATACCGGAGTATTAGAGTGATATCCATCTTCTTTTTCAAGAATATTTGGAATTTGATTATCACTCATCAACTCTTCAAGAGATTTGCCAACCTGTTTTGCCAAACCTTCAAGTATTTATTTGGCTACGGCTGCAAAAACTTCACCATCTTCCAGATCAGGATCATTATATTCAAGCTCATATCTCCGGAAACTTTCCAGTGAGCTCAATCGTCCAAACTTTCTTAGTCAACATCTGACGATATAATTTCTTATCATCATCTGATAAAGCTCTTATCTTTTCAGTCCAGAAAATACTGTCATCATCAGTATATCCACCAGGTGCTTTCGAGCTAGATTCACCTGCGTCTTTATCAGAATCTCTCTTTTCACATCGATACTTCTCTGTATCATCATCGTCGTCGTCGTCATCATTAGCAGAACTGTCATCTCCAGAACCTTCTCCAGAACTATCTTTATCATCATCTTCCTTTTTCTCAGGAGCATCACCGGCATCCTGATCCAATTCTTCATCATCCTCTTCTTCTTCTTCTTCTTCTTCTTCTTCTTCTTCTTCTTCTTCTTCAGACTCAGATGGTTCGAAATCAACTTGTTCTTCTTCGCGTTCTTTATCTTCCTCTCCAGCTTTCAACTGTGGAGCTTTCGAATATAAATCATCAATAAGCTTTTTCATGCCCTTGTTGTTTGTTCTCAACTTCTTGTTTTCAAGCCTCATAGTGATAAATCTTCATGTGTTTCTCTGTTCATGTAATAACAATTTCTCATTTTCTTCCTGAAGTTGTTTAATCTTCGCTTCCAATGCATCTTGACTTTCTTGAGAAGATTCAGCAACATCTAATATCTTTTTATCATTTGCTCTTAACTGTTCGATCTCCTGTTGTTGTTGGTTAATAAATTTATCATATCAGTAAGCTTCTGATTGACTGCATTCATCACATTGCTCGATACAGTAATCTGAGCTGTAGAAGCCTCAGCACCAGGAGTTTTCTTCTTGAACTTACTCATCACTCTTTCCAAGGTAGCGTCAAAATCTGTAGTAGAATCAACAGTCTTTTCAGCAGCAAATTTCTTCAACTTCTTTGCTACCGGAGTGTCACGGGTGTAGCAGATTTTGAACTACTAACTTCAGGAACTTTCTTTCCTGCAATTAGAATCTCAACTTCTTTCGCACGTCTTTTCTTAGGATTCTCTTTTTCCTCTTTCTTAGACATCGTCTTGTACTTGGGCTTCTTCTATTTCTCACCAACCATAGAAGATCCACTGAAATTTTGCTCACCAATACCAAGATCCAGATCTATCTCATCAACTGCAATTGGACTTTTCAGTCTTTGCTCTTCTATGGTTTTGTTCAGACTTTCAGACTCACCAGCCACAGTGGCCTTGGGCTTGGTTTGTTTGATTGTCTCATCAGCTGAATCCCATCTCTCATCTTCTTGAGTCTCCTCAGAATCGGCAGACTCTTCATCAACTAACATCGTACCTTTTCTTGCCATGCTTTTCTTTCTCCTCATTGTTTTCTTTGGTGGTTCAACTTCAATAACTTTTGCTTTACCCTTCCCTTTGCCACTTTTTGCACCAACATTCACAACCTGACGTTTTCTCTTTGCTTCTGGGTTAACATGAAACAAAGGATCATCATTATCTGAATTACTGTCAGCATTTCTAGCTTTGTCTTCACCGGATCCTCATAACCTGGATTGACTAAGTGTCCAAACAGGTTCTTGTGTGGTGGTCTTTCATTCTCGGGAACCCCTTTATAACCTTTCATCCTAATCAACGTATTTAGATTCATGTGATCTTGAACTAAAATCTGAGTAGGATCTTTCTTCAGCTTAGAATACTTCAAGTCAAAAATCATCTGTAAGAATCTGGGGTACATCAAGAACTTCTTCGTCTTCAAACCTTTCAGAGGTTCAAGCATATGATCCAAGATCATTCCCGAAATATTAAACGGCTTGTTAAGTATCAATGCAACCATTAAAGAACTGATACTTTTTCTCATCACATCATAACCACCGCTAACGGATCCAAAAACATGTATCATAACATGAGCCAAATATTTTAACTGCGGACACAACTTTCCTTTGTGCAAAGCTCCATCAATTATTGGTCCATTATACTTCATACGAAGAAAACACTTTCTCTGTTCTATCCAAGATAAACATCTAGGATCTGTCAGTTCATCTCGCAATCTCAAAGCTTCACGAATACCATTTTCAGTAACAATAGCAAGCTGTCCCTGAATGTTGCTTACAATTGCTGTTCAATTATCCCAGTAATCCATTTGATGATCTTTGTAGATAATTGCTAGTGTAGCTAACGCATCAACGACTCTGCTTCTTCTCAAAAAATCTACGATCCCAGAGAATTCTGTGTGTTTCTTGACCTCGCCAAGGAATGCACAACAATTGTGAGCTTCTTCGAATGGATATTCCTCTTCCTTCTTTTTATCAGTGGCTTTTCCTGACGATCCAGCTGGTACTTCAGTGTTTTGTGGTTCTGCCATTTAGAATTCTGCAAAAACGAAACATAAAAATTCATTAGAAACGGACAAAATTTGCAAAATTGAAATTTGGTTTTGAAAATCCCACATTCGATCCATCGGGTGTACGAAGAAGAAATTCTAAGGTTCGAATGTGAACACTAAGGTTCGAATGTGAAAGATTTTGATTAAAATTGTTCATTCGACCTAAAAGTCACATTCTACCCTATGAACAAGCCACATTCGACCTAAATATCCACATTCGACCCTTTGTTAATGGTCGAATCTGCCTGTTCATCTGACAAAAACTTCAAAGTTCAATTCAGTTCATTTTAACATGTAATTTTCATTCGTTTACCACCTAATATGGCCGATTAAACTTTGTATACCATCAATTGTTAAAATCATTCAGTTTTAGATAGTTTTTAATAAAATCTAGGGTTCGAAACAATTTGAATGATCAATCAACAATCTGGTGTGTAATTAACCTAGATTTTGATATACTCTCCCCCTAAAACTATCTAAAACCAAAGCCTAATCATCAATTGTGTCTCAAAACAATCAAAAGTGATCCAACAGTCAAGTCCAAGGGTTCAGACACAAAATCAAACAATCTGGACTCATTTCTTGATGAATACCTGTAAAAGTTGTATCAAAATGTTTAGAATCAAGTAGAGAACAAGGTTATAAGGTTTTAGAATCAATGGCAACAAGGTCTGGTAATCTCAGAAAAATTTGAAAATTTCGAATGGGGGTTCGAATGTGAAACTAGGTATATATAGGCTCCGACAATCGACCAGTTAGATGGGGCGAATGAGATACTTTGTCTACATTCGACCCTAGTTAAAGGCTCGAATGTAGATAAAGGGTTCGAATGTACAAAAACTGCACTCGAACACTCACATTCGACTAAACTAAAAAGGTTCGAATGTACAAAAAATTCCACATTCTTCCCACCGAAGGGGCGAATGAAGATTGGAATTTTTGAAAATTTTACCAAATCTCAAAATCGAATCCCGTTCAATCCTTTTCACACATTTTAAGCTTCAAACATTCATCATTTCACATTTAATAGATACAAAACTCAAATTGGTACATCAAGTTTCAGAAAACGACCATCAATCACCATCAGTTATCAAAAATACACAGAAATGTAAAATCTTTTTGGTTTTTCTGAAATTTATGTTAAAACACACCTAAAATCTTTTTGAGGTTTTGTATATTTTGAATAAACAAATGTAAAATGCAGAAATGTAAACATAAAGCAGTAAACATTTTGTGATTTCCGGTAAGAGGATCATATCAATTTTTGAGAAATCTGATCACACCGTTGATCTTTAGTGTTTATTATCATTAAAGACAATGTATGATCCAGCAAGTGCTGATATTGTTCTCCACACAAGCTTTCATGAAGACTTTTATGCAGTTCTTGATACGACTATTTATATTATAAACAACATTGTCTGTGGTTCCCACGCACATGACATACTCTCGTATCAATGAAATTTTGCACAGAGACTAATTGTAACGCATGATTATGCTTTTGTTATCTGTATTTTACGAGGTATTGAGACACAGAGGTGTACAGGTCAGCAAATTAACGCTACAAAGTAACTTGTGCACTCTACCAGGTTGAGGGCTTATATCAATCATTTGCATAAATGATTAGATACGATGCATTAGATAATCTTTGATTATCGTCATACATTGAAAGTTCCTCAATTCGGTAACCTTAGGTTTTGGCACGAAAGCTCTTTTATAAAGATACCATGTCTGATCTAGGTCTGTAAAATGTTACGACAAAAGATTAGATAGGCTTCCCCAGATAACTATTAACATAACGACCCAAAACCTCCCAATTTTGTACAAAAACCCTATCAAACGAAATTACGGTACTAAGACCATATGCCCATGAGGTGTTCATCCACATAACAATTCGTTTGATATGTGTGTATCTAACACGCAGTAATAGGTCCACGAAGCCTACCAGCACACCACATAGACTCAACACACGACTTATATAACATTTCAAATCTTTAGCATGTGTCAGATCCCCACTGATGTACTATCATTTCATCTTTTTAATCAAGGAAAATCATTTTGGGTTTTTCTGATTTTTATGGCTTTTTTGGATTTTTCAATGTTCTTGGTTTTTCTGAATAACAACTCCCCCTAAAATGTAAAACATATTTTTGGGTTTTTGAATTTTCTGAAAAACAGTAAAACTTAAAAATTTGAAACACAAAGTGATAACCCGAGGTGATGATTAGTCTTGTTTTTCTTTTATACTGTTAGCTTTTAAAAGATATTCAAATATGGATTTATCAAAAGCTTTGGTAAAAAGATCTGCCCTCAGATAATCAGTGTGGATTTTGACCATATCAATCAACTCTTTTGCATAACAATCACGGATAAAGTGATACTTAATCCGGATATACTTAGCTTTTGAGTGATTGACTGTGTCTTTAGTTAATGCAATTGCGGCTTCGTTGTCACAATGAATAGGGGTTTTTAGAAATTGGAAACAGTAATCAACCATCTACTGCTGAATCCACAGAACTTGTCAGCAACAACTAGATCCTGCTATATATTCTGCTTCGCAAGTGGATAGTGCGACTGCTGTCTGCTTCTTACACTGCCAAGTCACGAGCCTGCTGCCCAAGAATTGACATCCAGCCGTTGTGGATTTGCTATCTTTGTCACAACCACCCCAATCTGCATCACTAAAAGTAACAAAGTCAAAATTATCATCATTAGGGTACCATAATCCTTTCGATGGAAAACCCTTCAGATATCATAGGATCCATTTGACGGTTGCAAGATGACTTTGTTTCGGCTTCGATTGGAATCGTGCACAGAGACATGTAGCGAACATTATATCTGGTCTAGATGCTGTGAGATACATCAGAGATCCGATGATTGCTCTATATGTGAAAGGATCTATCAGCTCCTCCTTAGCATCAACTCCAATCCCGTGATTAGGTTGTATCGGGGTATCCATCGGCTTCGAATCTTCCATTTGGAAACAGATCAAGACTTCAGATATGTATTTGGTTTGGTGAATAAAGATGCTCGTTGGTCTTTGTTCCACCTGCAAGCCGAGGAAAAACTACATCTCTCCCATTGCACTCATCTCGAACTTTTCCTGTATTAGTTTTTCAAATTCTCTGCATAAAAGTTCATTAGTAGATCCAAAAATAATATCGTCAACATATATCTGGACGAGAAGCAAGTCATCCTCTGTTCTTTTGGTGAACAGAGTACAGTCTACCAAACCTCTTTTGAATCCTTTGGACAGTAGGTACGTGCTTAGCTCCTCATACCATTGGCATGGAGCTTGTTGCAACTCGTAAAGTGCTTTGTTGAGAACATAGACCTTATCCCAGTGGATAGGATCTTCAAAACCTAGAGGTTCACCTACGTATACCTCTTCCTTGACTACACCGTATAGAAACGTGCTCTTGACATCCATTTGGTACACCTTGAATTTCTTGTACGAAACAAACGCTAGAAACATACGAATAGCTTCTAATCGTGCCACATGTGCATAGATCTCATTATAGTCAATTCCTTCAACTTGATGAAAACCTTGAACTACCAATCGAGCTTTGTTTCTAACGATTATGCCTCTATCATCCTTTTTACATTTGAACACCCATTTGGTTCCTATTTTCTTCCTTCCCGGAGGTAAATCTGTAAGTGTTCTAACACCCAGCTTCTGAAACTGCAATAACTCTTCTTGCATTGCCTCAACCCAATCATCACCCAAAAGAGCTTCTTTGTATGTGTAACAACTCTAAAACTAAGTACGATTATAACAACTAATTAAATAGTATTGGGCCACCCAAAGGTGTTACCCAATAACATTACCCGGATAACGGACCAGCCCAATAAGCCGGCCCATTAACCAAGGCCCGATAATTAGAAAAGACCCATAGAGTATAGTGGGCTGTAGCATGGACCCGATAGAAGAATGGGCCTAAGATAAACCCATTAGTGATTGGCTAGAAACCATTAAACCAATTTAGGCCCATAATGAAACACATGCTAAACTCTTTAGTTGTTGAAGCCCATCCACTAGATAAAAGCCCAATTACCTTCCCTCACAATTAATCGGCCCATCCTTGGAATATGTGGATGCCGCCACTTTCATCCACCTAATAAAAATAGATTCCACATTTACACTCAACATATCTCTCACCACTCCACCTAATTTGATCTACTAATAGGCAATAATTATAATGCATGCACCATAGAAGCTATAAGATCCTCCCTCTAGATTGCATGAACTCTTGCAAAACCACTCATCCAATCCGTAAGAAGCCTACAAAACCACTCAACTTCTTCTTCCTCTCTAACCATGCATCGATGATCTACCTTCACCATTCATCACCACACTAAACCTTGACACTAATATTAGAGTTCATATAGAGTTAATAGGCCAAGGTTGATAACCGGCCGATTATATTTATCAAGAACACGACCATCCGGGTAAGTACTCCTATCAAATCTTTAGGAACCAAGCGCCAAGCTATGATGGCCAACTTTAGTTAGGATAAACGCCTAAGCTGTAACGGGCAGCTATACGATTATATTTCTTGCTATAATATGGTTTATCATTAACAGGAACTCGAAGAAACTAGTAGCTCTATCGCTTGTGAAACACCGCAATCCGAAGTAACAAATGTGAGTGTGTGTACCCCATTTTTGGTTATATTGTTTTAGGGGTAAATGCATGTTGGTCAAGTAAAAGGATTTATGTTGTGTCATAGTTTGCATTGTGTCATGATCATGAAAAACCATTGAACGCGATCGTATAGAAATAACGAGAGTGGATCCATTCGGTATTAAAAAGGATGTATTCCGACCATTTAGAGGATAAGACCACATAACATATGTCAAAATGTTCCATCGATATACATCCTACCTTAGAAAAGATCGATCCATACGAAAATTGCATGTTTATAAAAAGTGTAATCGGTCATTCTGGCACCACTCACTAGCATCGCTAACGTATTTTCGACATGCATTTCAGGTTGAGGAATAAAAGAGAAACCCGAGCTCTACGTAGGCTAAAATCGAGTCGATGCAAAGTTGATAAATAACCGGCCCTGTGGGCCGGATTGCGTCCAAACAGGCTTCGGCCCAAGTCATGTTTAAAAGTTGTTTTTTAAAAGTTATGTGATGTATTTTGAATTTGGAAACTAATGGGTTGTAATATTAAGTAATGAGGTTTTCTTAAAATAAATATGATGTGATTTAAGTAAAGTTTAGTGACATGATTACCAATCCGTAATGACTCGGTAAATTTAGGGTCGTTACAGGTTGGTATCAGAGCTCGGGTTCGGATATAGTGGGTACAATTAGAACTAACTTGAATTATTTGTTTGAAAATTTATGTGTAATAGAATGGCAAACGTGGAAGAACGTGTGGAAGTTATGGAAATTGAAGAAGGAGAAATTCAAGAGGTAGTCATGGAAAATGACGCGCAAGAGATTCCGAGTATGGAAGATTTGGTAAGAGAGATACCGGGATTGGAGTGGAGCGAAAACGGGGTGGAACTAAATCTAGGGACTATCGGCATCATAGGGCCACTACCCGAGCCGGTGTATGTCCCATCCGAGCCCGTCCACTCATACCCGTATGTCGAGCCAACTTCCCACTATTATCCCGACCCAACCTTCGGAGATTTTCTTAGCTCCTCTAGTAGCTTTTCAATGGAAGGATCAAGCCAATCAAACCCATACCTTTCCGCATATTACCCGACTTACCCTCCGACTACTCCCATGGCTCCCGTGATTGATCCCTACTTAGAAGCCACTATAGTTAATCGCACTAACTTGGCCTTGCAACCTCAAGAGTACGTAAGCAAACAAGAACATATGGCATTGGTAGAAAAATCTTACAAGGTGAAAGCTCAACGTGACCAAGCATGGGAAATGGTGGAAGAACTCAAGAGGGTGATAGGGAGGTTTGGGCATCAAACTAGGCAAATCATGGAGGAACCAAAGTACCCTACGGTGCTTTGAGGAGAAGGCCGAATGGTAGTAATGGAAGTAGAACAAGAACCGAATGAAGAAAAGTAGTCGCTTAAGTAGTGTAGTATGAATGAAGTCTAAGTAAGAAAGATGTATGAAGTAATGGTAGTAATGTAATCCAAATAAGATAAAATTTGGATGTAACATCTAGACTTTTTTATATAATATATATATATCTAGATGTTTTGTTTTGTCTTAAGGAAAAATAATTAATACTATAGTAACTAGTAAATGATAAATATCGATTGAAGTGGATAAAAATTAAAAATTTAAATGGATTACTAATTAAATCAAATTTGTATTTATAGATAAATGCCTCGAGGAAAGACAAGTCCTAGACGATCAGACCGAAAAGCAAAAACTACGCCAGACATTGAAAATGACTTAAAGTCTAAACAGAAAAATCATGCCTCTTCATCTAAACCAACCGAAACCATGGAAGAACCAATCCTAGAAGAACGTCCTACTTCAACCGAAACATCGGAATTAGAAGAGAAAATAAAAAAGTTAGTATTAGATGGGATTCACGACTCATTACCCTCTCTAATAGACATGTTAGGAATAGAAAAGCAACCTGTTTCAAAAACTTTTGTTCCCAACAGAGAAGAGGAATATGTTAATCCAGAAAATAATTCAGGAAAACCTTGTGACTATAAGTCTTTTATGGCGTGTAAACCCGAGTCTTTTGACGGTAGTTCAGGGGCCACCGGAGCCACTAGATGGCTAGAAGAAATAGAAGCAATTCTAGAAATAAGTAATTGCGCACCCCGTGACCAAGTAAAATTCGCCACTCATTCCCTAAAAGCAGAAGCTTTAAACTGGTGGAATATGATTAGACAAGTAAGAGGGAAAAACGTGGTAGCAAATATGTCTTGGGTAGAATTTAGAACCCTAATAACCGAAAAATACTGTCCTATTAATGAAATGGAGAAAATGGAGATGAAATTTTTAGGACTAGAAATGAAAGGGTTAGACTGTGTAAGCTATATCAACAAATTCAATCAACTTGCTCGCTTAGTACCACATCAGGTAACACCCGAGCCTAAGCGAATAAGAAGATTCATTTGGGGTTTAAATCGACAAATCCAGGGAATAGTCAGAGGTGCTAAACCTACTAAGTACGATGTTGCATGTGAACTAGCTTTAAGCTTAACCGATGACATAATCCGCCATAGGGAAAAAGACAAGGTACAAGTAGGTAATAAAAGAGGTTGGAGTGAAACCTTCCGTCCCACCAATTATAACACTTCAGGTAAAAGCCAAGAAAATTCCCGAGAAGAAGGAAACCCAGGAAAGAAACCATATAGGGGAAGCAACCCATTTTGCCAAAAATGTAAGTTTTACCATACGGGAGATTGTAGAAAAAGGTGTAGTCGATGTGGACGATTTCATTTTGGTGAGTGTAAAGGACCTCATTGTCAAAAATGTAACAAAGTAGGACATCAAACCAAGGAATGTAGGTTCGATCCCGACCGCCCACGGGTATGTTACGAATGCAAAGAACCGGGTCATTACAAGGTTGATTGTCCAAAACTCAAGAATTCTCCACAAAAAGAGCAAGCACGAGGAAGGGCTTTTGTCATGAATGCGGACGAGGCACGAGAAGAACCAGATCTAGTGACGGGTATGTTCTATCTTGATCACTTACCCGTTTATGCTTTGTTCGATACTGGGGATAATCTAAGTTTTATTTCAAAAACCTTTATAGATAAATTAAACGTCTCCCCAGAATCATTAAACCAACCCTATGACATTGAAATAGCTAATGGTAAAATTTTGAAGGCTACTGAAGTATTTAAAAATTTTACATTAACTATTGAAAACCAGGAATTCAAAATCAATCTCATACCTATGACATTAGGAGAATTTGATATTGTAATAGGGATGGATTGTTAGCTTCTAATCAGGCTGAAATTGTTTGCAAAGAGAAATTAATGAAAATTCCATTACCTAATCAAGAAATCTTAACCATTTACGGAGAAAAACCTAAGGGAACGTTAAACCTAATTCCGAGTGCTAAGATGATTAAATATTTAAACAAAGGGCATCAAGCTTTCTTAGTTCACGTGAATCTAGGAAATGAAGAACAAGGGTTAGAAATGGAAAAAATTAAGATTGTTTCGGAATTTGGAGATGTATTTCCAAACGAATTACCTGGTTTACCCCCACCTCGTCAAGTAGAATTCCAGATTAACCTAGTTCCTGGAGCCGCACCCATTGCGAGAGCTCCATATAGGTTAGCCATAACGGAATTAAAAGAATTAACAAACCAATTGGAAGAACTTATAGAAAGAGGGTTTGTTAGACCAAGCACGTCCCCTTGGGGAGCACCTGTGCTTTTTGTTAAGAAGAAAGATGGATCAATGAGAATGTGCATAGACTATCGGGAACTAAATAAGTTAACTATTAAGAACCGATATCCGTTACCTAGAATAGATGATCTTTTTGACCAATTGCATGGGTCAAAATACTTTTCAAAGATCGATCTTAGATCAGGTTACCATCAAGTGAAAATAAGAGAGGAAGATGTACCAAAAACTGCTTTTAGAACAAGGTACGGACATTATGAAACACCGCAATCCGAAGTAACAAATGTGAGTGTGTGTACACCGCAATCCGAAGTAACAAATGTGAGTGTGTGTACACCGCAATCCTAAGCTGTAACGGGCAGCTATACGATTATATTTCTTGTTATAATATGGTTTATCATTAACAGGAACTCGAAGAAACTAGTAGCTCTATCGCTTGTGAAACACCGCAATCCGAAGTAACAAATGTGAGTGTGTGTACCCCATTTTTGGTTATATTGTTTTCGGGGTAAATGCATGTTGGTCAAGTAAAAGGATTTATGTTGTGTCATAGTTTGCATTGTGTCATGATCATGAAAAACCATAGAACTCGATCGTATAGAAATAACGAGAGTGGATCCATTCGGTATTAAAAAGGATGTATTCCGACCATTTAGAGGATCGGACCACATAACATATGTCAAAATGTTCCATCGATATACATCCTACCTTAGAAAAGATCGATCCATACGAAAATTGCATGTTTATAAAAAGTGTAATCGGTCATTCTGGCACCACTCACTAGCATCGCTAACGTATTTTCGACATGCATTTCAGGTTGAGGAATAAAAGAGAAACCCGAGCTCTACGTAGGCTAAAATCAAGTCGATGCAAAGTTGATAAATAACCGGCCCTGTGGGCCGGATTGCGTCCAAACAGGCTTCGGCCCAAGTCATGTTTAAAAGTTGTTGTTTAAAAGTTATGTGATGTATTTTGAATTTGGAAACTAATGGGTTGTAATATTAAGTAATGAGGTTTTCTTAAAATAAATATGATGTGATTTAAGTAAAGTTTAGTGACATGATTACCAATCCGTAATGACTCAATAAATTTAGGGTCGTTACAGTATGTCCGCGGCTCCACCTGCGAAACATAACAAGCAAAGGACCAATCATTCTGACAACCAGATTTTTGAATTTTTGCATATAAAGCTAAAGCGCCAAGATTTTCAGGTGAGTTTGCACTACGAAGTTGTCCTCTAGTCATAATACTGTTTCCAGGATCACCAATAACTTGCTCGAGCGGGTGAATACGATGAATCCGAGATTCCGAATGATCAGGTACTTGAACTCCCGTTTGAGTAGTCAAATTTTCTGCTGAATCCAGATCATTACCCATGTTAGATGATGAAGCAACATCTGGATTTGGGTTCACTGGTGGTGTCTTTGTTGCATGATCTAGAATAGCTTCACTGAAGATTTCTTCATCATCTTCTGATTCTGAAGTATCAAGAGTATTTGAAGCTTCCTAGAAAACCTCTTCTTCAGCTGCAGGAACGTTGGTATCATTAGAAGCTGCTGGAGGAGTTACGGTGATCGGACGCACCAACGGTGAAGTCACTGCGTTTTCACACTCGTAATAAAGTCTTAGAACATCCTCTTCAACCAAGTTATCTAGATTGAATGATTCAAAGAAGTCTTTGTAATCAAACATCTAATCTGGACCGCTACCTTGTACGTTCTGAGTATATCGTTGAACTTCAACGTTAGCCCACTCCTCTACCTGACGAGTTCGTTTGTTGAATACCCGTTTGAGGGGGGTTGCATATCCAACAAAGATTCCCTCTTCAGCTTTTGGTGCAAACTTCTCAGACGGATTTAGCATAGTACAAGGTGCTCCAAATGGTTCTAGATACTCCAAATTCGGCTTTCGTCTGTTCAATAGTTCATAAGAAGTTTTGCCAAACTTCTTCACTATTAACACACGATTTAATGTGTAATAAGCTGTGTATATGGCTTCATTCCAAAACATTACTGGAAGGTTTGAATCCGCAAGCATTGTTCTCGCCGTCTCATTTATAGTCATGTTTTTCCTTTCTGCGAAACGTTCTGTTGTGGGGTATACGGAGCACTATACTCATGATGAATTTCTTTATCTTCACAAAGAGCATCCATTTGTGCATTTTTGAACTCCGTCCCGTTGTCACTCCGAATTCTTTTGATGTTCAATCCATAAACATTCTCTAAACGAGTGAACAGAACTTTCAAATTGTTAAACGTGTCGCTTTTGTATTGCAAGCACATTACCCACGAAAATCTAGAATAATCGTCAGTAACCACAAGACAGTATAATTCTCCAGCATGACTCTTATGCTTGACAGGTCCGAAGAGGTCCATGTGCAAAAGCTCAAGTGGCATTTCAACAGAGTTTACTTTCTTTGGTTTGTGGGACTGTTTGTGCTGCTTCCCCTTCTTGCAACTCACACACTTGTCATTGAGATGAAAATGTTTGACATTAACGCCTTCAACAAATTCATTCTTCACCAAATGATTCATTTTTCTGAGGTGAATATGCCCCGTCCTCCTATGCCACATAATTGATTCTTTCTCTGTAGCCTTTGATAGGAAACATGTAACTTGGCCTTGACTTGTCATCGCCTTAGACATATCAAGAATGTACAGATTATTCACTCTTGGTGCTTTCAGCATGATCCACTCCTTTGGAATAACAAAGCCGGGTTTGAGGATATAACAAGATTTATCTTCGAAGTACATAGAAAACTGTTTGTCACAGATTTGGCTCACACTTACCAGATTATAGTCAATCTGTTTCACATACGAAATATTCTCAAAACTAACAATCTCGTTACCTACACTTCCCTCCATTGTGATATAACCGCCTTTATTACCAGCAAACGCTACATATCCTCCATTGATGTTCTTTATATCGAATAGTAGCGTCAAATCACCTGTCATGTGACCAGAAGCTCCACTATCGACAATCCGGAGACTGCTAACAGGGCCAGCTGGAGCTCCCTGCACATACCAAGGAAAACATTGGTCTTGGGTCTTTGAACATTATATTTCAAAGATTCATTCACACAAACATTAGAATTTGAATCGACCTTTTTATGATCTATCAAACCTTTCTCTTCTTTCACATTTGCAGTTGAGGTGGAAGCACCCGGAGAACCCACCGGTGACCAAAGTTGTTCAGAACGTTTTAGAATCCTAATCTGAGACTTTTGAGTCATAGCAGGTTTCTTAACATTGTTCTCAAATGAAACTTTCTTGGTTACGTTGTCTGAACTAACAGATTTAGGTCCAACTGATGATTTAAAAGCAGGTTTTGGAGGAACCTTTTGTTTATCAACAGTTGAGTTCACCACTAGTTTCTTCAATGTTTTTTCCATAGCAATCCAGTTTCGACAATCATAAGTAAATTGATGATTATCCTTCCTTTGAAAATAACGACTTTGATTATAAAATGGTGCTGGTTGAGGGACAAAACGTCTTTAAGGATAACTATGATTGTCGACTGGACTTCTATAAGTTTGCTTCATCTTAACTCGTGCCTTTTATTCCTCATGTACGGGCAGTGAGAAAGTAAATGCCCTCTCTCCCCGCACTTGAAACATGCACAGTATTCCTCAAAAACATTATTGGCATTCGACTTAGCGTAGGAATTGATTGGATATTGATCATCCACACATCTACGTCTCAAACTCTCAGGAGCTGGGTCCTTTGAGTAAGCCGGCTCAAGAAAACCATTAGTCTTTTCTTTCGGCTTGATGAACTCAGTGACATGAACCTTAGGTTCTTTTGGAGTATCCAGATATATTTTCTTAAAAATTTCTGGAGGTACATCATTGGTCCTTTCATGTTTAGGAAACCAAATAGTACTTTCATGCTAGATTTTCTCGAATTTTGAATAATTGGCAAATTTTATCGGATACTCCTCGTCAGAGATAATTTTATCGGATCCTTCCATCCGATAAAATACTTTGACGGGTTTGTCAACTGATTCATTTTGCACTTCTTTCTTTACCGATTGATTCACTCGATATGCATTTTCCATCGGATGTGAAATCTAAGACGGTGATATAGGTTCATTTGTGATAATATGATTTTCCATAGGAATATCACTTACTTTCTCAGGTTCCTCATCATCTGAGTCTGAATCATCAGTCACAGCAGTCACTCCCTCATCATTCAACCCTAAAATCGGTCTCACATCGGAATGTGGATCCCTAACACTAGAAGTGTTAGATTCATTATCCGATGCAGAGTCAGATTTGATTGAACTCTCCGGTGTTATTGAGTGTAAATTGTGGTTCTAAAATAACACTGGGAATGGAACATTTGCACTACTAGATTGTGAGGGTTTGATGTATTGTAAAATACATCTATTTCCAGTGTAAAATTTCTATAGATTTCGAGTCGTTTAGATAGTACTTTTATTAGTTTTAGGCTTGTACCGGTCTATTTTATTTAGTTTAGGTTTTTATAGATTTTTATTAGCTTTAGTTATTTTTAGTACTTATTTATTTATTTTATATTTTGTAAGTGTTCAGGGACTTTGGAGCGTAAACGAGCAACCGTAGTCAAGTCAAGAACACCCGAGTCTAGAGCACCGAGTAAGAATAAATAATAATAATAATAATAATAATAATAATAATAATAATAATAATAATAATAATAATAATATATGTAAGAAAAAACCACAAAACGTGACTTCTTGGTCACGGCCCGCGGCCCATAATGAATGGAAACTAAGGTCCAAGATATTTGATGGGGATATATATTATTTTCGAGGATTGGACGGAGGGTACGGTTGATTTTTGAAGGGCACCACATCGAAAAACATCAATCAGCCACTAATTGGCTTTAGGAGCGGCGCAGAAGATTTATTGGAGAGCAGAACATTATTTTCATCGGAAGATACCAGGAGGCGCTCAACATCTTAGAGAGGAACAGACGAGATCGACGAAGCAGCTCAAAAAAATTCGAGGTGAAGGTCAAGGGTTGAAGCCTAGGTGCGAGTACGGGTCGGTTCTATTTCAATTATTTATTATTAATCTATTCAAACCCGTTGTGAACACCATGAATTTGTCTTGCTTTTATTGTTTTGATTTTGTCATGACAATTATTGGCTAGATCATAAAACTACCTAGGCGATGATTAATACGCTTGTTTGATTTATTTTCTATTTGGCTTTGGAACTTTTGGTTGTGGGTGAATTTTTAAGTTAAGAACTCTTTATTTTCTGGTTTGATGTGTATGCATATTTAGTTTTGTTTAATTAAATTTTATAAACTCCACTTGCGTTTTTGTGAATGTCTTTCATGTATGAATGCGGGTTAGGTTGCGGACTGGGTGTTAGCAGCTAGTTTATGGTTAATTTCTGCAGGTTATCCATAGGAGTTATAATTATTAGTTAGGTAATTCTAAGTGTTCTACCAATTCTCAATAGCTGTAAGGTGCGAGATTGTTGGTCTGTCTAGGTTGTTAAATTGCTAGTTCTAGAGGCTTTGTGAGAAGATCTTCCTAGTTTCCCTAGCATTCCTTGTAGGCCAAGTCTTTTCAGAAATATTGTAGTTACCCCTTGCACTTTCGGGTGTATTGTGACTTTCGCGCTGTGAGGTAGACTGTCTTGCGGGTACTTTAAGATTCGAGTAGGTAAGCCTGTAAGGGTAACCTCTCAACCGGTGGTTTAACGGCTTATAGGTAACCTTAGGTTTCTCCTTGAGAAGGGTCGAGGGTCCTCTAGTTTATCCTGTAAGTTTAGTATTTTAAGATCCCGGTTCCACACCTGTTCCATGGCCATTAGAAATTTGTCATTCATGTGTAGGATTCTATCCTAGGTAGTGCCTTCCCATCATCTGATCTCAGTTGCGGTTTTCAGTTTGTGTCTATAATTTATTTAAGTTTTATTCTATTTATTTGCATTAGTTTGTTAGAAACCCCCCATTTAAGCAACAAAACATTATTAAGTCAGTTTGTAGATAAGTAATCGAGTCTAGTTTACGTTTTCCAGTAGAGTCTCGTGGGTTCGATACTCGGACTTACTTTAGCTGTACTGCACTGACCGGTACACTTGCCGGTTGTGTGGTTTAGGTTTAGAGAGTCTTAGGTTATAAATTTAAAACTTAGAGTGTCTAGTTTAGGTTAATTTAGTTAGTTTTTATTAAACCACTTTGAGCACATCAAGTTTTTGGCGCCGTTACCGGGAACTCTTAGGCGATTGCGTTTATTAGCTTCGATTACACTTACTGAAATATCTGTGCTACTTGTGTTTTGTTTTAAGTCTACCTTTTTGTATAATGAGTCGTAGGAGTCTAATTGTTTGTGTATTTTAATTTCTGTCGAGTCTGTAAATATGTTTGAAATTTGTGGAGGACCCTATTTTACCGTTAGATTTCCACAAAATGCGGGGTCCTCTGCACATTATTGTGCTAATTCCTTTGTGCAGCCGCAGCCATATTATTCACAGGGTTGTCCTACAAATTATTATGATGACTCGTATCAGCAGCCACATTATAATTAGTATCCTTATCAATTTTCTGGAAGCACTTCTTGTGAGGATAGTGGTAATGATTGGAGTGAAATCAAAAGTCTGTTGACATTATTAGTTGCTAAAGATGAAAATACTCAGAAAATGTTAGCAGAGCACGACAACATCCTGAAAAACCGACAAATTGCTATTTTAGATCTTCAACGAACACTAGAAGACATAGCTAGGAGATTAGATGAAGAAGAAAAGAAAGACAAGGTTCAGCAAGAGCAGCCGCCGAAAGTCGGTTATACATATGATGAGGAGGGCAACTACCTTGGGTACATGAACGCTCGAGGGGAGTTGTTCCCAACGTTTCCAGAAGAAGGGAAGGAGCCGATCATGGAATACGCAGATGAGTCAGATGAAGAGATCATCCCAATCACGGAGACGAAAATGGACATTGAAGTCCCACCTCCGGTGCCACAGGTTACTATATATGATTTTGGGAGTGACTCTGACGAAGAGGACGACGAAGAAGAATGGGCGGCGTATCAAAGGTCGTTAGTGAAGAGAGAAGTGATAGAAGAAGAAGTGGAATTGGGGGACTCCATAGGTATGATGTTTGGTGCAGATGAAGACAATGAGGATAGTGAGGAGTCGTTATCTGAGGAGGATGAATTTTTAGATTTGGATATAGATGGTTTACCTGCTTATGAAGAAGTAGGGGAGTTTGATCCCGATGGGGATATAGCATACCTAGATGCCCTACTTGAAGGTGAACCAACTGACATGACTGTACCTGCACCAGATGAAAGAAATAAGTGTGGGGATCATCCTATGGAAATGGTGGTAGAAGAAGCGCACCATAGCTGGCCCGTGGTAATAGATGGAACTTCAAAATCAACAACACCACGGGAGAGGGCAAGGAAGAGAAAAAGAAAGGATCGGAACCGGAAAAGGATCGAAGACTGGAACGAGTTGGAGAAGAAGAAGCCAGTGAATGTCAAGCACGACCAGTCTATTAGCTACATGCCACGCATCCGGTTAATTCCAGGTAAGGTTAAGTTTTGGTGGTCTGACCCGTTAAGAACTGTTAAATTATTTTTCAATTCCACAAGTAAATATTTAATTGTTAATAAGAGTCGAGTGGAATTAAACGGGTTAGATAGGGTCCACATAAAAGAGAAGCCCCCTGATTAAGTTTAAGTGTGGGGAGGCTATGTAGATTTGTAAATTTATATTTATACTTATTTTTTTCTAGCTTTTCATTTTTTTTTATTATTTGTGGTCCGTCCTTCGGTCGTGGTTCATAGTTTTTTTTTATCTTTCTATTTTATCTTTGTTTTTGTGTCTTTGAGTCTGTTTGCAGGTTTACGTGTTTGCTTAGGCAGAAGAAATTTCACCATGAGCGGATCCCATGTATTTATCTTTATATATATTTTATGAGTGGGAGTTTTGGTAAAGGTTTGGGTAAAAAAGTAGAATTTTTCAAAAAAAAAAAAATTAATTAACTTTCTGTGAAAAAAGACTTTTCACGTAATGTGAGGAGTCTGGGCTGACCTGTTCGCCTTATGCGACCAGCAATTACCCCGGAAAGTTACATTTTTTCTCTCGCAATGCGTGTTGTGATCACCAGTGTCCTTCACGTTGAGCGAGAACCAGATTTTTTTTTCTTCTACCCTTTTGGTTCTACCACTTTTCACCGCCATTTTGCCAAGCAGGTACGTCTTCTTGTTTGTTGTTATATTATGATTCTTGTATGAGTCGGTATTATGCTCCGATTTTGTTTATTTCGTTTTGCGCAGGTTTGGATTGCACCGCCCGTACTCAATCTCCATTCGGGTGATTCCAGAGCTGTTTAACATTTGTCAAGGCAAGCCCAGAGTTTACTAGTGTATCAGAGCCGATCGCGACCAAAATGCTATACGACCTGAGCTGGATTGGACTAGAGTTTTTGGAGCTTACGCGTTATTTAACCAGCTAAGTCCTTTCCAATTTGCCCTTGTTTTTTTTTATTTATTTATGTTTATAATTTTTGTATTCGGAATTTATTTTGTTTTGAGTCGTTTTCTATTTCTACATTGAGGGCAATGTAGAGTTTAAGTGTGGGGGTGGAAAACTGTCGTTTAATTTGTATAAAGAGTCGTTTGAGTCAAAAAATGAAAAAAAAAAATTAAAAAATTAAAAAAAAAGTCCCTGATTTTGAAGTTTGCATTATATAAAATATGGAAAATGATAGGTAAAGTTAGGTGTCCGGTTTTCAAATAGTATGTATAATAAGAGATTAAAATTGATTGAAAACGTATCTGATTTGGGATATGTGGGTAGGCTCGGCCGGTAGAAAGGTTTCCTTTGAAAAGTGATAAATTAATTATGTTAGGCTATTTTGTGGGTTCTCATCTAGGAGAAACGGGGAGACTGAAACCGCCAAAAATAGTATAAGAAGCACCGTTATAAGTAGAAAACCGTTAGAATTTCTAATCACTTAAAAAAAATTAGAAATCGAAGCAAAAAATGCTGAAGCTTAAGGTGCCTGGCCACTGGGATAGCGACTTGGATTGGTCACACCCTCTGAGTTAAGTATGCTGAGATGAAAAAAAAAATGCTGAACCTTAAGGTGTCTGGCCACTGGGATAGCGACTTGGATTGGTCACACCCTCTGAGTTAAGTATGCCAAAAATAAAAAAAAAATAATGATTTTAAATTCTCTTGGTTTTCTACATAAGACGGTTGGAAAATGGTCAATTGGTCGTTCCTTTAGCTTCATAAGCTTGAGGCGGGATTAGGAGGAACTGTGGCTTCCTTTGAGTGAGACCCTAGATAGACTAATCAACATGAACTTAACATAAATAAAAAGGGGCTTGGAAACCGGTGTGGGTTTAAAAGGATCAATATACCTGCAATCGCAATCAACACGTTAGTAGATTATTAATTAAGTAACCTATGTTTTGAAACTGGATGTAAACCTAACTGTGATTCCATAGCATAATTCTTTTTCAGAGACGAAAAAAAGATAAGTGTGGGGATATTTGATGTATTGTAAAATACATCTATTTCCAGTGTAAAATTTCTATAGATTTCGAGTCGTTTAGATAGTACTTTTATTAGTTTTAGGCTTGTACCGGTCTATTTTATTTAGTTTAGGTTTTTATAGATTTTTATTAGCTTTAGTTATTTTTAGTACTTATTTATTTATTTTATATTTTGTAAGTGTTCAGGGACTTTGGAGCGTAAACGAGCAACCGTAGTCAAGTCAAGAACACCCGAGTCTAGAGCACCGAGTAATAATAATAATAATAATAATAATAATAATAATAATAATAATAATAATAATAATAATAATAATAATATATGTAAGAAAAAAACACAAAAAGTGACTTCTTGGTCACGGCCCGCGGCCATAATGAATGGAAACTAAGGTCCAAGATATTTGATGGGGATATATATTATTTTCGAGGATTGGACGGAGGGTACGGTTGATTTTTGAAGGGCACCACATCGAAAAACATCAATCAGCCACTAATTGGCTTTAGGAGCGGCGCAGAAGATTTATTGGAGAGCAGAACATTATTTTCTTCCGAAGATACCAGGAGGCGCTCAATATCTTAGAGAGGACCAGACGAGATCGACGAAGCAGCTCAAAAAAATTAGAGGTGAAGGTCAAGGGTTGAAGCCTAGGTGCGAGTACGGGTCGTTCTATTTCAATTATTTATTATTAATCTATTCAAACCCGTTGTGAACACCATGAATTTGTCTTGCTTTTATTGTTTTGATTTTGTCATGACAATTATTGGCTAGATCATATAACTACCCAGGCGATGATTAATACGCTTGTTTGATTTATTTTCTATTTGGCTTTCGAACTTTTGGTTGTGGGTGAATTTTTAAGTTAAGAACTCTTTATTTTCTGGTTTGATGTGTATGCATATTTAGTTTTGTTTAATTAATTTTTATAAACCCCACTTGCGTTTTTGTGAATGTCTTTCATGTATGAATGCGGGTTAGGTTGCGGACTGGGTGTTAGCAGCTAGTTTATGGTTAATTTCTGCAGGTTATCCATAGGAGTTATAATTATTAGTTAGGTAATTCTAAGTGTTCTACCAATTCTCAATAGCTGTAAGGTGCGAGATTGTTGGTCTGTCTAGGTTGTTAAATTGCTAGTTCTAGAGGCTTTGTGAGTAGATCTTCCTAGTTTCCCTAGCATTCCTTGTAGGCCAAGTCTTTTCAGAAATATTGTAGTTACCCCTTGCACTTTCGGGTGTATTGTGACTTTCGCGCTGTGAGGTAGACTGTCTAGCGGGTACTTTAAGATTCGAGTAGGTAAGCCTGTAAGGGTAACCTCTCAACCGGTGGTTTAACGGCTTATAGGTAACCTTAGGTTTCTCCTTGAGAAGGGTCGAGGGTCCTCTAGTTTATCCTGTATGTTTAGTATTTTAAGATCCCGGTTCCACACCAGTTCCATGGCCATTAGAAATTTGTCATTCATGTGTAGGATTCTAGCCTAGGTAATGCCTTCCCATCATCTGATCTCAGTTGCGGTTTTCAGTTTGTGTCTATAGTTTATTTAAGTTTTATTTTATTTATTTGCATTAGTTTGTTAGAAACCCCCCTATTTAAGCAATAAAATATTATTAAGTCAGTTTGTAGATAAGTAATCGAGTCTAGTTTACGTTTTCCAGTAGAGTCTCGTGGGTTCGATACTCGGACTTACTTTAGCTGTACTGCACTAACCGGTACACTTGCCGGTTGTGTGGTTTAGGTTTAGAGAGTCTTAGGTTATAAATTTAAAACTTAGAGTGTCTAGCTTAGGTTAATTTAGTTAGTTTTTATTAAACCACTTTGAGCACATCAAGTTTTTGGCGCCGTTGCCGGGGACTCTTAGGCGATTGCGTTTATTAGCTTCGATTACACTTATCTGAAATATCTGTGCTACTTGTGTTTTGTTTTAAGTCTACCTTTTTGTATAATGAGTCCTAGGAGTCTAATTGTTTGTGTATTTTAATTTCTGTCGAGTCTGTAAATATGTTTGAAATTTGTGGAGGACCCTATTTTACCGTTAGATTTCCACAAAATGCGGGGTCCTCTGCACATTATTGTGCTAATTCCTTTGTGCAGCCGCAGCCATATTATTCACAGGGTTGTCCTACAAATTATTATGATGACTCGTATCAGCAGCCACATTATAATTAGTATCCTTATCAATTTTCTGGAAGCACTTCTTGTGAGGATAGTGGTAATAATTGGAGTGAAATCAAAAGTCTGTTGACATTATTAGTTGCTAAAGATGAAAATACTCAGAAAATGTTAGCAGAGCACGACAACATCCTGAAAAACCGACAGACTGCTATTTTAGATCTTCAACGAACACTAGAAGACATAGCTAGGAGATTAGATGAAGCAGAAAAGAAAGACAAGGTTCAGCAAGAGCAGCCGCCGAAAGTCGGTTATACATATGATGAAGAGGACAACTACCTTGGGTACATGAACGCTCGAGGGGAGTTGTTCCCAACGTTTCCAGAAGAAGGGAAGGAGCCGATCATGGAATACGCAGATGAGTCAGATGAAGAGATCATCCCAATCACGGAGACGAAAATGGACATTGAAGTCCCACCTCCGGTGCAACAGGTTACTATATATGATTTTGGGAGTGACTCTGACGAAGAGGACGACGAAGAAGAATGGGCGGCGTATCAAAGGTCGTTAGTGAAGAGAGAAGTGATAGAAGAAGAAGTGGAATTGCGGGACTCCATAGGTATGATGTTTGGTGCAGATGAAGACAATGAGGATAGTGAGGAGTCGTTATCTGAGGAGGATGAATTTTTAGATTTGGATATAGATGGTTTACCTGCTTATGAAGAAGTAGGGGAGTTTGATCCCGATGGATATATAGCATACCTAGATGCCCTACTTAAAGGTGAACCAACTGACATGACTGTACCTGCACCAGATGAAAGAAATAAGTGTGGGGATCATCCTATGGAAATGGTGGTAGAAGAAGCGCACCATAGCTGGCCCGTGGTAATAGATGGAACTTCAAAATCACCAACACCACGGGAGAGGGCAAGGAAGAGAAAAAGAAAGGATCGGAACCGGAAAAGGATCGAAGACTGGCATGAGTTGGAAAAGAAGAAGCCAGTGAAAGAGTTTTCTTTAGATCAGAAATGTCCTTTTTATAACTATCAAGCACTTTGTTAAACTCATGGGCTTCCTTGCGATAAGATTGATAGTTGATTCTCGCACTCTCAAGTTGAACCTTGAGTTGCTTGTTTTCCTCTGTCAGTCTATCACAAGTTCCACAATATTTATCACTGTTCATATCAATAGTGGATTCAGAACTTACCTGTTTCGGAGGATCAGTCATAGCCATCAAAGCAAAATGCGCTTCCTTTCCAACAAAGAACTTTGAGTAGTCAATCCTTGTGAAAGCATCATCAACAATGCATGACTTCTGAGTCATTAGAAAATCAGCTTTGGCCAGGAGTTGATCAATATCATCATCTAATGAATTGACACTAGCTTCCGAATCTGTTTCACTCTCCGAATCAGAATACGCCGAATCACGCTCATCAGGAATATCAGTGACAGAATCAATGATCATTCCCAAAGTCTTGTCAACTTGTGATTCTTCAACAGAAAGATCAGCTTCATCTACCATCTCCTCAATTTTTACTTCAGAAACCTTCTCAATCTCCAAAACTTCTCCAACTATCACCGACTCCTTTAAGTCAATCTTCTGAGCAACACAAGCTACATTCTTAGCAGTAATTTCTTTAACACCCAATTGCATCCCCGTCCAGTCAAAACCTTCATCCTTTTGTATCACCAAAGCCTATTTTAGTTTTCGGTTTGTTGTTGGCTATTTGGTGTGGAAATTGGAATAATGGTTCTGGTTAGGTTATGTGGTGTTTAAGTTTGAGTCTGGTTGGGTGTAGTTGTTTGTCTAGCAGATTTATACTGTGAGGTGTTCTGTCGATTTTGGTAATTGTTTTGTGGTTGATAGTTATTGTTGTTTTGGCTTTGACAGGTTACTTGGTTCTGAGATTGACGGTTTTGGTAATTTGAATTGAATGGATTTCTGTTACCTTGTTGAGCTGGCTGAGTGCATTCCCTCTTGAAATGACCTTTAGCACCATAATTAAAACAAGTGACTTTGGCTTTGTTGAAGCCATATGTGGTATTGGGTGATGTAGCCAAATCAGTTCTTCCTGTCTTCTCAATAAACTCAGTTGCCCGTCTCATAACACTCGCAAAAGCCCATTGGATATCAATAAGCTCCATTTCTTCCTTATCAATTTGAGCATAGTCTTCATTGGTTAGATTGTTGTTGCCAATTTGACTAGCCACCAATCCATTGTATGAAGCAACCATTGCTAAAACCAATGCAATGTGTTGCGGAGCAACTTCAACTGTAACATTGTTCATGTTGGATGTTTCCAACACTATAGGATTTTGGCTTGTAGAAGCTTGTTATGTGTTAGGAACATAAGGTTGTTATTGAGGTGTATTGGATGAATAACATGCGGTAGACATTTGAGGTTGTGGTGGAATGTAAGAATTTGTGGTGTAGTTTGGTGGATAAGTTGGTGTTTGTGCAAGATAGTTAATTGGTTGTCTCGGTGGTTCAATAACACTTGACACACAAGCTATATGTGGCGTAACATTACCTGCACAAAAGTAGATGAAGAGGCATGATACAATTCCGGATTTTGTGGGAATTGTGATCGCCTAGCTTTCCTCTTCTCGTCCAACTCCTTGTTCTCTAACATCTAAATCAGCTCATTGATAGCCCAGTATTGATAAGCATCTTTCTCTTTCAATACTTCCATGTGTTGGTTCTAATATGGTGGTAATGCATCAGCAAACTTATCGACCAACTTGGACATAGGATTCTTAATGTCATAATTTGACAATTCAGTCAAAAGATGGCAATATCTAGGAGTCAATTCCTTCAAAGTCTCATTCCCCATATAACTGAAATTCTCAAATTCTTTCCTTAATTCTTCCATCCTTAAATTTCTGGTTTTCTCATTACCATCATGACGATTCTTCGACATATCCCAAAGCTGTTTGGAAGTAGTACAAGATCCAAACTGATGTAGAAGATCAGCACTGATAGCTTGAGATAGTTGGGAGAAAGCCTTCTTCTCCACTGCAAACTTCTTCTTTTCATCCTCAGCTAAACTCTCAAGAGGAATTGGCTCACCTGTATACTCCAAAACTGGTGCGACATATCCTTTAGCAATCATCTGCCATGCCTCTGTAACTTCTAATCCCATTCCTTCCAAGTGAATCTTGAACTTTTTATGCCATTGATTGTAATCCACCATCTCCATCAGCTTCGGGGGACGGTTTCCACTACCTGAAGACAAATCATTTATTAGTGTAGAAATAGCATTAGTAGTTTGAGTATGTACCGCTGCTGCCGCAACTCCCTAATAATCATTCATGGGTTGATGTGGAGGTTGAGCAACAGTCTATGGAATCGAACTACTCATTGCGAGGTAATTGATCGGCTGAGATTGTTGAGTATTCGTCTTTTGTGTAACTACAGCCCAAGGATCCATGGTAACGTGTTGTTGCTATGTAGTATTAGGCCTAGGTGTTGTTGGAAATCCCCACATATCGTCTATGAAGTTCGAAATGCGAAACACTTAGAAAAATTTTCAAACAGACTATACGTTCGACCCTTTTTCATGATCGGGGGTTCGAATGTGGAAAAGTTCCCGGTTCGACCCCTTAGTCTGACTCGAATGTAGAAAATGTAACACACTGACTCACTTTCGATCACTATAACCCACGTTCGACCTCCCGTAAGGTCGAATGTACCAAACTTGGTCGAATGCACAAACACAACACACACAGCTTCTAGGTTCGACCTAAAATACTCACTTTCGAACTGAAAAAGCTAGGTTCGACCCAAAAACACTACACGTTCGACCCTTCTCTCCTAGGTTCGACCTGACCCATTTGAAAAACAGTTATTCTTTGAAAATCGGTTATTTTGATCCCAATTTTTCAAAAGTTGATGAATTTTGATGATGTTTTGCAGGTTTTGCTTCGGAATTGATTTGGAACAACTTTAATGAATATAAATCTTGATTTTATCCATAAAATCTATTCCGAATCAATCAATTTACATCAAAACTCATTGTTCATTCAAAACAGAAAAAATTTGATCAATTTTGGGTCTAAATCAGTTCAAAAACTATCAATTTGTAGTTGTATGATCCGTATAGGCTCTGATATCACTTTGTTTAGGATTGTTTTGACAAAAACAAGTTTAGTTGATCATACAAGTCTACTAATCCAGGTGCAGAATCCTAGATCATTTACAAAATGATAGTGATCGAATCAAACACGCAAATTCACCTTTTCAATCGACATTTTCATTAATTAACTTGAAATATATCTTTACAATTCGGTTTACAAGTTAATAAGACAATCACAGAAGGTTTAGAATCTAGAGAGAATATTCAGGACAAAACACAGACTCAAATGACCAAAAGTTAAACTCAAAACAAAATTTCAACTATATATAGGCCTGCACATTCGCCCCTCCCCCCTGTAAGGGTCGAATGTGCATGTTCGACCCTGACTATGGTTCGAATCAGCACATGTTCAATTAGTCTTCTTCATTCGCCCGAATTCTCTACCTTCGACCTTAAACTTCTACATTCGACCTCCTGAATATCCACTTTCGCCCCCACGTAATCTCTTAAACAACTTAGAATGCACAATCCAAAAGCATTAGTCGTAAAACGTGCATCAACATTTTGGACTTAAAAATGCAAGTGCAACATACCAAAGATTGGTAAACATGATGTTCAAATAAAAGATTGGGGACAAAATCATGAGGAAGCATTGCATAAATTGAAGGAGTATCTTGCAGCAGCTCCACTCTTGATGAAACCTGAGGATGGTGAGCCTTTCAAGTTATATCTAGCAGTTTCTGGAAATGCAATAAGTGCAGTCCTTGTAAAAGACTTTGAAGGACAACAACATCCTGTTTATTATGTAAGTAAAACTCTACTGGATGCTGAAACCAGGTATTCACATCTTGAAAAACTTATTTATCTTTGATTATGGCATCTACCAAGTTAAGGCGTTATTTTGAAACGCATAGGATACATGTTCAAACAAATTACCCATTGGTGCTTAGAAAACCAGAGATGTCAGGAAGAATGGCAAAATGTTCAGTAAAATTAAGTGCTTTTGACTTGGTATATGAGCTTAGAAATGCAATCAAATCACAGGCTCTAGTTGATTTTGTGGCTGATTTCAGTAGTGACATCCTAAGTAAATTCGGAAAAGAATTATAACAACTAAATGAAAACTTGGGAAAATGGATATTATACACTCATGGTGCCTCATATGTGAGAGGTACAGGGTTAGGAATACTACTAAAATCGCCACAAGGGGACATAATACCCAATGCAATTATATGTGCATTTCAAACAACGAATAATGAAGCTGAATATGAAGCTCTCATTGCTGGTTTGCAACTTGCTAAAGATATGCATGTTTCAAATTTAGAAGTATTTGTCGATTCGTTATTGATCACTAACCATTTTAATGGATCTTATGTAGTCAAAGGTCAAAAATTAGCTGAATATCTTGAAATAGTCAAGAAATTAGCATCTTGTTTTGCATAATTTACATTAACACAGGTACCTAGGGAAGAAAATGCTGAAGCGGATGCCTTGGCAAACTTAGGATCCTCCTTAAATTTACTAGAAGGATGCAAGATTCCTACCATTCACATCCTAAAGCCAACTACTGAAGAATTGCATCTTGAGGATAATATTGTGCATACTAGGGATAGCATTGCACATCCTAAGGATTGCACTGTTCTAGCTACTCAGAATCAAGATGATACATCCTGGATGACTCATATCATAAAGTATCTTACGGATGGTGATATCCCTAATGGGGAAATGCTAGAGCTTTCAAGATGAAGGTATCTAAATTCATTATTATAAACAATATATTTTAAAGAAAATCTCTTGCAGGTCCATACTTAAGGTGTCTCGACAAGGAAGAGGCAAAAGAAGTTCTCAAAGACATCCACGAAGGAGATTGTGGAAACCACACAGGAGGAAGAGCTTTATATTCAAAGACTTTAAGGGCAGGATATTATTGGCTAACCATGAAGAAGGATGCTATGCAACATTCTCATAAATGTGACGCATGTCAAAGACATAGCAACATCCTACACCAGCCTGCTGAGCCATTACATCCCATCATCTCACCATGGCCTTTCATGAAATGAGGGATTGACATAGTGGGAAAGCTACCAAAAGCTCCTGGTGGAAAGGTGTTCATGCTAGTCATGACTGACTACTTCTCGAAATGGATAGAGGCTGAAGCATTTGTACATGTCAGAGACAAGGAAGTAGTATCCTTTATCAAAAGAAATATCCTAACAAGATTTGGGGTACCAATTGAGATTATATGTGATAATGGATCTCAGTTCATCAGCAAAAGAAAAACCAGCTTTTGTTATAGTTGGGGAATCAAGATGATAACATCAACACCTGTCCATCCTCAAGCCAATGGACAAGCATAATCTTCCAACAAGATCATTGTCAACAATCTAAAGAAGAAGTTAGGAGAAAAGAAAGGAAAATGGGCAGAAGAACTACCCTTTGTACTTTGGGCAGATAGAACCACTTCCAAGAATGCAACTGGTCAAACACCTTTCTCCTTGGTCTTTGGAACATGACCCATGCTCCAACAGAAATGGTAATGCCTACAGCATGAAGACATCTTCAGGATGCAACTACCAACTCATAAGTATTATTACAAGATCTTGAAACAGTGGATGAGCTTAGAGATGCTGCAAAATTGAGGATGGAAGCCTATCAACAAAGGATAGCCAGAGCTTACAACAAAAACATAAGGATCCGAAGGTTCCAAGTAGGAGACTTGGTTCATAGAAAGGCTTTTCAGAACACTACTAAACCAAGTGATGGTAAGTTAGCTCCCAAGTGGGAAGGAAAAATACTTGATTGATTCTGAGGCTGGCAAAGGGGCGTATTTGCTCTCAACTATGGAAGGTGAAATTCTTCCAAGGTCTTGGAATGCAATCCATCTTCAATACTATCACATATGAGGTATGAAAACTTTATATCTAATCTATATTCCATGTTCTTAAAATGATATCACATCTAAATATGGTCTAGTATATAGTCCATCCTAAGAATTTTTCAGGTCTATCATGAAGATGAAACTTTGAAGACTAGGGGGTTAGCCACCCTCTCCTACGTTAAGGTGTCTGACACCTTCCTAAGGTTTAAAGGTTTTCCCCTTTCAAATTGGGTTAGCGACCCCGCCTGGGTCGCACTTTATTCATGTATATCTTCAGGATGGTGGGACTAGTTCACGCTACAGTGGCTGATAATCTTATTATCTTTGGAATATACATTGAATGCCTAAGGTTTAGACATTTTTCAATGTCTATTTCTCATATTTGGCCTTGTCGCCAGGGCCTTGTCGCCAGTTATCCTTAGGCTATAACGCCAGTTTTATCTTTTGGGCCATGTCGCCAGTTATCATCAAGATGTTACTTTTGACCATGTCGCCAGTTATCTTTAAATGGGCTTGACCCCAGTCTCTATAAGGCCTTGTCACCAGTATTATAATCTTGCCTACCCTTTCACAAGTTATACTTCAACATTTTTGATATTCCTTCATTGGAATAGAAAAATATATCTTTAAGTCTATCCTGAAGATGCAACAGGTTAAACATTGGGAACATCCTTAGGATGATGAAGACCATCCTAAGAATGACAAAAGAAAAACCATGGAAAATATCCTAAGGTTGAAACATACTTGGGAAATATCCTAAGGAAGATCAAAAGAAATCTTAGGAAGTATCCTAACGATAATACAGAGAAAGAACTTAGAAGATATTATAAGGATGAGGAAACATCCTAAGGATACAAAAGGAACTAGGGACATCCTCATGATGTTATTATTGTTGAGACTATACTTTGAAGGCCAATTGTTGAATTGGAATAAAGGTATAAGTTTATAATTTATCTCATTCTTTTATACTTGTTATCTGGTAATATTTGCAGGATATCAAAAGAATGAAGAAAAGAACACAAGGATGTAGCGTCAAAACGGTTACCTTATTATTTATTTATAAGACAATATTGATGCCAACCCCTGACTTCATCCTAAACCAGGACCCATCCACCATGGGTCAACATCTTTAGTCTAGGTTTGGAAAAATTTGGGGCTTCGTCTTGAAAACCAAGATCCATCCACCCTAAACCTTTCATTGTTCATACATACAAAAAAGTAATTTGTTTGAAATTGTTCAATCACAAATATTCTAAAAAAGTGGGCTGAGACCTAGTCTTTACATCCTTCATTGCCCACTTGAAACTCCTTGGCCATCTCAGCCTCCTTCACCACAGCATCCTCGGGCTCCTTGGGTGCATCCACAGGATCAGCATCAGGGATAGGTTCATAAATCACATCTTTTCCACCCAGGCTCTTAATCTTCTCCTGCCAGGCCTCAACATCCCAGTCCTCTTGTTTGAAGTTGGGATCCTTGGCCTGCAAGGCCATCCTCACCCTGGCCTGGAGAACAGAAACTGTGACAGATGTCACGAGCCCTTGCCTGTACTCCTCCATCTTCATCTCATGCCCATGCACCGACTTGGCCTGTTTAGCTTTCACCAGTTTTAGCTCGGTCTTCACCTTACTTAGCTCCTTCTCAAGATTCTTGCTCTTTTCTTGAGCAATCTTCTTCATGTCTTCTAGGCTGGATTTAGTGTCATTCATCTCCTTGGCTACCTCATCCAGAGACTTCGGCAGATATTCATGTCCCTACAAAAGAAAGGAGAACATGTAAGTTTCTTATTTTTAATATTTGTATAAATATGTTATGCCATCTTCAAGATAGCATCATACCTGGAGAGTAAACTAGGAAATCTGGCCCAAGACTTCATCAAAACTAAGGCCCTGAAAGGGAGTTTTCTCTTGGGCCGGGGTAGAGGTGCTAGCAGCCTTCCTTTTCTTGGAAGATGCCTGGGCCTTTGGCTTGGGAACAGAAGGAGGAGGGCTTCCCATCCTGGAGCTGGATTGAGAGGTGACCTTGGCTGCCTTGACATCCTGACTATCAATGTCATCAAGGTCGAAGAAGGAAGATTTCTTTGTTAAAAAGGGTAAGGAAATACAGGTTTAGACAGGTATACATAACAGGACATCCGCAGGATGTAACAGGTAATACTTACCAAATAATTATGTGGCTTGGCTAGTGGTATAACATTCTTCTGCTTCAAAAGTTCTAGCTGAGCCAGGTAAGTTTATAACAGACTTATATTTGATAAAAGAATCAGACAAAGGAGGAGCAAGCTTAGCAAATGGAGTACCTGTCACATAAATTTTTTTTTGAGAATGTTAGTGATATCCTCAGGATATAACTACAAAAAGCTTTTTGTCCTAAAAATAAACTGTATGATTTTGAAAAACTTTACCACTTTTTAACTGAGACATAGGGATATCATCCCCATAAGGAATGGAATCCCTCTTTACAAAGAAAAACTTGGACTTCTAAGACCTGTCAGATCTGATGACATTAAACAGGAATGGAGGGTCTTTGTTTATAAGCTGAAGAACATAATGGTTGGAACCATGAGTTTTCAACGTATAAAGGTAAGACAGGTCACCAATCTGAAGATTGATGCCGTGATTCTCGATGATCTTATTACAGACCATCAAGATCCTCCATATTTCATGCATGGCTTGGGCGTACGCCATCCCATTCACATCAAAAAAACTCCTTGATGAACCGAGAGAATGGATACTTTAAGCCAAGAAGAAAAGATAGGTACAAGAAGCAGACCCATACCGAGGATGCAAAATCAAATTTTGCACCCTGATCATAAGGACGAAAGTCTGCAGAACTAGGGAAGGCACATGAGTCCTTTAGAGCTTGTATGTCCCTATCAGTTAAGGAACAGATATCCTGTTTTGGATTGCTTAATAGGTTTTGGGAGGTGAAATCCTTTGGGACTCCAACACTCCTAGAAGATCTGGTTGTTTTCTTGTCCATATTTAGAATTTTTTTTTACTTTGTAAAAGTTTTGAAGAATTAGAGAAAGCAGAGAAGAAGAAATAAGTTACCTTTTTCAGATAATCTTGTGTGATTATAAAGGAGAAAATAAAGGCCTAGATATAGGTGGAAGAAAGTGATAATGTGTAACGGTCATTACGAAAAATCAGCCAAAAAAGTAGTTGTTGTCATCCTGACAAATGTCTATTCAGCTTCAGAGATAAGTTCAAGCATTAAAAATATTATAACCATTAGAAATATTAACGGTAACATATTTTTGGGGACAATTGTTGGTGGTGAAATCCTCAGGATACTAAAGGACTAAGTAGACTTCAGGATGAAACAGTGTTCTGACCTATGTGCATCCTGAGGATAGACTAACGAATTATCTCCTTGTAACATTATTGCAGGTACAATCAATCAATGATAAAGACTTGTAATTCTTCTCCAACGGTTGTATTGTCTTACTAAATCAAAGAAGCTGAGGATATAAGAGCTATACGCGTAAAGCAAGTCCAAGCCTAAAGCATAGGTCAAAATGTAACCGTTAAGTGTTGAATGCAAGGCGAAAAAACAAGGAAATTATTATACCAACATATAACTTAGTTGAAACAGCTCCAACGTTCACCTGAAACATTCAAGGAGCATAACTACGCAGCGGATATCATGGGATCTTCTATTTATTTTATGTGTAACTATAAATAGGGGCGTGATGAACGAAGTAGGACACATTGTTAACACTTAGCTACTTCTACACTACCTGACACTTTCTCTACTCACACACATAACACTATATTATAATCTTAGTAGTTCGTTCATCATACTTCCAAAGTTGTACTAATTTTTACCATTTTTAATATTAACAACAAGGCAGGGGCTTAGACTCCTCCCGAGGTTTTGTGCCGGCGATCATCAAGTGATCAAGGGCTTTCCTCGTATATCGAGTGTTGTTCTTTTATTGCATTGCATTAACAATCGTCCATCTTTGCGTGTTTCATAATTCTGCCCGACAGTTACATCCTAAGGATATAACTGTCCATCCTGAACCATACCTTTGCCATCCTGAGAATAGTTGTCATATTACTATTTCTTTGTGATCTTGAATCGTCATCCTGAAAGTAACACTAAGTTTATAACATTTTTCACACATTTAGCACTCTACCTCACTTTTACTAATTTGGAATACAAAGTTATTTTTAACATGTAATTTTTGACCAAAACAGTACTAGTAAAAGTTCATCAAAATGACTGGTATATTTCTAAAGATTATTTAAAAAGATCAACTCAAGGGGGCGATATATTGTAATTTTTATAGGGAGCGGATGACATTTACGCAAATATATAACATTAAAAAGAAACTTTTCAAGGTGGGCGCCCGCCCCCTTCGGCTTGGGGTGGGGTGGGGTTTGCCCCTAGGTGATGGTCATCTAGTGGCAACCAATACCAAAGATGGTTGGAGTGATGTGGTGACAGAGAAGGGTATGATATTTGTTGAATTCAATTATTTCTTTGCTTTCCATTTAAATTCATTTGCTTTTGTTTAATAAAGGGTGAGATAACGTACAAAGCCTTCTTACCGTAGGAAAGACCACTTCCAAATTAACAAGCACATTTTAAATTTATGCATGAACTCAAAATTCACCCAAAAATTACCACTTGAATGAAACTGAAAATTACGCGTGCAACATAGCTCAAAATTACGCTTGAGTTAAAAAGATATGCATGGACAAAAGAAAAAGAAAATTACGTATGCACACAAAATAACAGGATTTTCCAAATACGCGTGAACAAAAAAGTGCATGCTTCAAATTACGCATGCACTTTAACCGGTATGTAAAATGTCCATGAGATTGCTTCTTTTGCCACTTTTCTTGTATACGTCCGACTCATTGAACAATCAAATGAGTACTTGACCCAATTCTTCCCACAACAAAAAATATAGAATTTGCAAGAAAATTAGACACCAATCTCTTCATATTTAACTAACACTATCTGTTGTGCGATTTTTCTTATTTGTGGTTTAAAACCCATATCAAGTATTCGGCCACCTTCATCTAACGTGGGGATCTTCAAATAACGCATGTCGATTGTTGACGAAAAACCTGCAATTTAAAAATCAAAGAACAAGAACAAAGATGAAGAAGTATTAGAAGATGAAACGGACAAACATGAAGAGACATCACACTTATCGCATTTTGAAATCTAAAAGCTTTGGAAAATTTTGGACTTAAAGAATGATACCAAAGGAGTTGATGGAGCTCTTAAACTTAATGCACTACTTTCGAATGCTCACAGAGGAGTACACTCTCGCCCCGATGCGTCTTCTCCGCAACCAGTTTCTAATTGAAACAACATAACTGCACAACCTGCATTACCCTTTGTACGCTCCTCAAACTAAACAGTTTATGGAACGTGGCTGGGTTGTGAGTGGGCCTTGATACCCGTGGCCTCCCACCAAAACTACCACTCGATGTGATGACCATGAGGGAGCTCACAATTGTCACGAGCATTTTTTGAACGTTGGAATTGCACGTCGTATGACCCTTTAAAAACGAATTTACACATTATATAACCAAATAACATTACACCATTTTATAAACCACACAAATGTACTCTCTACAAAAAAAAATCATCATGAATCCTAACGACCTGAACAACCCGCCATCAACCCCGTTGACATCACCCGGCTACTCGCCCTCCATAGATCCGTTTAGTCATCTCCAGAATAAACTTTTTGGGATTCAATCAAGTTCAAATGCGTTCTGTCAACTTTAAAAATACCTATAAATTCCTTCATCCAATTTCAATCAGATCAAGGCCAAGTTCATTCTTTCAAATTCAACAAATGCAAGTCCAACAACAATATTAGCAACAAATGCAAATGCAACAACAACGAAAAAGCCAAAGTCGACAAAAAAAACACGTCAACCTTGTGTAGTACAAAACCAACCAACTATCTCAAGCGAACTAAGAGAAAACTATGAATATGTTGAAATTGTTCCTGAAACATAACCCGAAAGTTCGAAGAAAGAAAGGAACAAACAAGCGGTCGGATCAGCCTGAAAATGTAGCTACCAACAAAAGAGGTCAAGCTTGGATAACGATCGAAGAGGAGGCGCTGGCACAGGCGTAGTGCAATGCTTCTACGAGTCAATAGTAAGTAAGAATCAAAAGTCGATAGCTTTTGGAATGAGGTCTCGAAGAAATTCTTTTCTTTCATGCAAAAAGCGTCGTACCTAGGAATCGATTCAATAGGTTCAAAGTATTGAGAAATGAACAAGAAGGTTGGGGTGATCACAAGAATGCTTATGTGAATCGACCTAGTGGGTCTAGTTATGAAGCGGGTTTTTCAATTGCTATGTTAAGATATAAGTTCAAACATAGGAATACATTTCCATACATAAATGTGTGGCAAATTTTTAGAAAATGTTCCACGTGGGTGCTGATTTGAAAGGAAATTTTAATATTAATGACGAACCCGAGTTTGAAGATGATTTCATGGATGTTCCTGAACCCGAAATTCAACGCCCTATCGGTAGAGACAATGATAAAAAGGAGGTAAATATAAAAAGGATGAAAAAGGAAGCATCGGTGAATCGAAGGTGGATAATTTGATGAGTGTGTTCACCGAATTTAGCCAAATTCCGGAGAGGCTTAAAATGAAAAAAAAAAAAGATAAAGAACAAGCAGCTAAGACAGAAAAGAGAAACTTCGGTTGTAAAAAGAAGAGGCCGAATGTGAAGAGTTCAAGATAATGGTGACCAACATCGAGTCACTCCCCGATCGAGCAAAACAAGTGTTTGGCGAAAATAAAGGAAAAAATTGCTCAAAAATGCCCTGATCCCTTTCATTTTATTTGCTTTCTCCTATTAAATTATAGTATTACATGATAATTTTCATGTTTCCTTATCATATAAAATATTAATCATTTTTCATTTCTCTATCATATTAATTAAAAATATTAAATCATAATTTTTTCCTTTCTCCCTTATTTATTTATTGTTTTTTATCAACTAATTATTATATTTTTTCGTTTATGAGTAAGTTTAAATTTTATTAATTTAATCTTGCATAACACATAATTTTTTAACCTTACAATAAATAAAAACCAAAGCGTTATAAGTACACAATAAATCAAAGATTTTTTAAAGACATAAATTGACGATTATATGTGTTAACCGATTACATTACATTTATTCAACCCATGTAAGACAAAAGTTTGTTTAGCACATACAAAGACAAGTTTATTTTAAACATATTTTTTTTATTACTCAGTATGTAAAATTACATTTATTCACCCCGTGAAATACACACATATAGTTCTAAGCTAGTTTAATAATAATAAATACATTATCTATGGAATTCGTCATTTAATTATTCATCAAGATCTTGTAAGCTAGTGATGCACCTTATTCATTCAACGTTACGTATATAGTTAAAAACATAACTACGTGAAAGTAATTAACATGCAAGAACATGAACAATCTATCTCTTGCATACAACACCTCGCCCATCCAATCCACTTTCGCACCTCAAGCTTGGCAATTGCAAGTTCAACAAAGAGCCAGCTTCTCCATTGCTGGCGCTACCTTTAAACTTAGCAACCGAACAATCCGTAGCAAATAATCATGCACTCAAAAACTTGTCATCTCCTCCCATAACAGGCATCAACACTCCCATTTTCACCTTGCTCACATAGTCACTCTTGTAAGTCTGTCCCAAAACGCCATCAACTCTGTCACCCAACGACAAGAACTTGAACTTGAGATCAAGATGAGCGAAGCAATCGTCATCGTTTATATCATAGTAGTGGACTTTTCAATCTTCTTTTGTAATCGGAACCACTTTGGCAGTGATCCTGAGCATATTTTCAACTTCAACAACTACATCGTTTGTGTCTTGAATCCGAGTGATTGTTGTTGAGGAGGACTGCCATTTGGAACCTGTGGTTTCTTGTAGAACTATGTTTTCTCCATCAAATGTGATGGAGATACAGTCGATAGAGTCATCCCAAGTGGAAGTATTTTTAGCACCGATTTGTAGCTTGTGTTTATCGAAGAGAACGCCAATGGATTGAACCTAAGTGAAGTCTCGCCCCATGTTTTGGTTCCTCTTCCCACTTAAGTGGCCATTGATATGGAGGTTGTTGTCGGTAACAAGGCAAAAATCTTTATCCTTCTTTCCATGGAAATAGAAAGTGATGCCATCGGCACCAATGAAACGAGGATCTTGGCAAACCGCTCCAGGCATATCACAATCTGAATGCTAACATACAAATATTAATGTGTGTCTCACAATTTTCTAATTACTGAATATGGTTGACTAACGAGTGTTTATAAATTCTATTGGGGTTCTTTACCCTTTATCCAACAAAAAAACATGCATCGATCGAAGAAAAGTGGTTCTTTTACTATAAAATTTTTCTACGAAAAAAATTGCGTCACATATTAAGTCATTTCTTGTCGTTTCCTAATGTATAACCAATATATGTAACTGATGTGAATTTTGATCCTTCATTAGCCCTTTAGGCGGTTGCTAACATGCATCTCTAGAAAAAATCTATTGAAGGTACATAAAACTTACATTTTCTTGGTTAAATTTTTTTTTTTCTTGACATGTTTTGGATGACAATTAAAATCTTTTCTACCCATTACTTTTGAAAGTATAATTTCAGGTGTAATTTACATGTTTGCCTTTTAGCCGACATTTCTTATAAGAAAGTATCCCATGCTTTTGTCTATGCTCTAGCAAGATATATATTTTATATAGAACACACATTGAACTTCATGTATATGCTTAAACCGCTAAGCTACCGGACACCTAATTTGGTGGATAATTTTCTCAATTACCGACAATTTAGGTTAACTGGCCACTAGTTAAACATCAATTTTGTTGTAGGCCATGTAAATTTGGGCGTTTCGACGTTAAACTAACAAGTTACATTAGTTGTGCATCACTTACTACAAACTGGCTTGCAGGAGACGCAATCCACCTCACATTTTCCAGGACAAGAAGGAGGACAGGCATGCTCGGTGGCATAACATAGTGGATAGTTTCGGTTATTGCACCTGGCTTTCGCTTCTTGAGGAGGAGAGCAGATAGGAAGCGAAGGGGAAGGGGAAGGGGAAGGGGAAGGTGGTGTAGGTGTAGGAGGCGAAGGAGAAGGCGGTGTGGGCATTGGAGGCGATTGAGGAGTTGGTGGAGTAACAAAGGGAGGTGGTGATTGCATGGTGGAGTTGTTACAAATAGGTTTGCAGGATGGACAATGAACATAGCATCCATTATCGCAAAACATAGGACAAACATGCACCAGGTTGTGACATTGTTTGAAGCTAGGGTCCTCACACTTTGCTTCCATTGGATTCTTAGCAATTCCAGGTGGAGTCGCGGACACAACAAAAGCTACGATGATCAACATGACCACAAGTAATGTACCATGCCTAGCCATAGTGATAGAGCGAACCATTGTGGTTAATTAGATTGCAAATGTATGCTCAGTATTTGTATTCCTACCGAGTGTGTGTTTGTCAACCTTGTTTGCCTCCCTATTTATAGGATTCCAATAAGCATATAAATGCATGAATCTACCGACTTTAAAGAAAGTATACAACTTCCTTAAGTTTAGTGTATCTTTAAATTGCTTTAAAAGAAAGTAGTTCATTACTTGATTTGAAGGGTATATACAATACTTTCTCTGAATGAATAAAGCTTGTGCAGTACTCAATGAAAACACCAACGAGGAGACAGGAACAAGATCATAAGAATAATATTAAGGAAATAGGATAACACCAATTCCAGCTAGCCTTGCATCATAATATATATATCATTTAAAACTTAAAAGTATAAGTATACAATTATGTGCAACTTACAAAGTGCCTAAAAATGAAGAACTACGAACAAATATATTTCCATCTCTTAAATTATTTATGATAATACGAATTGATGCTTTGATGCTTCTTCTCAAGCTCCAAAAACAAGTCATCCCATATTATATTTATTTGAGCATGAAGTACGTAGATAGATTCATCATAGGGCATCTTTAATTTCACATGCTTATCAAAGTGATCAAGTTTGCTGGTTGAGTTACTCGTTTTTTTAATGTAACTATGCAGGATTGGTGACATCATAACGTTGGAAGATGTATACAACATTTCTTATCTAGTTTGTTTGTAGTGGCAGACCTCTACTTTTTTATCGGGTCAACATATATAGACACCTCAATAAATTAATTTGACACCATATATACTCCTCATATTGATCAATACGTGGAGTATTGCTTTATTGTCTTTCGCGTCTCTTAGTATCCGATAGCAAAAAAAAAAAAAAAAAAAAAAAACCCTATATGTCTCGTATTGGTTAATACGAGGCATATAGGGTTCAGTCAATGCCAGACTGATTGAAAGGTACGATAATTGGCCTGGTATGACTCGTATTGATCAATACAAAACATATTAGTATGGTGTAACATAAAGTATCTACCACGTCGTACCATATACGCCTAGTATTGACCAATTCAAGGCGTATTGGTCTGAAGTTGAATTATTGTTGACCCTTTTTTCTTCTTCTCCTTTCTCTTCACTATTGTCACAAACAATCGTAAAATGATTGTATTGAATTTTCTTTCATCGTGTGTATTCTTTTTCATAAATGTCATGCTGGTCTAATATTTTTGATGAATTAGCTATTTCTGATTCTCATGAGAGAGGTATTTCTAATTCTCAAGAGGTTGTGTCTGGTTACAAAAAACCATTGTTTCCAAACCTGAACGAGCCGTGCTACGAACCCAACTTTTAACCTTCATATGTAGCGGAAAACAACTAGTAGTACGAGCACGCTGGTGAATATGCGTATATATCGCAATACTCTTCTTACGAGCAACTACAAAACCCACAAGTTTCAGAAGAGCAACCCCACTACTTGCATATTTCAGATGAGCAACCACAGTACTCGCATGTTTCAGACGAGTAACCATATAACATCCCAGTTTCATATGACACTGAACAAGATTCCATTTCGTGAAAAGATATTGCTACGTGGGTTAAGAAAAGGAGAAAAGATAACGATTACTTCATTGTGACCCGACGATCAAAAAAGTTGATGATTTGGACGTGAAGGTTTGACTAGTATGCAACTATAGTGGCTAGCACAACAGTATAGCCACGCAGAGGAGAACAGGCAACCAAAAAATTGGTTGCTCTATTCTAGTGCTCGGGTTATATGATAGTTGAAGGCAGAGACCATGATCAACATGACCACAAGTAATGTAACATGCCCAACCATAGAGAGAGAGCGAGCCATTGTAGTTAATTAGATTGCAAATGTATACTCAGTATTTGTATTCCTACAGAGTGTGTGTTTGTTAACCTTGTTTGCCTCCCTATTTATAGGATCCCAAGAGGCAAATAAAGGCATGAATCTAGGGACGCAATCTAAAAAAAAAAGATGGTATTACCTTAAGATATAGGTATCGTTGCCACCCCTTTAAATTGATTTTGATGAAAGTTATCCATTCGTTGATTTAAAGGGTATATACAACTTTCTATGAATGGAATAAGCTTGTCGTGGGTACTCAACCTAGAAAGAATAAATTATTAACACCATATAAGGGTGGACGGGACGTCACCAGAATTGGGCATGGGTACCCCACTAACAGTACGGTAACACCGCCGCCACCCGTGCTGGTAGGGGTCCCGTGAATCGTTTTCTGGTTGTAGTTAACGGGCTGGTAACCATTAATAATAATTGCAACGGTCGATTTTTAGTATTATTTTATTACTTTTTTGACCGTTTGAATGCATTTAATATAAAACGGTAACAATTTGTTGACCGTTAATTTAGTATAAAACCATAGCCAATTTTTATCAATTGGTCATCTTGAACTTGAAAACAAATGGCAAACCAGAACCCAAATCCAAATCCAATCTCGCCCTCGCTAAACCGTGTGCAAGCACCAATCTGGAGCTTGGAGGATGAACTCGCCTTAGTGAATAGCTATCTTGATGTTCAAGAGCAAGGACACCCGGGAAGGGAAAGTTTTTAAAAAGCGGTTGCCACAAGATTCAACGAACAAATGGGTGAAAGCATTCGTTCAACGGACGCGATATATGGAAAGTTTATATCGTTAAAGTCGAAGTGCGCAGTATTTCAACAATTATTCGTTAATGTGATGGACGCCAATCCGGCTTTAAACGCAGATGGGTGGCTTGTAGAAGCCCGTAACCAATACCGAAACCTACACACTGATAACTACCCGATGGTCGAGGTTTGGAGAGCTATGAAAGGGCGTTTTATAATTGAACATTAATTAAACATATTATTAAACGGTTTTATTTACGGTTTTAAATAATGTTTGATGTCATGTATTGATGTTATTTTATGGAATATTATGTAATTTTATTTTATTTAGTTTAATAATATGTTTAATTAATGTTTCTTTCAAAAAATATTATAAAATAAAGATTTCAGTAAAGTGAATCAGTGGAGTGCTGCCTACAAAAAAAGTGTTTCAGTGAACTAAATCAGTGAAATGATATGGCAGTGTATAATTGGTTAAAATCAGTGAAACAAAATGAGTAATCTAAGAGTGCCCCTTAAGGCCTAACTAAGCAAACCGAAGCGTTCCCCAAATTAACTTAGTAAATCTTATATCAATGACTTTTTGGTTTAGTGGTATGGTGTTTCTTCTTATAAATGTGAGGTTATGAGTTCAAATCCTTGCAAATGTAAGGTAAAGACGGAATTAAAGGTGCTAAAGAGTTTGCGTTAAAAAAAAACTTAGTAAATCATATATAAATGGCACACACTCTTACGTTAGTATAGTTTAATAAAGACGAGCATTCTCTTCTTTCATTTACATTGTTGACTTTCCATTTGTTCAACTATATTTGCTTATACCTAACGAATATAAAAATATATATAAGAAAATAAAATATAGAATAGGTTATTTTCTATGTAGTTTGTATATTCCTTTTAACATCTTGTGTTTCTTTGTAAATTTTAAAATATAACAAGTTGGCATTCTGTTGGGAATCATGGTATTAAATATGTAGCAGAAGCGGTTTCTATTATTCTTTAAAACTAAAACGAATATATATACAAATATATATATTTGCGATTTCTATCTATAAATAATAGTAATAATTTTATTAATCCAATTAACAAAATATTCCCAATCAGGATCTCGGTTAAACGCGTATAAACAAATAAATAAGAAACAACCATAGAGAGTTTAGTAATCAACCTTTGACGACTACACCGGAATTGTAACACGCGGGTTACAACGAATCCTCGCTAGTAGGAAGTTCACACCCGAGCACTGGCCTACCGAGAGCAACACTTTGCAAGAGGGAGGCAGCCTATGGTGGTGGTTTGCGGCGGATAAGGGGGCGGCCATAAGGGGTGGTGGCCAAGAACCCTTTCTTGGGGAGGAAGGAGTTATTTTGTTAAAAAGTGTGATTAGGGTTTACACCTTAATCCCCTTTTTATAAAACACAAACTTACACTAAGCCTCCTTGCATATTACTATAATATTCCTTAATATCAATCCAATTAATATTAAGTCCCTCAAGTCCTAAACTATTATTATTTCACAAATAACAATCCACCTACTCATGAACTTATCTGATTCGTGTACCAACGTGTAACTCTTCGGATCGTACCGGGTCGGATTACATTTACCTCGACTTTTAATTACATCGGACATATTATTTATATCCAACAATCTCTCACTTGGACGATTTTAATTAAATGAGTCAATGTGTGCAGAGTTGGACGCCCAGCTGCATCGCACTGCAGCCAACACAGTATGACACTTTACAGTCGTCAACTAGTTCTTTGTGTTCAAGTAATGCTTTACTTAACCAAATACTATAGCCCTGATAGTTCTATCAATAAGTCCCTTCTGTTTAGACATCCGTTGATCATAAGACATGGATCATTCATTCTTATAGTGATCAACCATTCTCTATTCTCGTCTCTAATTCAAAATGGTCTAACGAACTACCTTAGCCCGAGCGTGGCCACGCGTTTATACCAGTTTGAGTTTATAAGGGCGCCAGAATGTCTAGATTTCTAATCCTATAGAAGTACAAAATTCCATCAGCGTCATACAACTCCCACTTAATCTTGGATTTCTCCCAACGCTACCCTTATTGCTACCCATGTTTCAGGGTAGTGTTAGATAACATCAAAGATAGCCCTTGATCAATGTAGTTTAATATATGCCTTAGGAAAAAGGATAGATTGAACATATCAATATCAAAACATCTCATGACATAGATCCATGGAAATCGTTTTGAAATGAGTTACATCCAATATCATTCTCTAATGATATTTGTGAATTATGATTCTCAAACACTTGAGCTATTCATCTCATGAATACAATCATTTCAATTAACAATAGTCTTACATTCAAATTCATTCCCTTGTAATTTGATCGACTACGGACATTTAGAATACTCTTATTCAAGGATTTAAACATACAAATAATGAACATAGTTAATAAATATTTAAATTTGTATTTAACCCATTAAATCAAATAAACATTCAATATAACTGTCATAGTTCAAAATAAAACACCAATTACAGATCATGCCCACTGTCTAGCAACTCTAAGCCCTATCTTTCCAGCATGCTCCTCATGTTTAGCTTGAGGTAAAGGCTTAGTAAAGGGGTCAGCCAGATTTAGATCTGTATGAACTTTGTTTATCACGATGTCTCCGCACTCTAATATCTCTCTAATATAGTGGAATTTCCTAAGTATATGCCTTGTGGTCTGATGAGACATTGGTTCCTTTGCAAGAGCAATGGCACCAGTGTTGTCACACAATATCTCGATTGGTTTCTTTATGCTAGGCACAACATCGAGATCAGTAATGAACTTCTTCATCTAGGCAGCCTCCTTTGCAGCATCCGATGCAGCATTGTATTCTGATTCATAGGTGGATTGAGCAACCACACTTTGCTTAGAGCTCTTCCAAGTAATAGCCCCACCATTCAGAATGAAAACATATCCCGTTTGTGATCTTGAGTCATAACGATCAGTCTGGAAGCTTGCATCAATATAAAACTTAACTGACAGCTCCTCATCCAGTCCTCCATATATTAAAAACATGTACTTAGTTATTCTCAAGTACTTAAGAATGTTCTTCACTGCAGCCCAGTGACTCTCTCCTGGATTCTGTTGATATCTACTCGTCATGCTAAGAGCATACGAGACATCAGGTCTAGTACATAACATGGCATACATGATGGAACCAATCGCAGAAGCATATGGAACACCTTCCATTTTCTTCTTGTTGTTGGATCAGTATTGCTTTTTGTATGAACTTGCTAGTGAACACTTAAGTGTCTAGCCAGTTCTTTATCAGTAATAACACAGCGGAATGATATAAGTTAAAGCTACACTTATCAACAGGAGTTATTACTCCCCCTAGATGTTTGATAAAACTAAAGACAAGTATTTAATGAGAATCTAAGCATTGAATGAGAATGAACACTTAAACAGATTCTCGGTAAATGAAATGGAAATAACAATGATAAGCTATGAAGGATTTCTGTATTAAAAATCAATGTCTAAAACAGAGGGATGAACCCATCTATTTATAGACTTTACAAATACATGAACCTTGCCAAAAAGCAAGTTCAGAGACAAGTTGCAACAAGTTGCAATCTTGGAACTTGTACAAAAAGTTAAAGTAATACTAAACTAATAAACTACTGAAACATAAGGCGGTGGAAAGATTCTTGAACAAGTGCTGATGAATGACAAACTACTGATGAGTAGTTTGTCTTCAGTAGTTCTTCAGTAAACTGTCTGGTTTGGACTTCAGAACTTCTGATGCATTTCTTCTTCAGTACTTGTAGAATCCTTCTTCAATACTTTGGTCTTCTTTCTTCAGTAGTTCTATACTTAGAATATTTCAGACAGAAGTGAATTAGACTTAGGTTTCCAAAAGTGGTTTCACCAATCCTCTTTGTCCTAACAATCTCCCCTGATGAAGCCAAAACCTTTCTAATTCCTTATTGTTTTCTTCTGTCATTCACAATCTTCCATATCCCTTTGAACATGGAATTCTTCAATTGATTAAGCTGCTCATCAGTAAGAGATCCCCTTTGAGGTTCCAGATGTTGAATTGTAAGCAAGTCCTGAGTTGATAATTTCTTCAGTTCATTTAAGGACTTGTAGGTCTTGCTTGTAAGTTCTCTCCTTGTCACTAATACTGAGTTGTCATCAGTAAAGGACCATCTGATGATCAGCACTTTAGACTTGTCAAAGTCTGAAGTATAGGGAACCATGCTGGTTCCTTGGGAAGTTCATGAGTGTTGAATATTTTCAATTTCAGTGACTCTCAGGTGGGATTCACTTCTTTCTTCCTGTTGCACCACATCAGGTAGTTTGAAAGTTGGTAAGTGATGTTCAGTAACTACCTTAGTGTTATCAGAGGCTTTTCTTCAATTTCAAAGTCTGGATGGACTACTGTGTTTCCTTCTAGTAGTAACATCTTGAAGTTAGTCTTTGTATTGTCCTCTGTCTTCTTCTTCTTGGTAGCAGGTCTTGTAACACCAGAAGTTCTAACTACTGAAGTTGATACTTCAGAAGTTTTGAACTTCTCTGGATTAGCAGCCTTTGCAGCTTTGTACTTCTTGTATGTATCTAGTAGTCTTTCTTCTTTCCATCTTGACACAGAAGCTTTTGAACCATAGCTGTTTGCTACCAGTTCTTCAATCATCTCTGCTCTCTTAGCTTTACCATCTTTATTTGTTGCAAGTTTGTCTGCAACAATTTGAGCTCTTCTTGTTAGCTCATCAATGGAGAGTCCTTTCAGTGAAGAGGCTTTAGTCTTGCTGTTTTTTGTAATGTAAGACATCAGTTGTTGTCTTTTGTCTTCTTTAGCAACTTCTTCAAGGTTAGCCTACCTTTGTAACTCAGCTCCATAAGCTTGTAATTTTTCATTATAGCTCAAGTCATCCCTTGCTTCCAAAGCATTCCAGATCTCATCTTCATTAGCCTTTCTTTCGGCTGCAATCAAACTCTTCTCAAGTAGTTCTTTGGACATTGATAGAGGAGAAGGGTTCAGCACAGTCATTGTTGTAGTTGTAGTAGGCTTTGGAATAGGAGTTGGTTGTTGTTCAGTTGGTTTGGAAGGTTGTTCTGTTGGTTGTATATTAGAAGTGTTAACTTCTGATGTGTTGACAACTGCTGAAGGTTTGTCAACTACTGAAGGATTGTCTTCAGTACTTTCTGAATAATCATCAGAACTTTCAGCATCAGAAGTTTCTTCATTGTGGCCTTGGGATGTTTCAGCTTCTTCTATTTCTTTCTCAGAGACACCAAATTGTTGAGCAAGTTTTTGTCTTCTGGCTATGTCTTTGAGTTCTCTTTCTTGGAGAGCCACTCTTGCTTTTACTCTAGCTTTGAATGACTCTTTTGGTTCCCTAATTTTCTCCCCCTTTTTGGATTCATCAAGTTTGGAAGGTTTGGAGAAAGTACCAGTTAGAATGTTGATCTGTTTTTAGTTGTGGTCAATTTTGTTTGACAGATCATTGACTTTTGTTTTGATCACTTCAAGTTGATTCTTGACAGACAGCTCCAAAGCAGTTGTGTAGGTTCTGATGTGATTGCTGATGAGTGTGTTCATCATATGGTATAAGGGACCATCTGGGCTGCATAGTTGGTTCAAGTCTATGCTTGTTGACCCAGGGAATTGGGTAGGCATTTGTAGTGAGGGGTGTGTTTTGGGTTGATCTTCTTGTTGTACAGAAGATGCCACTTTAGGGGAATCGGGGATCAAGTGGACTTTAACCTGATCTGGTGTGACAGCTCTTTGAGCTTAGATACACCAGGTGCAGGACCTTCACTAGCAGCCGTTAATTCAATGTTTGGTAATGAAACATCATTCAAATCAGAGGATTTCCTACCTCAGGCATTAAGCCTTCATCAGTAGTTGCCACAAATGAGGTCTTAGCAATGTTACTTCTTTCCTCAGTTCCACCACTGGGTGGTATGTGAGTAGTAGCAGCCTCAAATGTACCTAGAGTATCTAAGTTTGGGCTTAGAGACCCTGGTTCATCCTCATCTCTTTGGTTAGGGCTTTGAGTGTCCACATCCATGTCAAGTTCTAAGGCTATGTCCCCTGTTTGATGTGGTTGTTGGGGACTGAAATGTTCGGATGGGATTTTCTCTTTTAGCCCAGAGAGAAGCTTAGCAATTTCAATTTCTGGTTCAGAAGTTTGGGGTGCTGGTTCAGTAGTTTGGTCTATGGGTTCAGCAGTTTCAAAATAAGGGTCTATTGGGATTGTTTTCTTGAATTTCTTTCTTTTGAAAAGGATTGGTATTGGTGCTCTTGGTGGGTTTTGAGATGGAGGAGACTGAAAGGATGTTTCAGTCACATCTTTATCAAGTGCAGATTGCACATTAGCTAGTTCAGGCATCTCAACCTCCTGAACTGCCTTTCTTTTTGGGTTGGTGGGTTTTTTTTTTTTTTGTTGCTTGGGTTTCTTGGCCTTTGGGGGTGTAGGTTTGGAAGATGAGGGTTCCATGGGGACTGTTTCTGGTTCCCCTTGGTCATCTTCCGGCCAGGCAGCCGGTTTATTGTGCCTTGAGTATGCTTGTGAGGACAAAGGGTTTAAAATTGTAGTTTTACCCACAAGCACCTCTTCTCCAAGTTCCTTTATTATGCAATGCATAATAAATCTTGGGTACAACAAAAACTTCTTTTTAGTATTGAGATGATGTAACACCAGCTCATTAAAGAAAAGTGATGATGCCCTGAATTTTGTTTCATTCATTATGGAATGAAAAATAGGTTGAAAAGTTGAGGGCATCTGATCATAAGATCCAGTTTTTGTTGATGCGTTTTGCGACTAAGGATTGGATATACAATAATTAACATATGTTAGTGATGGCCGAAGGTGAATATAGACTGGGCGAATGTAGACAAGAACGGGCGAAGGTAGATGATAAAGGGGCGAAGGAAGAATGGACCTGATCAGAAGACACATTCGACCACCAGAAGTGGGCGAAGGTGGAAAACACTCACATTCGACCAGAAGAAACGGGCGAATGTGCAGTGCCTATATATAGTTTTTGTGTTTTTGATAATGTAAGAGAGTTGTCATTTGTGTCCAGGTTCAGTTCAGGTTCAGAGGTGTTTTTGAGAGATTATTTGTGTGTTCTAGATTAACATAAACTCATTGTAAATGCTTTTTGAATGAAGTTAATCTATGAAATGATATTGAAAATGATCTTGATTGTGTCGTGATTTGTGTTTTATCAATTTGTTCAGAACTAGGGTTTCCGCACCTGGTTTTGTGACTTGTATGATCGTATAATCCTGTTTTAGCTAAAATCCAACGCTCACAAAGTGGTATCAGAGACTAGAGGATCATACAACAACAAATTTGATAAAATCAGAGCTGATTTGGACATGTTTTTGACATAAAATCATCTGTTTTTACATAAACATTGTTTCTAAGAGTTTTTGATCGATTTAAAGGTGAATTTGTGGTCGAATTCAAGTTTTCCAAGACTTAAAGTTGTTCCAAATCAATTCCGAAACATAACCTGATTGAGATCATTCAAATCCATGAACTTTTGAAAATCTGAGATCAAAATAACCGTTTTTCAAACAATAACCGTTTTTCAAAAATGAGATCTGACTGTTTTGGGCGAACCTGGAACCTGAACTGAGTGTTGTGGTCGAAAGTGATAAAAAGTGGGCGAACCTGAGGAGATAGTGGTCGAACCTGAAAATTTGTTTAGAATTTTTCACATTCGGGTTGTAATTTTCACCTTCGACCGTTTTCATTTTGGGCGAAAGTGAAAATCTATTAGGGTGTGTTTACATTCTGGTCACTTCTACATTCGGTTGTTACTGTTTGGACGAAAGTAGAACCAGAAGGGACGAAAGTGTGGAAATTTGGACGAACTTAGGATTTTTGGACGAATCTGGATAATTTCGGGCGAACCTAGATTTTTGCTGAAAAATTTTTCTAAGTGTTGAGATTTTCAGATTGTGATCATGTGGCGTTTTCAAACTACTCCGGGATCAGCAACAACACAACCACAACAGCAGACGATGGACCCATGGACAGTGGCAGCGCAAAAGACGAACACACAATCTTCACAACCACATAACTACATGACAACAACGAGCACGATGCCTCAAAGTGTAGCACATCCGGCACTACAATCTGATTACTGGGGAGTAGCTGCAGCGGTGGTAAATACTCAAACCACTAATGCTATTTCTACTTTGATTAAGGATTTGTCTACAGGTAGTGGAACTCGGCCACCGAAGCTCATGGATATGCAAGAGTATAACCAGTGGCACACCATGTTCAAGATCCATTTGGAAGGCATGGGAGTTGAAGGAGCAGAGGCATGGAGCATGATTGTTAAAGGATACACAGCACCGATTCTGGAGAATACAGGTGAGATGATTCCTCTGGAAAGTCTAACTGAGGACGAGAAGAAGAAATATGTGGTGGAGAAGAAGGCGTTCTCTCAACTGACACAGGCAATCACAAGTGACCTGTTGCATCAGTTTGGGACATGTACTACGTCAAAGCAGCTTTGGGATAAGCTGAAGAGGAAGCATGATGGTAATGAGAAGACCAGGAGTCTGAGAATGAAGGAATTGGTCAAAGAGTTTGAGAATTTTTCTTTCATTAATAATGAAACTTTGAAAGAACTAACTCCGAGATATATGCATTTGTTGTCTGAATTGTCTAGTTATGGTGTACAGATTCCAATGACTAAGCAGGTGGATAAGTTTGCAGATGCTTTACCACCACAATGGGATCAGCATGTGGAAGTACTGAGAGAGAAGGATGCTTATCAATTCTGGACCATTTCAGAGTTTATTGAAAAGCTGGAGAACAAAGAGTTGGAGGATAGGAGGAAAGCTAGAAGGTCACAGATTCCTCAGAATCCCAGTTTGTATTTTGGAGGCACTTCAGTTCCAGCTGGAAACTCGAGCTCTGGAAGCGTTGCACCACATGTTGCATGTATTTCTAATGTCATGGAAACATCAAAACCATCCACCAACTACACACCACCACAATACAATTCCTACTCACAACCATCATACACACCACCACAATATAATTCCTACATTTCACCAATCTCTCCAATGCAACAAGCAAGTTTTTACACCGCTAACCAATCACAACAACCAGTAAACCAAGTTACTCAACATAAACAACAACCGGTGGTTTTGGATACATCTAACTTGGGAAATGTGACTGTGGAGGTTGCTCAGCAACACATTGCATTAGTCTCAGCAATGGTTTCATCCTACAATGGGTTGGTTGCTAGTCAGATTGGGAACAACAACTTAACCAACGAAGACTACGCACAGATAGACAAGGAAGAGATGGAACTCATTGACATTCAATGGGCTTTTGCGAGTATAATGAGAAGAGCAACAGAGTTCATCGAGAAAACTGGAAGAACTGATTTGGCAACTTCTCCCAACACAACCTATGGATTTAACAAGGAGAAGGTTACGTGTTTTAATTGTGGAGAAAAAGGACACTTCAAAAGGGAATGCACCCAGCCACCTAAACAAGGTAATCGAAACCCTTTCAATGCAAATTACCAGAACCGTCAACAAAACCAAGTTTCTTACCAAAATAACAACAACTACCATAACCGAAACTTTAACAACCAAAACAGACAACCAAACACTCAAAACCAGATTCAAAACCAATCTCCTAACCACACAAACCGAACAGTTGTACCTATTACTACACCTAATGAGACTCAACAGAATGCGAGTCAGAACCAAGCTTTGGTGACTCAACAGGATGAGAGGTTTGACTGGTCGGGTATGCAAATAGGAGTTGAGGAAGTGACTACTGGTGGGAATGTGGCATGTGTTGCTTATCAGGTTGATATGGAAGAGTCGGTGGCAGTTGATAAGAAGAAAGAAACTGAGGAGTGTGAAAGTGATGATTCTGAGACTGAGATGGAAGTGGAGAGTGAACCTGTTGAGGTTAAAGCTGAGGAAAAGAGTTCTGGAATGGTGATTGATTCAGTTTCTGATGTTCCCGACGAGTGTAGATCAGTTTATTCAGATTCTGAGAGCGAATCAGACACAGAGGCAAGTGTTGATTCTTTAGATGATGATATTGACCAGTTGCTGGCAGAAGCTGACTTTTTGATGACGAGGAAGTCGTGCATAGCTGATGATGCTTTCACTAAGATTGACTACTCCAAGTTTTTCACTGGAAAGGAAGCTCATTTTGCGTTGATGGCTATGACTGAACCGCCAAAACCTGTAAGTTCTGAATCTAGCACTGATGTTATGAGTGATAAATATTGTGGAACATGTGATAGATTGACTGAGGAGAATAAACAACTCCGAATTTCACGAGATAGTGCTATCTTGAACTGTCAATCTACTCGCAAAGAGTTGAATGCTTTTAACAAAGTATTAGATGGCTATAAAAAGGACATTTCCGACTTGAAAAACACTTTGTCATTGAAACAATTGGCAATAAATAACTATATCAATGAAATCGAAAACACCAAGTTGGAAATGGCAGCCATAAAATGCTTTGCTGAAAAGGTTAACAAGAAGTTGGAAAGTTATAAGAATGTTGCTTATGTGGTAGATCATATCATTGATGATAACACCACCAATTACAAGTCTGTACCATCTCCGGTTCTTTTTGAAAACCATAACTATCACCAAGTTATACCGGAGAGTTCGGTAAAATCAGACTCATCATCAGAAAAGGAATCTAATACCTCGAGTATTGGTGATCCTTATTCCGATGTGAGACCGATTTTGGGCTTGAACAATGAGGGTGTTTATGCTGAGAGTGATAATTCAGACTCAGAAAATGATGATACTGGTAGTGATCAATCTGTTAATGAAGGTGAGATTCCAAAAGAAAATCACATCATTACTACTGAACCAGTGTCACCATCTGATCAATTTCATCCGATGGCAAATGCTAATCGTGATAAAAAGTCTGAAAATAATGATGTTAAGAATGTGGTCAAAAAGAATGAGCTGAATGAACAAAGTGATAAACCGGTTAAAGTGTTTTATCGGATGGAAGGATCCGATAAGATCATTTCTGATGAGGAATTTCCGATCAAAAACGTTAACTATTCTAAACTTGATAAAATCTGGCAAGAAAGCACAATATGGTTTCCAAAACATGAGAGAACCAATGAAATTCCACCAGAAATCTTAAAGAAATTGTTTTCAGAAGTTCCTCAAGATCCAAAAATCCATGTCACTGAGTTCATTCGACCAAATGATAAAGCAAATGGTTTTCATGAACCTTCTTACTCGAAAGGACCACTTCCTGAGAGTTTAAGAAATCAACAGTATAATGATCAATTTCCTGTTAGATCATTTGCTTCACCAAATGCTCATTATGTGTTTGAGGAATATAGAAAATGCTTTAAATGTGGAGAACGCGGGCATTTACTTGCTCAGTGTCCATATGTAAGGCACAAAAGACATGAGGTTGAAGTTCGAAATTCCATGAAAAAGCCGATTGATCATTATGTTCCACCACATAGACGGGCTGTTCCTCAAAAACAACAATTTATAATCAAAACAATTTTCAAATGAGGAACAACCGTCCATTTCAATATGATCAAAGGAATCGGATTGCTATGGAACAATCTTGGAGAAAACCTGTGGTGAACACAACAGCTGATAGACAAAAGGTTCCACAAAAACCAATTGTCAAGTCAAATGTTGGACATAAGTCTGTTAATTCAGATAAGGTTGCTAAGAAAGTTACGTTTAGTAACAATGTTCAGAAACCAATTGAGAAACCAAAATCTCAAATTCGTATTCTCAAAAGATATGAACAATCTTGGACACCTAATGGTACTCCAGGAGCTTCTACTTCGAAAGCAAGTGAGAAAAATGAAACTGTTTTGAACAATCAGAAAATGATTGATTCAAAACAGAAAGTTGTTGAAAAAGTTGTTGAGGATGTTTCTTTGAAATTCAATGTTCAAAGGCCCAAGACTCAGGCTTGGGTCCCCCGAAAGAACTAAATGTTTACTTTTTGTGTGCAGGGAGCTTCAGCTGGCCCTATTAGCAGTCTCTGGATTGTTGATAGTGGAGCTTCAGGCCACATGACGGGGGATTTGGCATTGCTGTTTGATGTGAAAAATATTAATGGAGGATATGTCGCGTTTGCGGGTAATAAAGGAGGATATATTATGATGGAAGGAAGCGTGAGTAATGGGATTGTGACTTTCGAGCGGATTTCTTATGTCAAGCAGATAGACTATAATCTGTTGAGCGTCAGTCAAATATGCGATAAACAATTTTCTGTGCATTTTGATGACAAATCCTGCTATATTCTCAAACCGGGCTTCAAAATTCCAAAGGAGTGGGTTATGTTGATGGCACCTCGAGTCAACAATCTTTATATTCTTGATATGTCCAAGGCGATGACATCACAGGGGCAGATAACATGCTTTCTATCCAAGGCGACCGAAAAAGAATCGATAATGTGGCACCGCAGAATGGGGCACATTCATCTGAGGAAAATGAATCAGTTAGTGAGAAATGGACTTGTCGATGGAGTAAACGTGAAACATTTCCATCTGAACGACAAGTGTGTAAGCTGCATGAAAGAAAAACAACACAAACAGTCCCATAAAGTGAAGAAAGTTAACTCTGTTGAGATGCCACTTGAGCGATTGCACATGGACCTTTTTGGACCGGTCAAGCGCAAAAGTCATCTTGGAGAGCTTTATTGTTTAGTCGTTACTGATGACTATTCAAGATTTTCTTGGGTGATGTCTTTGAAGAACAAAAGCGACACCTTTACCAACTTACAAGTTCTGTTCACTCGACTGGAGAATATCTACAATTTGAAGATAAAAAGGATCAGGAGTGACAACGGGACGGAGTTCAAAAATGCAAAGATGGATGAACTTTGTGAAAGCAAAGGAATACATCATGAATATTCGGCTCCGTATACCCCGCAACAGAACGGTGTTGCTGAAAGAAAGAATAGGACTCTGATTGAGGCTGCTAGAACAATGCTCGCTGACTCAAATCTTCCAGTAATGTTCTGGAATGAGGCGATTTATGCAGCAAATTATACGTTAAATCGGGTTTTAACAGTGAAGAAGTTTGGAAAAACATCTTATGAACTGTTACACCGACGAAAGCCCAATTTAGAGTATCTAGAACCATTTGGGGCGCCATGCACAATGTTGAATCCAAGCGAGAAGTTAAGTCCTAAAGCTGAGGAGGGATATTTTGTTGGATATGCAACCCCTCTCAAACGGGTAATCAACAAGAGAACTCGTCAAGTGGAGGATTGGGCTAACGTGGAAGTTCAACGATACACACAAAATTTGCAAGGCACGGGCCCTGATTGGATGTTTGATTACAAAGATTTCTTTGAATCATTCAACCTAGATAGCTTGGTTGAAGAAGCTGTTATCAGATTACTTTACGAGTGTGAAAACGCGGCAACTTCACCGTTGATGCGTCCAATCACCGTAAACCCCCCACCAGCTTCTAATGATACCAGTGCTCCTACACAAGAAGAAGAGTTGTTTCAAGAAGCTTCAACTTCGTTAGACACTTCAGAATCTGAAGATGAACAATTTGAAGAAGCAGTTCTTGAACATGCAGAAGACTTAGAAGAGCAAACTGTGAACCCAACTCCAAATCCAGACGTTGCTTCATCGTCTAACACGGGTCATGATCAGGATGCTGTAGAGAATTTGACTGCTCAGACGGGGGTGATTGTACCTGTTAATCCGGAATCTCGGATTCATCGTATTCACCCGCTGGAGCAAGTTATCGGTGATCCTGGAAGTGGAGTGATGACCAGAGGGCAGCTAAAAAGCGTTAATTCGCCAGAGAGTTTTGGTGCTTTAGCATTGTATGCCAAAATTCAAAAATCTGGTAGTCAAAATGATTGGTCGTTTGCATGTTATGTGTCGCAGGTAGAGCCAAGGACATACAAAGACGCTTTGAATGAAGATGCCTGGGTTGAGACAATGCAGGAGGAGTTATTGCAATTCCAGAAATTGGGAGTCTGGACGCTCACAGATTTGCCGCCGGGAAGAAAGAAAATAGGCACTAAGTGGGTGTTTAAGTGCAAAAAGGATGATCGTGGAGTTATTGTACGCAACAAAGCCAGATTGGTCGTGCAGGGTTTCCATCAAATCGAAGGAATTGATTACAATGAAATCTATGCACCAGTAGCAAGAATTGAAGCTATTCGGATGTTCCTTGCGTTTGCTTCGTATAAGAAATTCAAAGTCTATCAAATGGACGTCAAGAGCGCATTTTTGTACGGTAAAGTCAAGGAGGAGGTTTATGTCGGGCAGCCACCAGGCTTTGAGGACCCAATCCACCGGGACAAGGTCTACGTGCTGAACAAAGCTTTATATGGTTTGCACCAGGCTCCAAGACAGTGGTACGAGGAGCTAAGTACATACCTCATCTCCAAAGGATTCAAGCGCGGCCTCGTCGATTGCACCCTCTTTACGAAGAAGACGGGAGATGACTTGCTTCTAGTACAGATTTACGTTGATGATATTATATTTGGTTCAACTAACGAACTTTTGTGCAGGGAATTCGAAACTGTTATGCAGGAGAAGTTCGAAATGAGCGCTATGGGGGAAATGCAGTTTTTCCTCGGCTTACAGGTGGATCAAAGACCAGACGGGATCTTCATTCACCAGACGAAATATGTAGCCGACATCTTGAGCCGATTCCAGATGGAGGATTCTAAGCCGATGGATACCCCGATTCAACCCAATCACGGGATTGGAGTGGACGTTAAGGGGGAGCTGACAGATCCATTTACATACAGAGCAATCATCGGATCTCTGATGTACTTGACAGCGTCTCGACCAGATATTATGTATGCAACGTGTCTCTGTGCTCGCTATCAATCGAAGCCGAAACAAAGTCATCTGACGGCGGTCAAGCGTATCCTTCGATATCTGAAGGGTTGTCCATCAAAAGGACTTTGGTACCCTAATGATGATGATTTTGATTTTATTGCTTTTAGTGATGCAGATTGGGGCGGCTGTGACAAAGACAGCAAATCAACAACAGCCGGTTGCCAATTTTTAGGGAGCAGGCTAATTACCTGGCAATGCAAGAAACAGACTTCCGTCGCACTGTCTACATGTGAAGCCGAGTACATTTCAGCCTCGAGTTGCTGTTCGCAAGTGCTCTGGATCCAACAACAGATGGTCGATTACGGTTTGCAGTTTCTTAAAACCCCTATACACTGTGACAACGAAGCCGCAATTGCATTAACTAAAAATACTGAAAATCATTCTAAAGCGAAACATATCCGGATTAAATATCATTTTATCCGTGATTGTTACGCTAAGGAATTGATTGACATGGTCAAAATCCATACTGACTTCCAACGTGCAGATTTGTTTACAAAAGCTTTTGACAGATCCCGCTTTGAATATCTTTTGAAAGTAAACAATATAAAGGAAAAACAGGACTAATTGGCTCCTCGGTTTATCATTTTTAATTTTTAGTTTTAGTTTTAAATTTTTGCTAATTGGGAATTTCTCTTTACTATCATAATCCTCAAAGAAGTTGATGCTTTCGAGGGGGTTGTTTAATCCTCAAAGAAGTTGATGCTTTCAAGTGGATTGTTTCTTTCAAATTTTTGTTTTGTTTTTCAGAAAATTTAAAAACCCAAAAATATGTTCTTTATTTTAGGGGGAGTCATTTTATCAGAAAAACCAAAAACATTGAAAAATTTTCAAAATACCTAAAAATTAGAAAAACCCAAAATGATTTCCTGGATAAAAAGAGGAAATGATAGTACATCAGTGGGGATCTGACACAGGCTAAAGAATTGTATAGTATAATGTGACGTATGTTGATTACGTGTGGTATGCTGATAGGCTTCGTAGACTATATATTGCGTGCATTAGTGATACAAACATAACAAACTACGCGTTTGTGGCTGAACACCTCATGGGCATATGGTCTTAGTACCGTAATTTCGTTTGATAGGGTGTTTGTACAAAACTCGGAGGTTTAGGGTCGTTATGTTATTAGTTGTCTGGGGATAGCCTATCTGATCTTCTGCTGTAAGTCATTACGGACCTAGATCAGACAGGATGTCTTTATAAAAGAGCTTTATGCCAAATCCTAAAGTTACCGAATTGAGGAACTTTCCATGTTATATGATGATCAAAGATTATCTATAATATCGTATTGATCATTGATGCAAATCATGATTAATATCAGTCCTCAACCTGGTATGGTGCATATGTTGCTTTGCTGCATTAATTTGCTGACCTGTATACCTCTATGCATTATATCTTGTACAATTACAGACGACGAAAGCATAATCACGCTTTACAATGAGTCTTTGTGCAAATTACTTCTTGATACGGGAGTATGTCGTGAGTGTGGGAACCACAATGTGTTAGTCTAATACATCTAATTCGTATCATTTTAAAGCATTGCGTAATTGTCTGCATGTGAGCTTATGTGGACAACAATATCAGCAATTGCCGTGTCACATATTGTTTCTAATGATAATATTGAAACAGATCAACGCTGTGTTCAGATTTCTCAGAAAACTAATATGATCCTCTTACCGGAAATCACAAAATGTTTACTGCTTTCATTTACTTTGCTGCATTTTACTTTGTCGCATTTTACTTTTATTGTCAAAAAGATACAAAATCCAAAAAGATTTTAGGTGTGTTTTGATAAAAATTTCAGAAAATCCAAAAGATTTGCATTTCTGCTTTATTTTTGATAACCGGGGATGCTTGATGGTCAATTTCTGAGATTTGATAACACCATCTGGACTTTGTAACATTCAAAAAGTGAAAATTTGAGTTTTGGAAGTTTAACGGATTGAAAAATGTTGAACGGGATTCGAATTCGTGATTTGGCGAAATTTTCAGATTTTTCCATTTCACATTCGCCCCTTAAATGGGTCGAATGTGGAAAAATCCTCACCTTCGACCATATTGGTGTTGGACGAATGTGAATTTTTCACTTCCGGGTGACAAAATTCACCTCCGGGTATATTTTTACTTTCGGGTGGGCGAAGGTGGCCATACTTCACATTCGTGCCATTCATTTGGGGCGAATGTGGAATTCATCCACATTCGTCCATATCAAACGGGCGAAGGTGGACCCTTATAAATAAGCCTTTCAGGTTCGATCGTTATCATTCAAAATTTTTTCAAAATTTCATCATAACCAGACCTTGTTGCTCGTGACTTTTATGATTCATTGATTTGTTCCCTGGACATTTCTGATCATTTTAAGACTAACTTTGCAGGTAATGGACGATTTTTCAGATCAGAATTGATCGTTTTAAGAACAGGACCTAGGGTTTCAATTCTAGGGGTTTATGATGATTTTTGATGCTTGATTTTGTTTACCGATTAGTTTTCATAGGTTTAAGGGGGAGAATGTAGAAGGAATTAGGTTTATAACACATTTAGATGATAGTTTTGATTGTTGGAACACTGTTGAACCCTAATTCCTCTTTAAAACCAATGAAAACTGATTAATTGTCAAAATTGGTTATGAACGAGTGTTAATCGGCCTTATTAGCACATATTAGGATCAAAATTACAGGTTAAAACCAACAATGGCAAAAATTTAAATTTTGGGGGAAATTTGTTTCACATTCGGGTGTGATAAATGGACGAAAGTGGAACTGGTTTGGGCGAATGAACATTCAAAATGGACGAATGTGACTTTTAATCAGAAAATTTTCACATTCGACCATAGTTTTTCTCATTCGACCAGATTTACTCACATTCGACCAGTTCAAAACGGGCGAATGTGCAGTTTATTTGGACCAAAAATTTTATAATTTTGTCGTTTTTGTATTTTGACGTGTTTCATTGATTTTTATGTGCAGATGGCTGATCAACCCGAGAACATTGAAACACCAACAGTCAATGTGGAAACTCCAGCTGAGATTACACCAGTGCCAGAAGCTGAAACGACTGTTCCGAGCAGTTGGCCGTTTGAAAGATCGCACAACTGCTACGCTTATCTTGGAGATGTTGAGAAAAACACGGAGTTTACCGGGATTATAGCATTTCTGAAGAGGAGCGGGATTGTTCATGCTTTAGCCACACCAACCATCATATACAAAGACATCATTGAAGATTTTTATCAGAATGCTAAGTATGACTACTGGGAGAATCAGACGATCATCAAGAGTAAGATTCAGGATTTGGATATGTTCTTGACTGAAGCTGATATTCGGGAGGCGTTACAGATTAAGTTCGAAGATAGTGAAGATCCCAAGGAATTGTCATGGACTGAGCAGAAGGCGTGTTTCTTACGAATGAAATACAAAGGTCCGATCACTGACGGATCTATGTATAAGGGGAAGCTGGGAGTACAGTACAAGTATTTTGCACATGTTCTTATTCATGTTTTTGGATGTGTGAGTGGTGGTTATGATGTCATGAGAAGGAGTTTGAGTTCATTAATGGTTGCGTTGACACTCAACAAACCATTTAATGTTTCGGGGATGATTCTTGATCATATGCTGGAGATGCTGAAGGGAATGAAGAATAAGAAGTTTATGTCGTATCCGAGATTTCTGATGATGATCTTTGACTACAAGTATCCTATGCTGAAAAAGGATCCGACTATGATCCTAGGTCAAGATCATATGAATATTAGAACCTTGATGAGGATGAAGGGTTACAAAGGTGTGCCTGATAGTGAGAAGCCACCTAACAGGAGATTATTTGGCGCTTTGGCTCGTCCGGATTATACTGATCCTGGCAAGAACAAAGCAAGACATGATGATAGTGACTCGGATAATGATGATCCCTTAGTGTATGTTGATTCAAGCACTAAGCGGAAACGACAAGTAGTCAATCCTGGAGCCAAAGGGAAGGGCAAGGGAAAGGCTGTGGATCTGGGAAGCACTAAGCAACAAGTGGCTAGAAAGAAATCGACGGCAAAGAAAGGATCGGGTTTGGTGGATGAAGAGTCGGTAGATTCAGAAGAGACTGAGGTTGATGAGCAGTGGGATTCTGATGATGAGAATGTAAGGACCACCAAACGTAAGGCCACTATGATTGGTGAGTCTGAATCCTTGAACCAGTCGATAGAAGAAGCTGAGAGAAGAAAGAAATCAGTTGAAGATGAAGGTTTAGGTATTGACCTGGCAGAACTGAGTGTTGGAGATACTGTAGTTGTGAATTTGCCCAGAAAGACAAAGAAGCAAAAGACTATGGCCAAGAAATCAAGTGTAAAAGAACTGAGGGAGAAAGAGTTGGCTCAGTTATTGAAGGGAAAGAGATTACCTGATGCTGGTACACCATCTAAGCTATCTTCACCAGTTGCCAAGAAGCAGAAGAAAGCGAAAGAGGCAGAGACTTTACCAATCGATCAATTCAATATCGATATGGATAAAGTGCTCGATATGTTTAGAAAGCCTCAGAAGGAGAAAGTTGTTGAAGTTGAGCCATCCAGATCTAAGTCAAAGAAAGTGACTGTGGATGATGATGTCATGAAGCAAGTAAATAAGAAGATGGAAGACATGATGAAAATGTTGGTTGCTCAACAAGCTGAGATTGCTAAGTTCAAGCAAAATGAGGAGAAAATGCTTCAGATCGTGGTTGCTTCGAAATCTAATCAGTATGATATAAATGATAAGATTAAAATGATTGAAGCTAAGAATGAGAAGCTTGAAAGAAAATGTGAAAGAAACAAGAGCAAGATCAAATTGATTAAGGCTGATAACAAAGAACTAAAGAAGGAAAACAAACGCCTTTGTAATTTGATTGAAGATCTTTATAGCAGGGCACCCCAGTTGAAAGAGGGTGAAGAAGATGAAGAAGAAGATGAACAGAAAGTTGATTATGAATATTCTGAATCTGAGAAAGAAGAAGATGATGATGAGGATAATGATGAATCGGATAAAAGTGATGATGATAATGATGATGATGATGACAATAATGATGATGATGATGGTGCTGAAGGTGCTGGGAAAAAGCAAGGTGATGAGTTTAGCAGTGGAAGTGATCATGATGGAGGAGATGATACTTCTAGATTTACTTATGAGAAGAGAACACCGAAGAAGAAAGATACTGGAGAATCAAGTTCCAAGAAGAAAGGTGAGAATGTTGATTCGGATGAAAGTATTTTCTGGAACGAGAAGGTGAGATCTTTGTCTGATGATGCTAAACAGCTGTATAAGAATATGTTGGAAAAGAGAGAGTGGACCATTGAGTTCACAGGATGCTTCGCTGAAATATTCCAGACTGATGACTTAAGATATGAGTTGGAATATGAAGATCCAGATCTTGAAGAAGGGGAATTACCTGCATCTGTGGCGAAAGAAATACTAGATGGTCTTGCACAGAGGGTAGGGAAAACGTTTGAGGAGTTTATGATGGATGAATCGATTCCTGATATTCCTGAAAAGGATATGGGAAGTCATTCAGATGATGTGCAGACTCCAGAGAATAATGAAGTAGAGGTAGAAGATATAACTCATGAAGAGTTTCCCCAGTATTTCAGACAAGATAATGAGAATGAAGTATTTCCTGACTTCACTGAGATACCAAATAAGTCAGCGAAACAGAAAGCTAAGAAAAGAAGTGAAGAGTTTGTTGAGAAGGTATTTGGTACTGAAAAGAAAGATTCTTCTAACCAGTCTGATGAGTTGAAGAATTATATGAAGAAATTGAAGGAAATGGATAAGAACCGACCAAAGCCTGAAGCTCAAGGTAACTTTTATCGATTTCATAATGCCAAGTTCAAAGGCAGAGCTCTCGGGTGGACTTACTTAGGCAGACTGAAGTGTATTGCTGCAAAATGGGAAACCGGAATTCTGTACTTCAACAGATTCTGTGACTTGCTTACTCTACCGTACTGGGCGGTTAGAGATTTATGCAGATTCCCAATGTCAGGTGCCGAGGTAAATGGATCACATGTCGGTTGGTGCGCAGACAAATTGGTTTGGGAAAGTCGTACGAGATGGAAGAGATTTCAGCCTCAATATCCCCGTAGAAAAGTGCATAGGGATATTGATCCACAAACCAATATGAAGCGTGTTACTTTGATTTATAAAGCACCTAATGTGATGAGGAAGATACCGTTGATGCCAATGCCACAGCATTTTAGTGCTGATTTCATCTTTTGGTATTATGACTGGAGAAAGGCAGAAGCGGTGATCGTGTTGAGAGATGGAAAGGATAAATACAAGCATGTTCATGTATTTGATCCTATGTGGCTGATTAATTGCACATTTGAAGACATCATCATGTTGTTCTACAATCCGATCTACTATGAACCCAATGACTTTGCTCAAGCGAGAAAGTATACTCAAGTTGTTGGAGTTTGTTTTGCGTATGATATAAATGCAGGAAGCAACTTAGAGGGTAAACTTGGCAAGACTGTGAAGATGGCCAATGTATCTAAGCCTGTGAAGAAAACATTTGAACCGCCAATGACTACTGAGCAGAAGAAACAGCTCAGAATCAAGTTGATGAACAAGACGATGGACCAACAGCGAAAACTATCCAATCAATAGTCGAGGGGGAGTTTGTTGATGCGTTTTGCGACTAAGGATTGGATATACAATAATTAACATATGTTAGTGATGGCCGAAGGTGAATATAGACTGGGCGAATGTAGACAAGAACGGGCGAAGGTAGATGATAAAGGGGCGAAGGAAGAATGGACCTGATCAGAAGACACATTCGACCACCAGAAGTGGGCGAAGGTGGAAAACACTCACATTCGACCAGAAGAAACGGGCGAATGTGCAGTGCCTATATATAGTTTTTGTGTTTTTGATAATGTAAGAGAGTTGTCATTTGTGTCCAGGTTCAGTTCAGGTTCAGAGGTGTTTTTGAGAGATTATTTGTGTGTTCTAGATTAACATAAACTCATTGTAAATGCTTTTTGAATGAAGTTAATCTATGAAATGATATTGAAAATGATCTTGATTGTGTCGTGATTTGTGTTTTATCAATTTGTTCAGAACTAGGGTTTCCGCACCTGGTTTTGTGACTTGTATGATCGTATAATCCTGTTTTTAGTTAAAATCCAACGCTCACAGTTTTTGGACTCAAACACATAATAATATAATGAAAAAGCAGTTTGTACTTTGGTTCAAAATATTTCTTAAAAATTGTAGCATGTGAGAGAGTACCTTGGTAACCACACTCTATCATGGTTAAGTGAATTTGAGAGTTTGGAAATTGGTCTGGGGCGTTTACATCATCCAAACCCAGTCTAATTGCCAAAATAGCCAGTGTGATTGCCATTCTTCTCCATTGGATGGTTGAATTGAGGGAGATCACTTTGTTGTTCACCGTCACCATCTCTGCGTTTGCCCAAAACTCATTTAGAGTTTCAGTGTGGATTGGAGGGTCGATGGTGAGGGCGGTGAAGTATTGGGATTTGACGACCAAATCAATGATTTCGTCGTATTGGGACCAGGCTTCTTCTTTTTCGAAGTAGCCTCTTTGATTGTGTCCCTGTTTCAGTACTAGAGCCATGTGGTTTGTGTGTGTGTGGATCGAACAGTGTTGGAAAAGATATTTATCAGAAGTTTATAACCGCCTACAAACTTCTGATGTGGGAAAAGGTATTTATCAGAAGTTTTTAACCGCCTAGGTCAAACTTCTGATGTGGGAAAAGTCTGATTTACCCTTTTTGACGAAACTGCTGATGAAGAACAAATATCATCAGTAGTTCCCACATTCTCTTCAGTAGTTGTCAACAACTGATGAGAATGTTTTATAAATACTTTATTCATAACTTCTAAAGGTTATTTTATCAGAAGTTAATCATTTTTCCGAAAATATTCCCATACTGATGTTTTGTTCATTAGTAGTTTCTCTCTTGTTTGTTTTTCAGAAGTTTTCAGACTTAAAAACAGATGTAAGTGAAAAATGAAAATATGTGCAGAGAAATAAAAAGAAACACTTACAAATTTAGCATCCCAAGCATGGATACTAACTTCTGAAATGTTGATGTGTCAAGTGGTTTAGTGAATATGTCAGCTATTTGATTAGCTGTTGCTACATGTTTCACTTTAATCTTGTCTTTTTCATAGCAATCTCTTATGAAATGATACCTGATTTCAATATGTTTGGATTTTGAAAACTGAACAGGATTTTGAATGATGCTAATGGCAGATTTGCTGTCTACAAGCAATGGTGTCTTGGTCTCTTTGATTCCATAATCAAGAAGTTGATACTGGAGCCATTGTATCTGTGATGTACAACTTGCAGCTGCAATGTATTCAGCTTCAGCAGTTGAAGTTGCAACAGATGTTTGTTTCTTTGATTGCCAGGACACTAGACAGTTTCCCAAGAATTGACAACCACCAGATGTTGATTTTCTTGACATTTTACACCCTACATAGTCACTATCTGAAAAAGCTGATAACTTGGTATTGCTTGAAGCAGGATACCAAATTCTAAGTGTTGGAGTTCCTTTCAGAAATCTGAAGATTCTTTTGACTGCAATGACGTGTGATTCCCTAGGAGCTGATTGATATCTAGCACAGACACATGTTGAAAACATAATATCTGGTCTAGAAGCAGTTAGACATAAAAGGGAACCTATCATACATCTATACATGGTTTGATCAACCTGTTTTCCTTGATCATCTGGTTCAACTTGTGTGGTTGGTGTCATAGGAGTGGAACATGATTTACAGTCTTGTAAAGAAAATTTGTTTAATAATTCTTTAACATATTTTGATTGATGTATAAAAGTTCCATTTGTTTGTTGTTTAATCTGCAGTCCCAGAAAGTACTGCAGTTCTCCCATTGTACTCATCTCAAATTTTGATTGCATGAGTTTCTTAAATTCATCACACAGTTTTGTGTTTGTTGAACCAAATATGATATCATCAACATATATTTGAACAAGTAAGATATGATTTCCAACATGTTTTATGAAAAGAGTTTTATCAATGGAGCCTCTTGTGAAGTTATTTTTTAGTAGAAAGTTAGAAAGTGTTTCATACCAGGCTCTTGGAGCCTGTTTGAGCCCATAAAGAGCTTTGTCTAGTTTGTACACCCACTCAGGATGAGAAGGATCCTCAAACCCAGGTGGCTGACAGACATACACTTCCTCTTTTATTTTTCCATACAAAAATGCACTTTTAACATCCATTTGAAAAACTTTGATTTTGTTGGAAATGGCATAGGCCAGAAATAACCTGATGGCTTCAAGCCTTGCAACTGGAGCAAAGGTTTCATCATAATCAATTCCTTCTTCTTGAGAGTAACCTTGTACTACCAGTCTTGCCTTGTTCTTTATAATCATACCAGCCTCATCTTGTTTGTTCCTAAAAACCCATCTTGTGCCAATTGGTTGCTTGTTTCGTGGTAAGGGACAGATTTCCCAAACCTGTTGCTTTTTGAATTGAAGCAACTCATCTTGCATGGCTTGCACCCAATTGTTGTCTTTGAGGGCTTCTTGGTACTTCTTAGGTTCCAACTGAGAAATAAATGCTGAAAAGAAGCAAAAGTTGGAAAGCTGGTTTCTTGTAAGAACACCTGATGCAATATCACCCATGATTTGTTCAAGTGGATGATCTTTGTGTTCAATCAGTTGTTGTAAACCACTGAGGTTTATAATGTCTGGTTCAGCAGTTTCAGTGTCTTCAGTAGTTTTAGGTGCTGAAGCAGATGTTTGAGTTTGTACATCAGCAGTTCTTGAATCAGAAGTTTGTGAAACTTCTGATGGTTTGGAAGTTGACTTAATGACTGTTTGAGGAGTCCATGGTGCTGGATCCTCATCATCAAACCTTTGATCACCATAATAAGTAGGTTTAGATGAAGTAACAGTCTTTTCAGGTCTAAAATGGAAGCTGTCAAGGTCAAAAAGTTCAGCAGGATGTGCTGGAATAAGAGTGTGTTTTGACTCATTGAACTTGACATTTAGTGTTTCTTCTACTATCCTGGTTCTTGAGTTAACAACCTTGTAGGCTTTTCTAGTGGAAGAGTAACCAAGAAAGTAACCTGAATCAACTTTGGCAGCAAACTTTGAAATAGTCTTTGATGTTTAGAATGAAACATTGACATCCAAAAGCCCTGAAAAAGGAGATAAGGGGCTTTATGCCATGAAGAACTTCATAGGCAGTCTTGGAGTGTCTCTTGTTGACAAGGACTCTATTTTGAACATAACATGCAGTGTTCAGGAGTTCTGAATCAGCTAACATTGTTCTTTCTAACATTGAATGTCAAGTTCAATGAGTCAGCTAACATTGTTCTTGCTCCTTCAATTAAGGTTCTGTTCTTCCTTTCTACTACACCATTTTGTTCAGGAGTTCTGGGAATACTGTATTATCTAGTAATCCCTTTAGACAAACAGAATTCATCCAGAGTTTTGTTCCTGAACTCTGTCCCATTGTCACTTCTAATGGTTTTGACAGACAGAGAATATTGTTTCTCTACTTGTAGAATGAAGAACTTGATGATTTCAGCAGCCTCATCCTTGGAGAATAAGAAGAATACCCATGTAAATCTTGAATAGTCATCAATGATGACCAAGTAGTACTTCTTCTTACCAAGGCGCATGATTTTTACAGGCCCAAATAAGTCCATATGGAGTAGTTGAAGACATGCAGTTGTTTTTTATTCTTCAATAGACTTATAGGAGGACTTATGCTGTTTTCCCTTCAAACAGGATACACAGTGTTCTTGACACTGGTATACCTTTAAAGGTAGACCTCTGACCAAGCCCATTTTTGTGACTTTATTTATGGTTTTAAAGTTCACATGGCCAAGTCTCCTGTGCCAGAGATCAGTCTCTGAAGTTGATGCCTTTGAGAAGAAACAGGCAGTGTTGTTCAGTACTTTGTCCTTTTCAATGTCCACTACATAGACATTGCCACATCTTTTGGCTATCAACAAAGTATGATCTTCAATGATCTTCTCTATCAACTTCTGGCCTTCTGGTGATATGATCTTGCATGTTGTCTTTGTGAAAAAGGAAGAATATCCTTTATCACACATTTGTGACACACTCAGCAAGTTGTACTCAAGGTTTTCAACCAGATTGACCTTGTCAAACTGTATTTTTGCCAGAGGAGACATTGCCATGTCCTAGCACATATCCCTTAGCATTGTTCCCAAAGGATACAGATCCTTCTCTTTGACTGATAAAAATGTTTATCAGGTATCTGCATCCAGTCATGTGCACTGAGCCTCCACTGTCAACATACCAAATTCTATTTAAGCCTCTGGAAACTCTCTGCACAAGATAGAAAATTAGTTAGATTTGGGAACCCAAGCTAGTTTGGCTTTGGGTTTGCTCTTGATAACATTTATAGTTTGTTCTTGACCAAGTTGAGGAATCCATGTCTTTTTGGCAATGGATTTTTCATTTAGAGCAATGGTGGTATCCTTTTGAGGACCACCATCAACTTTGGTCACCAGTAGTTGTACCATGTTTATGAGATCTTTAATCTCAGCAGTTTGTGAAACTACTGATGATTTAGGTCTAACTACTGAAAGAGAATTTTGAGAAAAAGATTTTTGTTGAGATTTTGTCTTTTTCTGAGAAAAGGTGTTTACTGGTTGTTGTTTCCTGGGAGAAAAAGTTTCTACAAAATCATTTCTAATTTGTTTTCCCACAACCAGTTGTTGAATTTACCTATTGTACTGAATACCTTTTCTGTATCTGCAAAATTCTGTCTTGTGGTTGAACAGACCACAGATTTCACATTCTTTTGTCTTTTCTTTCAAAGACAAGTTTCTGACTGTATTGATTGGTTTTAGATCATCAGTAGTTTCAGGTTCTCAACTCCTGATGTAGTAGAAACTACTGATGGCTTAATGTCAGATTTTATCAGTACTTCTGAAGAACTTTCTTTGTGATTTTTTAGAAAGTTTTCATGGAAAGATGTGCATTCTTTCTCTTCAGAAGTTTCACCTGAAACAATTCTTCTCCCATCTTTAGTAGTTTTGGGGGAAAAATCTGTTGGTGTTTCAGTGTGATTGTACCTTATGCCAAACCTAACATTTAAAGCAGTTTGTTTGTTTAGCAATAGTTGGTACCCCTTACAAGATTCAACCCATTTTTCACAAGACCTTGGTGTCAGCAAGCTCTTGTCTGACATTTCCTAGGTCATTTATCATGATTTTAATTTGTTCTTAGGTTTCAATAGCAGTGTTAGTTAATTTAGAAACTTCTTTTGTTTTTGCAGAAAGTTTTCTTTCTAAATCACATTTCATCTGAGTGAATTTTCTCTCAGAGTCATTTGCTTTTATCTTGTAAGTGCACATTAGTCTCTCTTATGATAGCAAAAGATTCTTTACAAGAAGTTGAACAAAGTTTTGTCAAAGATTCTTTTGATACCTGTGACAAGCATATTTTGAGGTGCATCCCTCAAATGCCATCAAGGCAAAGTTCTTTCTGCCATTGTCAGGCTCTCCCCAGTTGATGTCAAACATCTTATTGTCTGCATCAGGGTTACACTCAGTAGTGTCAAAAGGAAGACTGCTCCAGTCAACATACCCTGAAGTAAAAAAACTTTGTTGTGAGGGTTGTTGAGTCTATGGAGGTGGTTGAGCAGCTGGAAAGGGAGGGATTGATTGTTGCCTCTGCATCTGTTGAGCAAGCATTTGTACATATTGTACTTGTGGCACATATTGGTGTTGTGGAGCTTGTGCCTGTACAAAATGTGCACTCCCTTGTGTTCCATTATTCCTGTTATAACTGGGGTTAAAATTATTTCCAGACTGAGATTGGTTAAAGCTAGAGCTTCTACACTCTCTAGCAAATTGTCCCAACTTTTGAAACTTGTGACATCTAAGTATAGATTTGTCAAAACCAATTTTTGTTGAGCTGTTGAGTCCTGGAAACTTCCTTCCTGACCTTTTGTAAAATTTGTTTGTTTTTAAACTTAACAATGCCAGTTGGTGTAAAATATCCATTTCTTCCAAGTCATCACTGCTGAAATTTTTTAAATCATCCATGATAAAACACATGTTATCAGCAGTTTGACTAAAATCATTATTGTCATAACCTAGGAATGATCTTTCAGATGAGATCCCAGCAGTTATGTCAATATGGTCAAAAGATCCAAAACTATTTGAACAATTTGGTGAGTCTTGTCCCAATAGTGTTGTACTACCTGGTAGATAGTCATCAGCAGTTTTACCAGAACTTTGTAACTTTTTCTTTTAATCAATTTCTCTTTCAAAAGTAAGTAATCTCCCATGAAGTTTTGTAAGAGTGAGGGAGCTAAAGTCTGGTGAAGATCTTAAGACTATAGAGTATGTTTCCCATTTTTTAGGTAAAGACCTTAAAAATCTATGAAGCATAGATACAGTTGTGTACGTCTGACCATTTAATTTTAGCTCAGATATTAATGAGGAGAATCTTTCAAATTGTTGTGTTAAAGTTTCCCCATTAATGTGAGCAAAAGTTTCATATTGTTGAGCAAGGATTTCTCTGGTGTTGGCAATCACCTCTTCAGTTCCTCCAAACTGTTCTTTGAGGCAGTCCCAAAGCTCTTTGGCACTATCACAATGTAATAGGCCAGAGTAGATATCATTTGGAAGTGCCATTGCCAACATAGAGAAAGCTTTAGCATCAAGCTCAAGTTTTAGGAAATCATCATCTGTATAGTCTTTTGGTATTTCTTCTTTAGTTTCAAGATTGATATTTACTGGTTTATGAGGACCATATATCACAGATTTCCAGCAACCTGTGTTGGTCTGTGATAAGGTATGTGCCATTCTCCTTTGCCAGATATTATATTCATTTCTTACTAGCATAGCAGGTTTATTGGCAGAACCAGAATTATGAGGATCCATTTCAAAGAGTATTGATTTGTCAAATATTTCTTAAAGTGATGGATGTTGATAAAAGTGAACTTTTAATCCTTTATTGAATATCAATAAGAGCCTGTGTTTGATTCTCAATGTGTTAGATTGATATGTGATCAGATAAACCAGTGCTCTGATACCAATTGTTGGATCAGTATTGCTCTTTGTATGAACTTGCTAGTGAACACTTAAGTGTCTACCCAGTTCTTTATCAGTAATAGCACAGCGGAATGATATAAGTTAAAGCTACACTTATCAACAGGAGTTATTACTCCCCCTGGATGTTTGATAAAACTAAAGACAAGTATTTAATGAGAATCTAAGCATTGAATGAGAATTAACACTTAAACAGATTCTCAGTAAATGAAATGGAAATAACAATGATAAGCTATGAAGGATTTCTGTATTAAAAATCAATGTCTAAAACAGAGGGATGAACCCATCTATTTATAGACTTTACAAATACATGAACCTTGCCAAAAAGCAAGTTCAGAGACAAGTTGCAACAAGTTGCAATCTTGGAACTTGTACAAAAAGTTAAAGTAATACTAAACTAATAAACTACTGAAACATAAGGCGGTTGAAAGATTCTTGAACAAGTGCTGATGAATGACAAACTACTGATGAGTAGTTTGTCTTCAGTAGTTCTTCAGTGAACTGTCTGGTTTGGACTTTAGAACTTCTGATGCATTTCTTCTTCAGTACTTGTAGAATCCTTCTTCAATACTTTGGTCTTCTTTCTTCAGTAATTCTATACTTAGAATATTTCAGACAGAAGTGAATTAGACTTAGGTTTCCAAAAGTGGTTTCACCAATCCTCTTTGTCCTAACACTTGTCCTCTTCAGTGTTTGCACACTGCTTGTTATTAAGAATGGTTCCATGTGCCATGGGCAAGAGCCCCCCTTTTGAGTCTTGCATTGAGAAGCGTCGTATGACCTTATCAATATATGTACTTTGACTCAAACCCAATAACCGCTTTGATCTATCTCTATAAATCTTTATTCCCAGAATAAAAGCGGCTTCACCAAGATCTTTCATTGAGAAACATTTACCCAACCAGATCTTAACATCTTTAAGCATAGGGATATTGTTTCCAATTATTAGTATGTCATCTACATACAGTATAAGAAAAGTGATATAGCTCCCACTAGATTTCTTGTAAACACACGGTTCATCTTCGTTCTTGATAAAACCAAACTCTTTGATTTTCTGATCAAAACAAAGATTCCAGTTGCAAGATGCTTGCTTTAATCCATAGATGGATTTATTCAGCTTACACACCTTATTAGGATTCTTTGGATCGACAAAACCTTCAGGTTGAACCATATAGACATCTTCCAGTAAGTGTCCATTAAGGAACGCGGTTTTGACATCCATTTGTCATATCTCATAGTCATAATATGCAGCAATGGCAAGTAGAATTCTAATAGACTTAAGCATGGCTACTGGCGAGAAAGTTTCCTCATAATCAATTCCTTGAGTCCGAGTAAAACCTTTCGCTACAAGCCTTACTTTGTAGGTTTGCACATTCCCATCCATGTCAGTCTTCTTCTTGAAGATCCATTTGTTTCCTACAGTTCGACAATCGGCAGGAAGATCAACCGAATCCCAGACTTGGTTATAATACATGGATTGCATCTCTGCATTCATAGCTTCTTGCCATTTCTTAGATTCTGAATCCAAGATTGCAGCTTTGTAAGTAGCATGCTCAGCTTCATCAATCATGAAGATATCGTCATACCTTACAGGTGCACGACGATCCCTAATACTTCTTCGAACACTTGGTGTTTTTGTTGTTTCTTGAGTCCTCTCAGGCTCAACTTCAACAACTGGATCAGTTACTTCTGGTTCTGTCTGAACAACTGGTTCAGTAACTTGTGATTCTTGAATTTCTTCAAGATCCACATGGTTATCTCCAATCCCTCATGCCAGAAGCTCTTCCTCTAAGAAAGTGCCTCCGCGTTTAGTGAAAATCTTATTTTCAGTGGGGTGGTAGAATAGCTAACCGATCTTCTTAGCGTATCCAACGAAAACCACTTTTTCGCCTCTGGGATCTGGTTTATCCGAAGATTCTAGAGTGACATCAGCATTACATCCCCAGACTTTAAGGTAGGATACATGAGGTTTCTTTCCATGCCATATCTCATAAGGCGTTTTATCAACCTTTTTCGTTGGAGCTATATTCACAAGTCTTGCGTCAGTTTCCAAAGCATAACTCCAAAAGGATTTTGGAAGGTTTGTTCGACACATCATTGATCGAATCATATCTAATAGAGTTCGATTTCTCCGCTCAGACACACCATTATGTTGCGGTGTTCCAGGTGGAGTGAGTTGTGAAACTATTCCACAATCCTTTAGATGGTCTATGAATTCCTAACTAAGATATTCATAGCCTCGATCTGATCGAGGCATTTTAATAGTTCTATTTAGCTGATTTTCTACTTTGTTTTGGTACTCCTTGAACTTTTCAAGAGTTTCATGTTTATGCTTCATAAGATAAACATAACCATATCTACTGTAATCATCAGTAAATGTAACAAAGTATCTTTCTCCATGTCTTGACATTGTTCTGAATGGACCACATACATGTGTATGTACAAGCCCTAACAGATCATTAGCTCTTTCTCCAACATTTGAAAAAGGTGCTTTTGTTAACTTTCCACTTAAGCATGATTCGCATTTTCCAAACGACTCTGAACCCTTGGAATCTAGGATTCCTGCAGTTTTGAGTTGTTTAACACGATTCTCACTTATGTGACCAAGTCTATAATGCCACATATACGTATCATTAAAGTCCAACTTATTACGTTTATGGGAGATATTGCATAATATGTTATCATTTTGGAAATCTATCTCATAGATCCCATTGTTGGGTTTTGCATCAAAGTAAAATACATCGTTAAAATAAGCAGAAATAAATTCACCATTAAAACGATAATCAAAACCTTGTCCACGCAAAGCATGAAATGAAACAATGTTTCTAGTCACACTAGGAATGTAATAAACATTGTTCAAAACAAGTTCTAAACCAGAAGGAAGTAGAAGAACATATTCTCCTGTCGCCTTCACTGCAACTCTTTGTCCATTGCCATCATGGACTTCCAAGTCACCCTGTTTCATCTTTCTAATCTTTCTTAGTCCCTGCAAAACATTACAAATGTGGAAACCACATCCTGTGTCAAACACCGATGTCTTGCTAGAAAAAACAAAGATTTCAATAACATATATACCTGAGGACTCTCCTCCAGAAGCCTTGCCTTGCTTCAGTTCAGCTAAATACTTAGCACAGTTCCTCTTCCAGTGCCCAGTTTCATCACAATGAACACATTTGGCATCTTTCAGAGGTTTCTTGTTGGCAACATCTTTGCCCTTTCCTTTCCCTTTGCCTTGATTGCCTTTCTTCTTGGTTTTAGGTTTCTTAATTTGACCCTCCCTGATCATTAGCACTGGTGCAGTTTTGCTAGGTATGTTTACCTCAACAATTTTGAGCATCTGATGCAGTTCTGCAAGTGTCTTCTCCATCCCATTCATATTATAGTTCATAATGAACTGGTCATATGACTTGGGCAACAAGTTTAGGATGATATCCCCAGCTAACTCATCGCTCAAGGGGGGTTCCAGACGAGCCAAGTGATCAACATATGCCTTCATTTTTAACACATGAGTGCTAACTGGTGTACCCTCTTGCATACGAGTAGTTATAAGTGATCGCATCACATCAAACCTCTCATGATGAGCATTTTGTTGGAACATTTCCACTAGATGCTGATTCATGTCATATGCTTCCATGTCCTCCATGGTCCTTTGAAGTTCAGGGATTATGGATGCCAACATCAGACATGAGACTTTCAAAGAGTCATCAAAATGCTTAGCCCAGTTTTTATAAACATCACTTTTCTGATTGGCGGGTTCATCAGGGACTGGTGTTTCAAGAACATACAATTTGTTCTCCGCCTTGAGAACAATTATCAAGTTGTGGTGCCAGTCCATGAAGTTGGAGTGGTTCACTTTGTCCTTCCCTAAGATGGACTTGAGAGAGAATTGGGAGGTGGAATTGTTTTCAGTTGACATCTACAAAGTTCAAAAAAAATTAATTTATTAGTATTTTATGTTTTAAATATCCTAATTATTTTATGACCCAAAAAGCAAAATTAATTAGGATGAGATCCCGATTCATCAATACACAATAAACTGGCTTAGCACTGTCCACTGGTACGATTAGGTAGGTAAACAATGATTGTTAATTTTGTCCACTACACAACTCTCCATTTGGGGTTTTCGCTAAAAGCGATGTATGTTTAACCCCAACTATGCCCACTTGATAAACAAGCGATGTTTAGTCCTTTACTATTAACTGTAACACCGGCCTATGTTACACAGGAAACGCGATGATTACCTTCACTCACGATCAACGCCCAGATGCAGGGATTAGCACTAACATTTGGGTTTGATTTAGAATGAAGTGTTACCTCGTTAAGGGTGGCATAAAAACATCAATTTAAAATTGGGATTTATTTTAATATTTATGATAAATGTTTTGAGTAACTCGTAGCTAGAGGCGAGTTACACAATCAGTTTATAAAATCCAATTTTATATAATTCGTGATAATTGAAACTCCTTTCAACACTCGACACCGTATAGTTTTAAATACCCTATTTAAACTATGTTGGTCGTATTATCGCGAATGGACTTGTTTTAATATTAATAAAACTCCTTTTATTAAATATGCTTTTCGGTTTTTATAAAACTTGTTTTAATAAAACCGTTGCCATGATTATGAAAATTTTATTTATTTTGGGTTATCTAAATTATTTACAATAAATAAAACATAACCACAAAACATAGTAATAAAATTAAACGAATCGAGCCCCTAATGGGTCGCCCTTTCGTTTTAGCCAGAAACGAAACGAACTAGTCAAAAAGGGTTTCAAAACTATTTTGATATAGCTCCCACTTGACCCGAGATCTCTATCTTCATGGAACCTGTTCGCCTTTTTATCTTCGTCTTGATCTTGTACTTGTAGGATTACAAATAAATTTGAAATACAAATAAAACAAATCTATTCTAATACTATCTATTACACCGGATCCAATATCCATAATAAAATTACAAATCAAAAAAAAAAAAAAACATCACAAACACAACCATGACAATGGTCAAAATACCTAGGGCTTGATTCACATCACAATCCATAAACAAGAAAAAGCTTTTGATCTTTTGTCAAAAAAATAATTTTTTTGACAAATAAAACATAGATCAAAATTATAACTTTACCATCTATACGCGCGTAACTATGGCTCTGATATCACTGTTGGGAATCATGGTATCAAATACGCAGCGGAAACGTTTTCTATTATTATTTAAAATTAAAACGAGTATATATACAAATATATATATATATATATATATATATTTGTGATTTATATATATAAATAATAATAATAATTTTATTAATCCAATTAACAAAATATTTCCAATCAGGATCTCGGTTAAACGCGTATAAACAAATAAATAAGAAACAACCATAGAGAGTTTAGTAATCAACATTTGACGACTACACCGAAATTGTAACACGCGGGTTACAACGAATCCTCACTAGTAAGAAGTTCACATTCGAGCACTGGCCTACCGAGAGCAACACTTTGCAAGAGGGAGGCAGCCTATGGTGGTGGTTTGTGGCGGATAAGGGGGCGACCCTAAGGGGTGGCGGCCAAGAACCCTTTCTTGGGGAGGAAGGAGTTGTTTTGTTAAAAAGTTTGGTTAGGGTTTACACCTTAATCCCCTTTTTATAAAACACAAACATACACTAAGCCCCCTTGCATATTAGTATAATATTCCTGAATATTAATCCAATTAATATTAAGTCCCTCAAGTCCTAAACTATTATTATTTCACAAATAGTAATCCACCTACTCATGATTCGTGTACCAACGTGTAACTCTTCGGATCGTACCGGGTCAGGTTACATTGACCTCGACTTTTAATTACATCGGACATATTATATATATCCAACACATTCATTTACAATCATACCAATTAACTCAAAGATAATTAATCAAAGAAATAAGCAAGCTAAGTAGCATTACGCCAATTCCATATATAACAAAAACATAACGGTGTTGGGAGCGCCACCCAGCTGAGTTGGCTGAGAGCGCTAGCCCACACCCTAGCCTAAAAAATATATATAACTCGAACACAAGTCTTGTCAATAAACGGGTGACATGATTTTCAATTAAATTGAGTGTCCTAATTATACAGAGGTTTTGCCAATTAAAACTATATAAACAAGTATATGTTCAACTCTTGAATTCATAATATGAAGGTATATAATGTTTTGTTTTTTACAATTCATTTTACATTAAAATAGAAGGTAGACGGGCAACAAGTTGCGCCGTAACCCTTTCTAAATTGCGAACCCAAATCTACCATATATAAACCCCTGCCCCGGAGAAGGTATATTATGTCTCACTTACTATACACAGAGTTGATGCTATGAAATGTAATTTTGTAATATTATTCAGTAAAACAACTTTGATTATGACCTTGACCTTGACCAAGTCTTTGATTATGACTTTGACATGAAAATACATATCCGGCCAAAATATTCATTTATAATAATGAGAATTTGGTGCATCTCTAATATGTCCCCGCAAGATGGACGACATTGGAATAAGTCCAATCTTGTATAGAAGTAGATGGTGTCGTTGTTTGAACAAGAGAAGAAGTTGGTGAAGTTGAAGATGTAAAGAAAGATGAATTTGATTAAGCAGATTGTTTTTTTTTTTTGGAAATAAACTTTCATATCAACACCGGCAAGCCCTCAACAACCCGAGGTTTCGAACTATTGAAAACTTTGTTGTTCCGTTCCTTCCAAATCACCCAACAAGTAATCATGAAAATACCTCTAACCAACTTCTGCTCCCATTTGGAATTCATCGAAACATCCTTCAGATTCAGCAAATCATCAATGGAGCTGTTGTGATTAGCAAAAACTCTACACCACCTGTGAATCCTACTCCACACTTCTGCAGCGAAGATACACTCGACCATAAGATGTTGAGCCGTTTCAATACCAGTCTCACACAAAGGACATAGGCAACTCGGAATACTTATATTTCTTCTTTACAAGGCAATGCAAGTTGGTATTCTATCTAACCTCAATCTGCAAACAAAAAAGTTTACTTTTATAGGAAGCCACTTCTCCCATTTCATCGCTGAAGTACCATGCGTCAAACTCCCACCCCGAAGCCAATGTTTCACTGCAGCCACTGAAAACACCCCGTTTTTATCCGGATCCCACACCCAAGTTTCCTTACTCCCAGAGAACGTAATCTGATGCAGCAACAAACCGACATCATGGGCTTCCGAAATCGCTTCCACAGAAGTCAAGTCCATAACCCAATCCGTATTTAGAACCGCCTTATCACCTTCCAAGGTAAACCGATCCCGAACCGTATCATTCTTCTTCAAGTCAGAGCGAAACAAAGCAGGCCACCGAACCTGAAGAGGGATCGATACAACTCATACATCTTTCCAGAACTTAATATTATCACCATTTCCCAACTTACCCCTCAAGCACGATTTAAACGTAACCCCCTCAGACACCACCCCTTCTAGATGTCTCACTATATTTGCCCAGCAACCCATCATACCCTGTTTCCTTGGCAAAAAAGACCAACGGTTCCTGCCCCCATTAATACAAATGATAATTTGTCTCCACAGCCCTTCGGAATCAACTTTAAAACGAAACGCCCATTTAGAGAGTAACGTTGTGTTAACATCAAACAAGCTCGAAATACCCAAACCTCCCTCCTTTTTTGTTTTCGTAACAACCTCCCAGGCAACCCAGTGCAAACCCCTCCCCTCCTTACAACCGCACCACAGGAATTTTCTCTTGATTTTTTCAATATCTTCTACCACCTTCACCGGGCCTTAAAAATAGAAAAATAATAAACCGGCAGACTCGCTAACACCGATTTTAACAGTGTAAGCCGCCGCCCCAAAAGAAAGTAACTTCGCCTTCCACGAACACAACTGGTTCCTGATAGTATCCAGAACTGGGTCCCAATTCCTGACCCGGTTCATATTTGCCCCCACCTTAATACCTAAATACACAAAAGGTAAACTACCAACCTTACACCCCCAACGACAAAGCCATGGTGTTAACATCTGAGTCCTCCACCCCCAAACCAAAAAGCACCGACTTGTGTATATTAATTTTAAGACCAGAACAAACATAAAAAATCTTTAACAACCGGTTCGTAACATTAATATTATCAACACTCCACATTCCCTTGATCAAGGCATCATCCGCATAAAGCATATGAGAAACCACCGGCCCATTATTAGGAAGTTTAATACCTTCCAATATGCCCAACTCGCTAGCTTTCGCCATCAAACAAGCCAAAGCTTCCATAACTATGAGAAATAAAAACGGTGAAAGCGGATCACCTTGACGAAGTCCCTTTTGACATTGGAAATCAAAAGTCGGTGACCCGTTGACTAGAACCGCCGACCGTGCCGACTGAAGAATCCCTTTTACCCACATACACCATCTAGGAGGAAACCCCATTTGTGACAAAATGGAAAGAAGAAACTCCCAACTTACATTGTCGTAAGCCTTCTCAAAATCAATCTTCATTAAAAACACTTGTTTCCTATTCTTCTTAACCCAACCGATCACTTCATTCAACATTAAAGGATCGTCCATAATAAACCTATCATTCAAAAAAGCGGACTGAGCCTCGGATATAACCTCCCCAATAACCTTCTTTAGTCTACCCGCAATCACTTTGGAGATACTCTTACTAATAACCCTAATTAAATTTATCGGTCTATAATCTTTCAACCCAACTGGCGATTTAGTTTTACCAATAAGAGTAATAAACGACTTACTGCACTCCTTACTGATAGACCCCGAATGGAAAAACTCATCAAACATCTTCATAAAATCTTCCTCCAGATGAGCCCAAAAATGCATAATGAATCTAAAGTTAAAACCATCCGGTCCTGGAGCTTTATCGGCACCGCATTCAAAAATCGCCGCTTTAACTTCTTCTTTTGAGAACAGCGCTACTAAATCATTTAAACTACCTTCCGAAACCTGTTTCAAATTATCACAACAAAAAGCCGGTCTGTTAAAATATTTCTCTTTAAAGTGCTCTCTAAAGAACCGAAGAACCTCCCTTTTCACCAGAGAAGGTTTAGAGATCCAAACCCCCTCCACAAACATTCCCGGAATCGCATTAACGGCTCTTCTACCCTTAATACAACGATGGAAATACCCCAAATTCTCATCCCCCAACGAAGCCCACTTCACTCTAGAATTTTAGTGAAAATCACGGTTTTTCAAAATCATCAATTCTTCTAACTCTTTTTTACTCTCTTCCCACACCCAAATCTCCTCCTCCTCTAACTCCCTATCTTCCACCTGTTTCTCAAAACAAGAAATATCAGCCTTGAGTCGATCCAACTCAGCTTCTTCTTTATTGGCTACCTCTTTCCACCATCTTTTTAATCTGTTCCGGACAGCAATAAATTTCCTATAAATCACCACATCAGCCGGCCTTGTCACATTACAATTCCCAAGCACATGAATAACCTCCTGTTCACAACCCTCCCTATCTAACCAAGAGTTAAACCATCTAAATGGTTTAAACCCAAAGTTCGTGTCCACCACAGACAAGAGCAATGGACTATGATCGGATAAAACCCGAGGCAAAGCTCGCAACACAGCCCCAGACCACGTGCTGAAAAACTCATGACACACAAGCACACGATCAATTTTACTCAGTTTACAATCGCCACATGTACCTGCCATAAAAGTAAACTTGTTCCCTCTCATAGGAAACTCATTTAAGTTGTTCTCATAAATAAAGAAGTTAAAATCAGCAGCCATAACAGAGTTAAACTTGGAGTTCCTTCGATTTTCCTCCCATCTAACACAATTAAAATCCCCGAGGAACACCCACATCCCATCATAACCTCGCATTAAAACCGAAAGCCTATCCCATAACATCCTCTTCTCATTCGCCTTTTGAGGCACATAAACATTCACAAAATTAATAACCGAACCATCCTCCACTAAGGAACCCAAAGTCAGCAAAAAATTCTTATCCTCCACCGAAACCAATTTCTTAAATTTCCTAACATTCAACACATTCACCAAACCCCAGATTTACCCATCGCCCCCACCACATCTAAACCATAATTCCCAGAACGCCAAACTTTATCAAAATCAAACGAATCAGAGCCCGTAAGCATCGACTCTTGAATAGCCAAAAAATCAACACCATAATTATGAATCAAATCCCAAAGACCCTTAGCTTTACCCCCATTCCTTATACCTCTAATATTAACTGTAAGACAATTCATGATAAACCAGACTGTAAACCTTTACCTTGAATTGAGCTTTTAATCAAATTCTCGTGTCCCTCCAATTGGACTCCAAGTTTGACCCCAAGCACCTTTGTGAAAGAAATTTCATTTTCCAAACCTGTTTCCAAAGGAGCAGCCGAAGCCCCATCTTCAATTGAAGTCTCTGAATCCCCTATCGATTTTACCTCCACGTTCCCGTCACTATTCTGTCTTCAATATTCTCCTCGTTCTCATCCGTAAACACCTGAAAAGAGTTATGTTGAGTCTGCTGACCTGGAGAAGAACAGATGATTGAAAAGCCAAAATATGCTAACAGTTGATTCACACAAATAAACAGTCTTTATGACATACTCTTCCCAAAAGATTGCTGACCCTAACAACTGTTCCAGCCAAACAACTGCTGTGACAACTGCTGATACAAAGGACTACGAGAGAACAACTGATAGAGAACAACTGTTGACCAAAGGTCCGATGAAGAAACAACTGAAGATTAAAGGTCTGTTGGAGTCAACAGCACTTAGACTCCAACAGATGTTGCAAGACCATCAGAGTTTTCCCTTAGCAGTAGTTTACTTTACAGTGTTTTGTAATATAACAGTTGTTTGTATAGGGCAGATGTTTTATGTTGTTATTCTGTTAGAGGTCACTATCTTAAGTGACGTCAGCACATGTCACCAGTGGTTTAGGTTTGTCTATAAATAGAACAGTGCTTGTACTGTTCTATTGCATCACACACAAACATTCTCTCAGACAACCAATCACTGTGTGATCAGGCTGAGGGGGAGTATTTGTACTGATTGTAATCTTTCAATTAATGAAAGCATTTGATCATTGAAAACATTTATTCCTGTTGTTTTGATTAAATAGTTTATCATTCCGCTGCACTTTCCATATATACCTACATCATTCATTTCTCATCTTATTCTAAATATATCAAAACAATCAAACTCAGATCCTAACAATTGGTATCAGAGCTTGGTCAATTAAATTCGATCTAATCAATCAATTTAATAAAAACAGATCAGCTCACAATTATTGATATCGTTTGTCTGTCGGATTGAAAACAGAGTAATAGTTTATTTTCGATTCAACCGTTTTTAAACAGACTTTGTTTTTTTTTGAAAAATCAGAGAATGGCTTCAATCAATCACGATCCACATAACACTGGCACGAATAACAAGCCACCGATGCTTGTCAGATCTGAATACAATATCTGGCAACGTCGGATGAGCCATGTTCTAGCTCAACAGAACACTGGGTGTTGGAAGTCGGTTATCTTCGGACCACATGTTCCGATGGTGCCGAGTATTGAAGATCCCAAGGTTCAGGAGCCAAAGAAACTTGGAAACTACTCCGACCAGGATTTTCAGAAAATTGAGTTAGATGCTAAGGCCTTCAGTATTGTGGCCATGGCTCTACCCAATGATATATATGCTGGGCTGTTACACTGTAACAGTGCAAAGGAGTTGTGGGATGCACTGAAAGAACAATTTGGTGGGACTGAAGAGGTTATTGAAAACAATCATGAAATACTTAACCAACAATATGAAACATTCAGTCATGTCAAGGGAGAGTCATTAACTCAACAATTTGAGAGGTTTAACTGTCTCATTAGTGAACTAAAACTGGTTGGTCTAACTTACCCTCATTCAACTTTAAACCATAGGTTTTTAAGATCATTACCAGACAAATGGGACACTATTGCTATTGTTATGAGAAACTCCATTGGATTTAAGGACCTATCACTGACCCAGCTTCATGGTAAGCTCTTGACTTATGAGAGAGAGCTTAACCAGAAAAAGAAGCTCCAGGACTCTGGAAAAGTGTCTGATGATTATGTATTTGGGAATACAGCACTTTTGGGTCATGATGAGGTGCCTGGAAATACTAAGGATCAGAGTTATGATCACTTCATTGACATAACTTCAGGTTTTAACTCAGGTTTTAACTCTGATTCTTATTCACCAAACTATGCTTTCACAGCAAGTGGTGGTGATATCCAGGCATCTGATAACATATCCTTTGAGTATGATGACCTGAAATACTTTGACCCTGATGATTTGGAGGAAATGGACATTATGCACCAATTGGCCCTTCTCAGTGTAAGAACTAACCATTTTTACAAGAAAACTGGGAGAAGGTTTCCAGGGTTAACTGGCAGATCAAAGGTTGGGTTGGATAAATCAAAGATTAAGTGTTATAAATGTCATAGACTTGGTCATTTTTCTAGGGAATGTAGGAGTCAACATGGTACACCTATAATCACCTATCCAAATCAAAGACCTCAGACCAACACTTATCAAAATTCCTATAATACCCCTAGACCAAATGTGCAAAACACTGCTCATTTTGCACAGTCCTCAAACACTGTTCCTGTCCAGTATGTCCAAACCACTGCTCCTCAGATCCACTATGTGCAAACACCTGTTGCTCAGGCACCTGTGCAAACGACTGTTGCTCCATCCTCTGCTCCTGCAGAGACCAGTCAACAGAGCTTCTTCACACAAGGCTTTGTTGATTGGAGCAGTCTACCAGATGAGTTAACAAATGAAAATTTTGCACTAGTTTCCAAAGCTGAAAATGAACCAGAAAATTTTTGTTTCATGGCTATGGTAGAAGAAGTTGAATCTGAGGAGGTGGTGACTGAATCTAATGTTGTGACTGATGATGTTGTTGATGAAGTAGTTGCAGGTGAAAAATCTGAAGAAGAGGTTGTGAGTCTCTCAGATCCCTGGGGTGCATCTGATGATTGTGAGTGCAAGTGTGATTGTGCATTGATGGCTGCTGCTAAGGTATCTCCTCAAATTCTTAAGGATTTATGTTCTGACAAATGTGTGATAGCATTTGCTAACATCAAAGAGGTGAATGAAAACCTTAGAAAGAAAATTTTAGATGATGAAGTTAAATTTGAGAAACTTTCAAAAGAATTAAAAACAAGTTTAACTGAAAAAGAATCTGAAATAAGTAGCTTAAAACATGAAGCAACCATAACCAAAGACCAGCTCCAAACTATGATAACAAAATATCAGAGTTGTAAAAGTGAGATTGAGTCCACCCAAGTTGAATGTCAGAAACGGGTGGAATCATGTAGAGGATTTGAAATGCTACTCAACAAACAAACCAAAAGTCATGTGAAGTTTGGTTTTGGTTTTGAAACAACTGCTCCAGCTTTTGAAAACACTGACAAAAAGGATCAAAAGTCTGTTTAGTACCAACAAACCTGCAGGGTCAAGAGATTAAAATCACTGAACCAAATGGTAAGAAAATTGTTCAAGAAAAACCAGAAGGTTCCTCTTCATTCACTGAACTTGAAAAGTATGAATTTAAACCTACTTGGTCTGATGTGTGTGGTACTCTTGAGAATTTTAAACCTGTTGATTTTAAAACTCCTGAAGGAAAGACAGTACCTCAGGCAAAAATCATTCCTTTGAAAAACCTTCCAGCAGATGCTCAAACATCTGCTGAAAAGAAGGCTGAAAAGGGGAAGAAGAAAGAAAAGACTGTCCACTTGTTCTGTGATTTCTGTGAAAAGAAGAATCATGTCACTAAAAACTGTTTTCTTCTAAAAGCATATGACATTAACAAAGGAACAAGTGTATGTGATACCAAAGCCACATGTTCAATATGTGGGAAAAAGAATCACAAAACCAAAGAGTGCATGTATCTCAAAAATTTTGATGTGAAAATACAAGAGTACAAAGCTAAAACTCTTTCAAATCCGGTGGTGAGTACTTCAAAAGGAAAGCCCAAACAGACTTTCACTCCTGTCCAAACATCTGTTACTAAAAGTCTTGAAACATCTACTCCTAGGGATGTCCAAGTAACAGATGCTCCACCCACAAGCAAGTACCCAAGAGGATATGGACAACCACCATGTCATAGTCTGTCACATGTTTATGAGGAGCCAAAAAGACCCTCTAAACCAAGAGTGAACAGAAATCCCTATGGGTATTATCATCTGTCTGGAAGTGATCAAACAACTGTTGCCCCAAGTGTTGACATTCAAGCACTGCAAATGGTCGGCAATAGTTGTTGAACTTGATTCAAAAATTAGTTCAAACCACTGATCATCTTCCAAAGCTTGAGTCTGAAAAGTCTGAGGACCCATCCAAAGCCAACTTGGCTTTGGACACTCACCAAAACTAATCCATTACTGCTGTGCAGGGAGCTTCTGCTTGTTTAGATAGTCTTTGGTATGTAGATAGTGGAGGTTCCAGGCACATGACAGGATGTAGAACCCTTCTTCTGGACTTCTTAGCTCATGGAAGGGGTGATATATCCTTTGGTAATGATTCAAAAGGTAAGGTGTTGGGTTCAGGGACTGTACAAGCTGGGAAACTCAAGTTTGAAAATGTCAATCTTATTGATAATCTCAAGTTTAATCTCCTGAGTGTTTCACAAATGAGTGACAAAGGTTATGGCTCATTCTTCACAAAGAAAACTTGTAAGATTATTGGGCCAGAAGTGGTGAAAAAGATTGATACCATCATTGCTGAGAGCAAAGCACAACTTGTTGCTCATAGAAGTGGCAATGTGTATGTTGTTGATATGTTAAAGGACAATCCTATGGCAAATGTCTGTTTGTGTTCTGCTGCCTCCACAAAGGAGACAGAATTGTGGCATAGGAGACTGGGTCATACCAACCTTAATACTATCAACACACTCTCTAAACAAAGTCTTGTCAGAGGCTTACCATCAAATGAATTCAAATGTGATGAGCATTGTGTTTCATGTTTAAAAGGGAAACAACATAAAAGCTCTTACAAATCCATTGATGAGTCCAAAACCAGTCAATGTCTACAATTGTTGCACATGGACTTGTTTGGCCCTGTTAAAATCATGAGTCTAAGAAGAAAAAGATTTTGTCTTGTCATAGTTGATGATTTTTCTAGGTTTACATAGACTTAATTTTTACATTCTAAGGATGAGACTGCAGGTATTTTGAAGGACTTTGTCACCAAAGTTGAAAAACAATATGACTTGCCAGTAAAAGTCTTCAGGAGTGACAATGGAACAGAGTTTAAAAATAAGGAGTTGGATGAATTCTGTGTGTCAAAAGGGATTGTGAGGCAGTACAGCATCCCAAGAACACCAAAGCAAAATGGGGTAGTTGAGAGGAAAAATAGAACTCTTATAGAAGCTGCAAGAACCATGCTAGCAGATTCTGGTTTGCCATTGTCCTTCTGGGCAGAAGCTGTAAACACTGCTTGCTATGTTCAAAACAGAGTTTTGAACAACCCAAGACATCAAAAAACTGCTTATGAAATTTTGTTCAAAATCAAACCATTAATTTCATTTTTCAAAATATTTGGCTGCCCATGCTTCATCTTAAATCTCAAAGATTCCATTTCAAAATTTGCAGCCAAAGTAGATTGTGGTTATTTTCTGGGATATTCTTCTGCTGCCAAGGCTTATAAAGTGTTTAACACAAAGACCAAGACAATAGAAGAAACTCTGAATGTAAAGTTCAATGAACTTTCTTCCCTAAAAATCCCAGCAACTCCTGCTGAACTGTTTGATTTAGATAAATTCAAATTTGAAGATATCACTGTTAAAACTAACAATGCAGGTATTCCATAGTCTTCACAACAAGAATACAGAACAGATGTTGTGATCCCCAGTCACTATAAAATCTCTTCTGCATCAGAGGAAGCAGTTGTTCAAAACAACTGTCAAAACTCTGTCACAGCTGAGTCAACCACTGTTGGCCAGTCTTACTCTCAAACCACTGCTTCACCCCTTTCAACCACTGTACAATCATCTGTTGACAAAAGTCAAACATCTGTTGACAAAAGTCAGTCCAGTTTTACACCACTTGGACCCACTCCCCCACTTCCATTTCAAACATCTGATGGCACTACAAAAGTGCAAACAGATGTTACAACAACAGAGTCACCAAACCTCTGTCCTTCACCTCAAAATGCCATCATACCATATCAGGGAGATCTAATCTACCTAAGAGCTCATCCACCAGACCAGATCATTGGCAACATCAGAGAGGGTGTGCTAACAAGAAGTCAATCCTCCAATATCTGTCTTTTTGCAGGGTTCCTATCTCTCACACAACCTGTCAAGTACCAAGAGGCACTAAAAGGCAACAGTTGGGTAGAAGCTATGCAAGAAGAGCTCTTTCAGTTCAAAAGACAACAAGTATGGGAACTTTTACCACTGCCTAAGGATGTTTGTCCAATAGGCACAAAGTGGGTCTTCAAAAATAAAACTGACGAAAGGGGTAGTGTTGTCAAGAATAAAGCCAGGCTCTTGGTTCAAGGCTTCAGACAAGAAGAAGGAATAGACTATGATGAAACCTTTGCTCCTGTAGCAAGGTTAGAAGCCATCAGACTCTTTCTAGCCTTTGCTGTCAACCACAACATCAAGGTGTATCAGATGGATATCAAATGTGCCTTCCTATATGGCAAAATTCAGGAGGAGGTCTATGTATGTCAACCACCTGGTTTTGAAGACACATTCCATCCTGATCATGTCTACAAGCTTAATAAAGCTTTGTATGGACTCAAACAAGCACCAAGGGCCTGGTATGAAACTCTTTCCACTTTTCTCTTATCCATTGGCTTCACAAGAGGTAAATTTGATAAAACCTTATTTCTAAAATGGAGAGGGAAAGACTTAATGATTGTTCAAATATACGTGGATGACATCATCTTTGGATCCACATGTAACAAAATGTGTGAAGAGTTCAGGAAACTCATGACAGCAGAGTTTGAAATGAGTGCCATGGGTGAACTTCAGTGTTTCCTTGGTCTCCAAGTGAAACAACTGCAAAATGGCACATTCATCCATCAAAATAAATATGTAAAGAACTTGCTAACTAGATTTGAGATGAATGACTATAAGCCATGTAGTACACCCATGAGTACAGTCAAGCTACTCACTATTGATGACAAGGATGAACTGGTTGATCAAACACATTATAGATGCATGATTGGGTCTTTATTGTACTTAACTGCATCTAGGCCAGACATTATGTTTGCCACTTGTGTCTGTGCAAGATCCCAGGCTTCACCTAGAAAGTCAAACCTTATTGCTGTGAAAAGGATATTCAGATACCTAAAAGGTGCTCCCACACTTGGTATCTGGTACCCTGCTAATGGAAACAATGAGCTTTCAGGTTATTCAGATTGTGATTTTGCTGGCTGTCACACCACAAGAAAATCCACATCAGGAGGGTGCCAATTTCTAGGGAATGCCTTAGTCTCTTGGCAAAGCAAAACGCAGGCTGTTGTTTCCACCTCAACAGTTGAGGCTGAATACATTGCTGCTGCAAGCTGTACAGCCCAACTCATGTGGCTTCAAAATCAATTGCTGGATTTTGGGATAACTGCATTACAGACTCCACTCATGTTGGATAGTCAAGCTGCTGAAAATATCATCAAAAATCCAGTCTCTCACTCCACTACCAAACACATTGACATCAGACATCATTTTGTCAGAGATAGCTATGAAAAAGGTTTGATTTCTCTGCACCATGTTCCAACAGAGGATCAGTTGGCAGATGTGTTGACAAAAGCTTTAGACACATCTACCTTTACAAATCTGATTTCCAGAATTGGTATGCTAAACATGGGTTAAACAACACAAATGTTTTTAATAAAATCATTAAAATGTTTCAGAAAATCAAAATTCAACCTTAAAAATAGCTTTTGGTTGAAAAATCTGTTTCAAACCTCTGATCAGATAAAACAACCACTGTTTCATTCATTTTATCCACTATTGGTTGAAAAATCTGTCTCAAACCTCTGATCAGATAAAACAACTGTTATATTTTCCATATATATATATATATACATATATCTATAATAATGATAATAATAAAAAAATAGCTGTTTGCATCAGTTGTTTGCATCAGCTGTTTGCCAAAACAGTTGTCCCCCACCAGATGTTCAAACCATCAGATGTTTGCCACGTCTGCTCCTACAAGCAGAGCTTTGGCCACATCAGCGGTTTCACCAGAGCCTATAAAAACCCTGTTTTATCACAACAGTCGTTACACTGTCTCATTGTATTCAAAATACTGAAACCGCCTTCTTCGTTCTCAAACCCTTAATCAAATTCCACTCACTCTCACCTTCGAAATCCATTACAATGGATCTTCAAGCTAAAGCCACCCACAATTATCTTCCATATCTGGTAAAAACAGATGAAAATACTCCATTCCATTCTACCATCGACATCATCCTAAAATCCAAACACCTGACAATCCTAACCGCTGACGCCCCTATCTATCTTGATACTCTCCAAGAATTCTGGTTGAATGCTGAGTTTCTGCTTCAAGACAAAAAGCCTACTTCCATTATCTCAAAAATTGGTGAGACAAGTATCGTCATTACCCCTCAACTGATATCCACAACCTTCTCACTTAATGACCTGTCAGGTAAAGACTCTTTCCCTAAAATAGAGCTTCACACAGAGTTTCAGGAAAGGGGGTATGATGCTCAGATGACTGAGTCAACACTTTTCAAAAAGTTTTTCCCACCAGTCATGAAATTTTTCTTCCATACCCTTCTTCTCTGTGTCTCCGCTAAGTCCACATCCTTTAATGAAATCCCATTGAGGATTCAGTACTTGGGTTATGCTATGTTGTCAGATTCTGACTTCAATCTATCCCAGGGACTGTTTATGGACTTAGTGTCAAATGTGAAAGCCATAAAGTCTGGGTCAAATAATGCTTTTCTAATTTACCCAAGAATCTTAAGTGTAATCCTTCAAAAGGTTTTACCAAAAAAAAGTTTTCAAAAAGGGTGAGTCTATGCAAATGAAGAGTCTAACTGATGAAACTTTCACAAGAATGTTGGGTTCAAACACCCAAGAAAAGGTATCAAAAGTGTCCAAAGTTTCAAAAACACAAACAAAGAGGACTAAGACAACAACTGTTGTCCAAACCTCTGTTGTTGAGCCCACTGCTCCTGGTGATCATGGCACTACATCCAGTGCTGTGAAACCCACACCAGCCATTTCCAAAAAGAAACATCCATCCACAAAAACCACCACTCAACCACAAAAGAGACTTCTGGAAGATGAGATGCCAGAAGATAACTCTGTTGCAACACAAAAGCAACTAGAAACCACTGTTGTTACTTCCTCACAACAGTTGGAAATATCTCAACCTGACCAAACTCCTTATGCATCCTCACAAAAGGATCATGTTGTAAGCCAAGGGGAACCACATAATGATACATTTGAGTCACTTGGCCATATGTTCACAAGCCCCTCTCCCAGGGCTAATTCTCTTTTTACTCCTCCACCTTCACCATCACATGTTCAACAGACCATGCAACCTCTGTTTGAGGCTATTGACAAAACTCAGGAAAATCCCAGTTCCTCTCTTTCACCTGTCAATGAGAGTATACCTCCACAAGTGACTGGGACTGAGGAAATTCAATCAGCCATCCCACAAACAGATGAGGAGGTTACACCCATAGAGTTCAATGCAACTCTAGGTGAGTTTTCAAGTGGAGCAGCCACTACTGATGTAGAGACCATTGTCTCACACCGGGACAATGGTTACATAACTAAGACTCCCTTGAAGCCAACAACTGATGAGGCCACTATAGTGTCCCCAAAATCAGTTGGAAGTCCCCAGAACCAAGAAAAGGGGGCATCTGGTTCACATCCTTTGGATTCACCTCCTAGGACTGAATCAGTTAAAACTACCACTGGTAGGAATTCAGATGATCCTATTAACTTAGGTGATGGGTTAAAATGCCAAGAATTGACGGCCAGAGTCCAAACCATTGAAACCTCTGTAACTGACATCAAATCTGATGTCAAGTTAATATTGGAATCCTTGGCAACTCTCTCCAAGAGTCAACCATCCACAGCTGATATTGCTAGTGAGCTATGGAAATCTGTTTCTCCCATCATCATAGCTCACAGAAAAGTAGCAGATCAGAATCATGAAACCTACATGGCTAAAATCAGAAACATGGTAGATGCAAGGTACAAAGATACCCATGCAGACATTCAGGCCATCAAAGACCATTTGCTGAAGACCACTGGCTCTGCCCCTACCACCATTCTCATGGATGAAGATGATGATGAATTCACAGCTGATGATGCCAAAAAGGGGGAGAGTGGCAGAGATAGGTTGCCAAAGCTAGATCCCTTTGGTTGTCCACCTTCTCAAAAAGGGAAATAAAAGTCTGCCAACAAACCAGGGTCTACTCAAATAGCACCACCACAACAACAACAAACTCAAACAGCACCACAACAACAACAACAACAAACCAGCAAAGATAAAGCAGTGGACAACTCTGCAAATGAAGAAGCTGAAAAAGCTGCTGAAGACAAACAAAAGAGGGTTGACACTTTGGAAGTCAAAGCAGAGTTGTTGGTAAAACTGAAAAGGGAACAACAGCAGGAAGTTGAAGATGTGGGATCCTCAATTCAAATCTCATAGACCACCACCAACCATTGTAGATGCATTTATGCGACTAATGCTTCGGATTGTTCAATAAACTTGTTTTTGTTAATTGTCGTTTGGTCGAAGGAGGTTTTTGATATGGGCGAAGGAGATTCAGAAGGTGCGAAGGAGAAGTTTTGGACGAATGTGAATAGATTTCTTATGTATGGCTTGGTTCGACCGGATGAAGTGGTCGAACCTGCACATTCGCACGAACTAAGTGGGCGAATGTGCAGTCTATATATAGTCAAGCTGATTTTTTGAATGTAACTTTGAGTCATTTTGTTCCCTCCACTTTCTGACTCTCTCTCTAGCATATTATTTAGCTTAATTCACGTTCAAACCTTGTTGTTTTCACTTTATCAACGTGTACTTGAGTTCGTAATTAATGAAAAAGCTTTGAAATGATGATTTACGTGTTTTGATCTGTTTGATTATCATTTTGTGATTGTTTTAGGGTATCAGAGCGATTCTGGATCAAACAACCACAAATTGATAGTTTCTCAGTTGATTTGGACCCAATTTTGGTCAAAAAGTTTCTGTTTTCATAGAACAAACTGATTTGATGTGTTTTTGATTGATTACAACTTGTTTTCATGGTTAAAATGGATAATTCTCTTTGATAAACTTGTTCCAAATCAATTCCGATTCAAAACCTGATTAAAATCATCAAAATCTATCAACATTTGATAAACATGATCAAAATTAACTGATTTTCAAAGAATAACCGTTTTTGAAATACCAAGGGTCGAACCTAGAGAGACGGTCGAAGGTGTGAATTAATTTGGTCGAACGGGTGAATTTGTGGTCGAAGGTGTTGATTTTGTGGTCGAACGTAGACTTTCATAGCTTATTTGTGTACATTCGCCCGTCTGAGTTACATTCGACTGATCGAACGGTCGAAGGAGGGAGAAAACGGTCGAAAGAGAGAACAAACGGTCGAAAGAGTTTGTGTGTTATCACAGTCCACATTCGTACCCATCCAAACGGTCGAAGGAGAAGAATTTTTCTCATTCGACCATCCGTAAGTGCGAAAGAAAAGTCTGTTTTAAAATTTTTCTAATCTTTTCGTGTGTGATCATTTACAGGTTAAGATGTGGAACTTTCCAACAACGCCAAGACCTAATCAAGCACCACAGCAGCAGACAACAAGAGATCCATGGTCAGTTGCAGCTCAGAAGACTAGTCCACCATCCCAGCCAATCAATTACATGGCTATGACTAGTTCTACTCCTCAGCAAGTTGTGCAACCGTTACAGCAACCAATTGACAATTATTGGGGAGTAGCAGCAGCTGTCGTTCACTCATAGACGACCAATGCCATATCTACAATCATTCATGATCTTTCATCAGGTAGTGGCAATCGTCCACCAAAGCTCATGGATATGATGGATTACAACACATGGAAGATAAAGTTCAAGATACATGTGGAGGGACAAGGCTTAGAGGGAGCTGAGGCATGGCAGATGATAGTGAAAGGTTATGTTGCTCCTATTCTGGAGAACACTGGTGAACCTATACCATTGGAGAATTTGGCTGATGATGAGAAGAAGAAGTTCGCGATCGAGAAAAAGGCGTTTTCTCAATTATCTCAGACGATTAACACTGACCTGCTGCATCAGTTCGGATCGTGTACTACTTCAAAACAATTGTGGGATATGTTGAGAAATAGACATGATGGTAATGAGAAGACTAGGAAGCTGAGAATGGAAGAGCTTCGAAAAGAGTTCGAGAACTTTAGTTACATGGGTAATGAGACTCTAAAAGAATTGGTTCCAAGGTATTGCCACTTGCTCACAGAGCTTTCGAGCTACGAGATTAGCATACCGATGTCAGAACTGGTGGATAAATTTGCTGATGCTTTACCACCATATTGGAACCAACACATTGAAGTGTTGAAAGAAAAAGATGCATACCAGTATTGGACTATCAATGAGTTCATACAAAAACTGGAGAATAAAGAAATGGAGGAGAAGAGGAAAGCAAAGAGAGCACAGATTCCACAAAACCCTGATTTGTATGTGAGTGGTACATCTACTTCTCTTTCTACTTCTAGCTCTACTTCAAGTGTTGCACCTCATATTGCTTGCGTATCTAATGTTGTTGAACCCACCAAAGCACCAATAAACTATCTTGCCCAAACTTCATCATACACACCACAATCTTATCAAACACCAAATTTCATTCCACCTTTCTCACCTATGCAACAAGCTGCCTGCTACACACCCAGTCAACCTCAACAACAACCATATAATCCTCACATGAACCAAATGCAGATCACTCAAACACAAGCAAATCAAAGTCCGATTGTGTTAGAGACTTCTAATCTTAACAATGTTACTGTTGAGATTGCTCAACAGCATGTAGCATTAGTATCTGCTATGGTTGCATCATACAACGATTTAGTTGCTAGTCAGATTGGAAACAACAATCTAACCAATGAGGACTATGCACAAATAGATAAAGAGGAAATGGAGCTTATGGATATACAAAGGGCGTTTGCTAGCATCATGAGAAGAGCCACTGATTTTATTCAGAAAACAGGGAGAACTGACCTTTCGACTTCTCCAAACACCACTTACGGCTTCAACAAAGCCAAGGTTACATGCTTTAATTGTGGTGAGAAGGGTCATTTCAAGAGAGAGTGTACACAGCCGGCTCAGCAAGGTAATCGAAACCCGTTCAACTCAAGCTACCAAAACAGACAAAACCAAAACCAGAATCAGGTATCATACAACAGTCCCAACATTTCAAGCTTTCAACCTCAAAACAACTACAAGAACCGTCAAAACACACAACAAAATACCAATACTAGACAATCCACATCTCAAAACCAACCACAACAGAATCCAAACCGAACCATTGTTCCCATCTCTACACCTAACACTCAAACCCAAACCCAAACTGAAAATCAAAACCAAGCACTTGTGATCCAAAAAGATGAAGGTTTTGATTGGACGGGTATGCAATTAGGAGTTGAAGAGATTACTGCAGGAAATGTGGCTTGTGTGGCACAAAAGATGAGTTTGAATGAACATGTGAAGATTGAAGAGGATGTTGTGACAGAAAAACTGACGGAGTTGAAAATAGAAGAGTTGAATGAGGATGTGAATGTTGAGTGTGAAGACAAGAAGTCTGGAATGATTCTTAATTCTGTCACAGATGTTGGAGAGCAATATGATTCAGCTTACTCGGACATGGAAAGTGATTCTGACTCGGAAGCTAGTGTGAACTCACTAGACGATGACATCGATCAGTTGCTAGCTGAAGCAGATTTCCTTATGACCCGCAAGTCGTGCATGGTGGATGATGCCTACACAAAGATTGACTACTCAAAATTGTTTGCAGGGAAGGAAGCTCATTTCGCACTGATGGCAATGACAGAACCACCTAAACCGGTAAGTACTGAATCTCAATCTAAAGTTTGTGATAAATGTTCTGATTTTGATAGATTGACAGAAGAAAATAAGCAACTCAAGGTACAACTTGAGAGTGCTAAAATAAACTGTCAAAATTATCAAAAAGAATCAAAAGATTTCAACAAAGTACTTGATGGTTATAAAAAGGATGTTTCTGAACTGAAAAAGACTTTGTCTATAAAACAACTTGCCATTAACAACTATATAAATGAAATGGAAAACACAAAGTTAGAAATGGCAACCATCAAGTGCTTCGCTGAAAAAGTGAATAAAAAGTTAGAGAGCTATAAGCACATTGCTTATGTAGTTGACCACATCATCGAAGAACCTTCACAGTCAAGTAGTGCAAACTACAAAGCTGTACCATCTCCGGTGTTGTTCGAAAATCATAATTTACATGCGATAGCACCGGAGAGTCTAGTCAAATCTGACTCCACATCAGATAACGAGTCCAACACATCCAGTGTCGGAGACCCGTATTCTGATGTGAGACATGTTTTGGGAAACAATGAAGGTGTGGTAGCTGCAGATGATTCTGATGAAGAAGATGAACAGTCTGAGATAGTTGTTGAGAATGAAAGTGATATTCCTGATGAAAATCATATAATCACTACTGAACCAGTCTCACCATCTCAGATTGTTCATCCCATGGCTAATGCTCACAGAAAGAATGTTGTTAAGAAAGTTGAGCAATCTGTTGATAAAAATGTTGAAAAGAAAGCTGTTAAGAAAGTTGAGAAAAATGTGGTTAAATCTGTTGATAAGAAAATTGAAACTAAATTGAGAAATCAAATGAAATGAACAACGAATCATGTGATAAACCTGTAAAAGTTTTCTATCGGATGCAAGGCTCCGATAAGATTATGTTTGATGATGAATATCCGATTCAATTTGTGAACTATTCCAAAATTGAAAAGATCTGGCAGGAAAGTACAATTTGGTTCCCAAAACATGAACGAACCAATGATATTCCTCCAGCCATTTTAGAGAAAATTTATTCGGATAATTCTAAAGACGCAAAGGTTAATGTCACACAATTCGTTAAGCCAGTAGACAAGTCAAATAGTTTCATTGAGCCGACTTACTCAAAGGACCCAGCTCCTGAGAGTTTGAGAACACAGTGCATGGTTGATCAATATCCCATTGCAAGTTTTTCCAAGTCGAACATCAAGGAGAACTATGAAGAGTACCGTCCGTGCGTGTTTTAAGTGCGGGGAAAGGGGACATTTACTTGCCACCTGCTCGTATGTACGACACAAGAGGCACGAGGTGGAGATGAAGCAAAGACATGATTATCCGGTTGACAATTATAGTTATCCACAAAGACGGTTTTTCCCTCAGCCAGCACCTTATTATAACCAAAACAATTTTTACAACAAAAGGGAAAATCGTCCGATGACTTATGACAAACGCAACCGGATAGCCACTGAGAAACCATTGAAGAAACCATTGATGAACACAACTTCTGAAAACAAAAAGGTTCCTACTAAACCTAATGTAAAACCAGCAGTTGGACCTGTCTCTGTTAAATCAGAGAAGGTAACCAAGAAGGTAGCATTCAATGACGAAGTAAAGAAACCGGCTGAGACCTCAAAATCTCAGATCCGGATCTTGAAAAGGTCTGAACAGTCTTGGTCATCAAAGGAGTCTGAGGGTGCTTCAACTTCACAGAATGTGAAATCTGAGAAAACCAAAGTTGAGTGTGAAAAGAAAGGGGTTGATAAAACCCAAGATGTTTGTGAATCTAATGAATCTTTGAAACAACCAGTTCAAAGACCCAAGACCAAACAGGCTTGGGTCCCCCGAAAGATCTAATTGCTTTACTTGATATGTGCAGGGAGCTCTAGCTGGCCCTGTTAGCAGCCTATGGATTGTTGACAGTGGAGCTTCTGGCCACATGACAGGGGATCTCACGCTACTCTTTGATATCAAGAACATAAATGGAGGTTACGTAGCGTTTGCAGGAAATAAAGGAGGCTACATTACGATGGAGGGTAGTGTTAGCAATGGGGTAGTGACATTTGAGCGGATATCATATGTGAAGCAGATAGATTACAATCTACTCAGTGTCAGCCAAATCTGTGACAAGCAATTCTCTGTTTATTTTGACGACAAATCTTGCTACATCCTGAAACCGGGTTTTGAACTTCCAAAAGAGTGGGTGATGCTAAAGGCACCGAGAGTAAACAACTTGTATATTCCCGATATGTCCAAAGCTATGACCACCCATGGCCAAGTCACGTGTTTCCTCTCTAAGGCTACAGAAAAAGAATCTATCATGTGGCATAGGAGAATGGGACACATTCATTTGAGAAAGATGAACCAGTTGGTGAAGAATGAACTTGTCACTGGAGTTAATGTGAAACATTTCCATTTGAATGACAAGTGTATTAGTTGTAAAAAGGGTAAGCAGCACAAACAGACCCATAGACCAAAGAAAGTTAATTCCGTTGAACTACCGCTTGAGCGTTTGCACATGGACTTATTTGGTCCAGTCAAGCGTAAAAGTCATGCCGGGGAATTGTACTGTCTTGTGGTGACTGACGATTATTCAAGATTCTCATGGGTTATGTGCTTACATCAGAAAAGCGACACGTTTGATAACCTGAAAGTTCTGTTTACACGTCTGGAGAATATCTATGGTCTAAAGATCAAACGAATCCGGAGTGATAATGGGACGGAGTTCAAAAACGCTCAGATGGATGATCTTTGTGAAAACAAGGGAATTCATCACGAATACAGCGCTCCGTATACACCCCAGCAGAACAGTGTCGCAGAAAGAAAGAACAGGACTCTAATCAAAACGGTGAGAACAATGCTTGCGGACTCAAATCTTCCAGTCATGTTCTGGAATGAAGCAATTTACGCAGCATGTTACACTCTAAATCGTGTTCTAACAGTGAAGAAGTTTGGCAAAACTTCTTATGAGCTGTTGAACTGACGAATGCCGAATCTAGAGTATCTAGAACCATTTGGCGCCCCGTGTACAATGCTTAACCCTTCGGAGAAGTTCGCACCAAAGGCTGAAGAAGGCTATTTTGTTGGATATGCAACCCCACTAAAAAGGGTATTCAACAAAAGAACTAGAAAAGTTGAGGAGTAGGCTAACGTCGAAGTACAAAGATACACTCTAAATGTACAGGGTGGCGGTCCAGATTGGATGTTTGATTACAAAGACTTCTTTGAATCATTCAATCTAGATAGCATGGTTGAAGAAGTTGTACTCCGCTTATATTACGAGGTTGAATATGCAGTGACTTCACCGTTAGTGCGTCCGATCACAGTAAATCCTCAAGCAGCTTCTAATGATACCACTGCTCCTGTGATGGAAGAAGAAGTGTTCCAAGAAGCTTCCACAACGCTTAATTCATCAGATTCAGAAGATGAAGACGATGATGCTACAAGTGAAGCTTTTCTGGACAATGCTACAGTGACACCACCAGTGAACCCAACTACAACTGATGCTTCAACATCGAATGTGGGTAATGATCTGGTTTCTACAGAGAATTTGACGACTCAAACGGGAGTGCAAGTACCTGATTATCCGGAATCTCGGATACATCGGATACACCCGCTTGAACAGGTTATTGGTGATCTTGGTAGCAGCGTTATGACAAGAGGGCAATTGAGAAATGCTCAAGCACCAGAGAATATTGGCAATCTTGCTTTATATGCCAAAATACAAAAATCTGGTTTTCAAAATGACTGGTCTTTTGCTTGTTATGTTTCGCAGGTCGAGCCGCGGACGTACAAGGAAGCTCTTTTGGATGATGCTTGGGTGGAAGCGATGCAAGAAGAGTTGTTACAATTTCAGAAACTTGGAGTTTGGACGCTGACAGATTTGCCCCCGGGAAGAAAGAAGATCGGAACCAAATGGGTCTTTAAGTGTAAGAAGGATGATAGAGGAGTTATAGTGAGAAACAAAGCTCGTTTGGTTGTTCAAGGTTTTCATCAAGTTGAGGGAATCGACTACAATGAAATCTATGCACCTGTTGCACGCTTGGAAGCTATACGAATGTTTCTGGCGTTTGCATCCTGGAAGAAATTCAAGGTGTATCAGATGGATGTAAAGAGCGCATTTCTTTACGGTGTGGTCAAAGAGGAAGTTTACGTAGGTCAACCACCAGGCTTTGAGGACCCTATTCACCGGGATAAGGTTTATGTTTTAAACAAAGCTCTCTACAGGTTGCACCAAGCTCCGAGACAACGGTATGAGGAGCTGAGCACGTATCTTCTCTCGAAAGGATTCAAACGTGGATTGGTAGACTGCACACTGTTCACGAAACGAGCAGGAGATGACTTGCTTCTTGTGAAAATTTATGTTGATGATATTATTTTCGGGTCTACTAACGAACTTCTGTGTAGGGAATTTGAAAAGGTTATGGAAGAAAAGTTCGAAATGAGCGCAATGGGAGAAATGCAGTTTTTCCTAGGCTTGCAGGTGGAGCAAAGACCAACGGGGATCTTTATTCACCAGACCAAATACGTTTCTGAAGTCTTGAGCCGATTCCAGATGGATGATTCGAAGCCGATGGATACCCCGATACAACCTAATCACGGGATTCGAGTTGACGCTAAGGGGGAGCTGACTGATCCATTTACATACAGAGCAATCGTCGGATCTCTGATGTATCTCACCGCGTCAAGACCGGATATAATGTTTGCAACATGTCTTTGTGCACGATATCAGTCGAAGCCGAAACAAAGTCATCTTGCAGCTGTCAAGCGTATCCTTAGATATCTGAAGGGTTGTCCATCGAAAGGACTTTGGTACCCTCATGATGATATTTTTGATCTAATCGCTTTTAGTGATGCAGATTGGGGCGGCTGTGACAAAGACAGCAAATCCACAATGGCTGGATGTCAGTTTATGGGGAGCAGGCTCGTGACCTGGCAATGCAAGAAACAGACCGCAGTTGCACTATCCACATGTGAAGCAGAATATGTTTCAGCATCGAGCTGCTACTCACAGGTTCTTTGGATCCAACAACAGATGGTGGATTACGGTCTGCAATTTCTTAAAACCCCTATTTACTATGATAATGAAGCCGCAATCGCATTTTCAAAAGACTTAGTAAATCACTCAAAGGCTAAACATATCCGAATTAAATATCATTTTATCCGTGATTGTTATGCTAAAGAGTTGATCGATATGGTCAAAATCCACACTGATTACCAACGCGCAGATCTTTTTACCAAAGCTTTTGACAAATCCAGATTTGATTATCTTTTAAAAGCTAATGGTATTAAAGAAAAACAAGACTGATCACCACCTCAGTCTATCACTTTTTAGTTTAATTTTTACTGTTTTTCAGAAAAATTCCAAAAATCCAAAAACATTGAAAAATTTCAAAATCCATAAAAATTAGAAAATTTCTTTGCTGACTGCTATATCTTCTTCCCTTAGATTAATGCCGTCAGATTTCTGTGAACAAACGATATCTGGGCAGTCACATATTTGAAATGCTCCAGCTTATCCTTCGGAACAGTAAATTCAAAAATTTATAAAAATCAGAAAAATCAAAAAATGATTTCCTGGAGTATAAGGGGAAATGATAGTACATCAGTGGGGATCTGACACATTCTAAGTAATGTACTGCTTATATAGGGTGTGTGTCTGAGTCTGTGCGATGTGCTGATAGGCTTCGTAGACCTATTACTGCGTGCCTGATACATACATATCAAACGAATTGTTGTGTGGATGAACTCCTCATGGGCATATGGTCTTAGTACCGTAATTTCGTTTGATAGGGTATTTGTACAAAACTCGGAGGTTTAGGGTCGTTATGTTATTAGTTGTCTGGGGATAGCCTCTCTGATCTTCTGCTGTAAGTCATTACGGACCTAGATCAGACAGGGTGTCTTTATAAAAGAGCTATATGCCAAATCCTAAAGTTACCGAATTGAGGAACTTTCTATGTTTTATGATGATCAAAGATTATCTATTACATCGTATTAATCACTGATGCAAATCATGATTAATATCAGTCCTCAACCTGGTAAAGTGCACATGTTACTTTGCTGCATTAATTTGCTGACCTGTATACCTCTGTGCAGTATACCTTGTAAATTACAGACGACGAAAGCATAATCACGCTTTACAATGAGTCTTTGTGCATTTACTTCTTGATACAGGAGTATGTCGTGTGCGTGGGAACCACAAACAATTGTGTTTATACTATAAATAACAGTATCAGTTTAAAGCACTGCACAAAAGTCTGCATGTGAGTTTATGTGGATCACAATATCAGCAGTTGCCAGATCACACATTGTCTTTAATGATAATAATTCAAAAAGATCAACGGTGTGATCAGATTTCTCAATACCTGATATGATCCCTTTACCGGAATTCACAAAAACATTTACTGTTTTTCATTTACATTTCTGCATTTTATTTTCTCGTCAAAAATTACAAAACTCAAAAAGATTTTAGGTGTGTTTTAGCATAAACTTTAGAAAATCCAAAAAGATTTTACATTTCCATCTTCTTTTTGATAGCTGATGGTGGTTGATGTTGATTTTCTAAACCTTGATGAACCATTTGAGCTTTGTAATCTTTTAAATGTGAAAATATGAATGTTGGATGCTTAAAAGTTGAAAAATAATTGGAACGGGACTCGATTTTGAAAAATAATTGGAACGGGACTCGATTTTGAGATTTGAAAAATTTATCAAAAATCCCAGTTCTCGTTCGCCCATTCGTTTGGTCGAACGTGGGATTTTTCATGCTCCTTCGTATGTTTAAAACGGTCGAATGAGAGTGTTCTTGAACATCTGTTTCATACGAACCCTTTTGCCTCATTCGAACCTTTAACTAGGGTCAAAGGAGACAAAAGTATCTCATTCGGCCGGTGAGAATGGTCGAAGGAGCCTGCCTATATATACCCTTTCAGCTTCATTCGACCCATTACAAAATTTTTTCAAAATTTCTTCTCTGAAGTCACTTTGTTGCCCTGATCTTTTGCACCATACCATTGTGATCGTGCTGAAAGATGCTGAAAAGAACTTCAAAAAGATACACATTTTTGATCCCATGTGGTTGATTAATTGTTCACATGAGGATATAATAATGTTGTTCTATAATCCGATTTATTCTGAGGTTAAGGATGCTGAACAAGCAGGCAAATACCAACGTGTGGTATTTCTGTGCTTTGCGTATGATATAAATGTTGGATGTGACTATGACAAGAAGCTCGGGAGGTTTGTAAAGATACAGAAGGTGCCTGAAGTGAAAAAGACGAAGCCGAAGACATTTCATGAACCGGTGTTGACTAAGGAACAGAAGATTCAGAGGCATATCAAGTTGATGAACATAAGAATGGATGAAGAACGTCGACAACAATCCAAGCAATAGTCGAGGGGGAGTTTGTAGATGCATTTATGCGACTAATGCTTCGGATTGTTCAATAAACTTGTTTTTGTTAATTGTCGTTTGGTCGAAGGAGGTTTTTGATATGGGAGAAGGAGATTCAGAAGGTGCGAAGGAGAAGTTTTGGACGAATGTGAATAGATTTCTTATGTATGGCTTGGTTCGACCGGATGAAGTGGTCGAACCTGCACATTCGCACGAACTAAGTGGGCGAATGTCCAGTCTATATATAGTCAAGCTGATTTTTTGAATGTAACTTTGAGTCATTTTGTTCCCTCCACTTTCTGATTCTCTCTCTAGGATATTATTTAGCTTAATTCACGTTCATACCTTGTTGTTTTCACTTTATCAACGTGTAATTGAGTTCGTAATTAATGAAAAAGCTTTGAAATGATGATTTACGTGTTTTGATCTGTTTGATTATCATTTTGTGATTGTTTTAGGGTTTCTCCACCTAAAACAAACTTGTTTGATCATTTCTTTGTTGATTTGTCGATCCTTATAGCACATACAACCATCACACCATTGGCTGTTCAGTATTCCCTTGAACTTGATCTACTCAAGGGGGAAATGCAATCCTTCTATAATACTGAACAACCATCTGATAGATCTTTCCCTTCTCTTCCACATTTCCCTGTTCCCCTAAACATTGACACATATCTTAAATACAAGGCTGAACAGGCAGATGCCATCATAAAAGAGAAATGCAAAGGGAAGGATGACAGGACTGCTCAGGGCATCCATTCAGCAGAACTTAGCAAATTAAGAAGGATTGAAGATTTTGCTAAGACCCTGAGCAATTCCATGTCTGCCATGCCTCTCAGCAGTGACATGCAAAAGGAGGTTAGGGAATCCCTTCTTGAACAGGTCTTGGCAACCATGCCTTATAAAGCAAACAAGAAACAGTTTGCAGGCTGGACCACTCATGAACTCAGAGAAGAACTCTTAAGAATAGAAGATTTTGCCAAGAATCCCCAAGCTAAAGTCTCTGCCCCTGATTTTGGTAAAGGCAGAGATCCAGCCAGAGCCTTGAAGTTTAAGAGGATGAGACAAGAAATTGTGGCTGCTGATTATGGGGAGATGAGGTCAGTTGCAAGATGGTCTGAGCTGAGGCTGGTTGAAACATACAAGAGACTAGAAGAAAACAGGAAGAAAGATCCCAGCCTACCTAGAAAACCAGTCTACTCTAATGAACCACTGATGAAGAGACCTCAACAGGCTTTTACATTAGACAGCCTACTGGACACTTCTGATCTATCAGCTGCTACTAGAAGACAGTTCAAGAAACAGAAAGAAATGTCTGAAGAAGATCAGAAGAAGTTTGATGATACTTACATAAAAGAGGGCCTCTTCAATCAAGTGCACTTTTTCTCAGATCCCAATACTGACAAGCTCAGAGAACTCATTGGGAGACCTCCATCACCAAACTCATCAAGAATAAAAGTGCATCTCAGCAAATCCACTGACTCAAAAATTCTAAAATGGAAAGTCAATAAAGACAACCATGAATTGACTCTGCTCAGGTCAGATGGAAAAGTTCAAAAGCTAAGCATGGATGATGCATATAGCCTGTGTGCAAATGATCTCCAAACACTGCTGAACCATGAGCTTGAAAGAGATGTGGAAGACCTATTTGCCTTGGACTTTGAACTTCAATTCAAAGGACAAATCAGAGAAAGTCTGATGAGATAAAGATCAATAATAAAGCTTAGTTTTGGCATCATCTGTTCTAGGGGGAGATTGTTGGGTCTGCTGACCTGGAGAGGAACAGATGATTGAAAAGCCAAAATATGCTAACAGTTGATTCACACAAATAAACAGTCTTTATGACATACTCTTCCCAAAAGACTGTTGACCCTAACAACTGTTCCAGCCAAACAACTGCTGTGACAACTGCTGATACAAAGGACTGCTAGAGAACAACTGATAGAGAACAACTGCTGACCAAAGGTCTGATGAAGAAACAACTGAAGATTAAAGGTCTGTTGGAGTCAACAGCACTTAGACTCCAACAGATGTTGCAAGACCATCAGAGTTTTCCCTTAGCAGTAGTTTACTTTACAGTGTTTTGTAATATAACAGTAGTTTGTATAGGGCAGATGTTTTATGTTGTTATTCTGTTAGGGGTCACTATCTTAAGTGACGTCAGCACATGTCACCAGTGGTTTAGGTTTGTCTATAAATAGAACAGTGCTTGTATTGTTCTATTGCATCACACACAAACATTCTCTCAAACAAACAATCACTGTGTGATCAGGCTGAGGGGGAGTATTTGTACTGATTGTAATCTTTCAATTAATGAAAGCATTTGATCATTGAAAACATTTATTCCTGTTATTTTGATTAAATAGTTTATCATTCCGCTGCACTTTCCATATATACCTACATCATTCATTTCTCATCTTATTCTAAATATATCAAAACAATCAAACTCGGATCCTAACAAGTTAGCCATAGACACAGGAGGTGGCCCCATAGTCTTCACGACGTTTGTATCCAGGCCTAGAATCACGGGCTCCAAATCAAAAGGGTCATCCACAACTAACTTGGGCTCTTTATTTGGTCTTTCATTACTACTAGGATATCCACCCGAGCCCAAAAGGCCCACATCCCTTTGTTTTTTTATTCTTTTTTCTTTTTAAAACTTTTGCTAGGTCCCCCTCGTTTAAAAACTGATCTTTAATCCCGCCAGTTTCAATCCTTTCCATAATAGAAGGAGGTAATTTCGTTCCACAATTGGTAACACAATCATTCGCATTAACTGCCCCAACCATTTCCATATCCACCTCCTGCTCCTCCTCTTCAGCCGCCGTAGGGACTTCCGACTGAACCTCCGGCTGACTGGCCTCTGATGACTTCTTCCTTTCATCCACCATAGGACTATCCCCGAACAAATCCGCGGCCTAAAAGTCTTCTAGCCAATCTGTAGGATCTTCGGAAATCCAAACCTTGTATGTCTTACCTTTCCAACGTAGGAAAGCAACGTCTTGTATGCGAAGTCCATGATTCACAAGAACTCCCAAAAATTGAAAGGAATTGTCCAAACCGACACGATCCACTCTAGCACCTTTGACCACCTTTCCGAACAAACTCCCAACATCATCAATGATCTTGTTATCAGTTAAACATAAGGGGACTCCATAAACCTTTTGCCACGCAATCCATTCAAACACCAGATCTTGTCCTTCCCAGATTACCGGAGCCTCAAAGTGCTCCGTTAGGTTTTTGATTTCATCATTTTCCATTAGAGCCTGGTCCTTATTCTTAAACTCAATCATAATGACCAAACCCCCAAGCAACGTATCACCCCATCTTGCAACTTTAACTCCTTCATAATCCTTCGAACATTCTGCAAATCACTTAGAGTTTTCAAACGCACCACAACTGCCCTCCCATACAAGTCCTAAAAAGCATTAAAATCATTCGCATTAACTGCCCCAACCGTTTCCATATCCACCTCTTGCTCCTCCTCTACAGCCGCCGTAGGGACTTCCGACTGAACCTCCCGCTGACTGGCCTCCGATGACTTCTTCCTTTCATCCACCATACTATCCCCGAACAAATCCGTGGCCAAAAAGTCTTCTAGTCAATCTGTAGGATCTTCGGAAATCCAAACCTTGTACGTCTTACATTTACAACATAAGAAAGCAACGTCTTGTATGCAAAGTCCATGATTCACAAGAACTCCCAAAAACTGAAAGGAATTATCCAAACCGACACGATCCACTCTAGCACCTTTGACCACCTTTCCGAACAAACTCCCAACATCATCAATGATCTTGTTATCAGTTAAACATAAGGGGACTCCATAAACCTTTAGCCACGCAATCCGTTCAAACAATAGATCTTGTCCTTCCCAGATTACCGGAGCCTCAAAGTGCTCCGTTAGGTTTTTGATTTCATCCTTTGCCATTAGAGCCTGGTCCTTATTCTTAAACTCAATCATAATGACCAAACCCCCCAAGCAACATATCACCCTATCTTGCAACTTTAACTCCTTCATAATCCTTCGAACATTCTACAAATCACTTAGACTTTTCAAACGCACCACAACTGTCCTCCCATACAAGTCCTTTAAAGCATTAAAATCTTCCTCAACCTCAACCGTCTTTCCTTTTGCCACTCCTGAAAACGCGTCCTTGAAAGACAAACCATTCACAAATGAGTCTTTTTTAAAACCATTGTCACCATTAGCATCCTGTGAACCAGAAGAAGCAGATCCTCCCCGATTCATATTACCCTTCGGCTGTTTGAACTCCCCATCTTCTAACACATTCCTGGCAAAATTAAACTTCAATCTATACTCCCCCATTCGAATCGCAGATAACGTCTTGATCATCTCTGTCTTGTTCTTGACATCCAATAACGTGACAAAACCAAACCTCTTCCCTTACTAGTCTCTTTTACGAGTAATGTAGATATCGAAAATAATACCAACGCCTCTAAGAACATTCGCGACGTCTGCCCCACTGCAACGATCCGGGAAATTCGTAACATAAAACTTTGTTAGTCTAGCCTGAACACCCGCCGGAATAGGTTTCCGGTGGGTTTCCTTATTTAACATACCGAGAGCTTTTTCTGAAATATTAAATAAAGAAATTTGTGATATGGAATTGTAAAATAATTTGATTAAGCCGATGAATCAAGAGAAAATACATTTTGTGTGTGTGTGTGTGTGTTTTTTTTTTTTTTTTTTTTTTTTTTTGTGCAGGTGAAGAACATGAATAAAAGAGAATTTGGTGCATCTCTTATACGGATGAAATAGAGATGGCTAAAAGCCATAAAAGAGAAATAGAGAAGAATGATCAGAGGGTAAATGGAATAGGTGATAGAACATTAGAGGTACAGTTGTCCGGAACATAAAGGTTGTGGCACAAAAAGGATTTTAGGTTTTGCAAAACCACGGAGAAGGAGAATAAGTTATGCTTAAACATTGAAGGAGTAACAAAGTGTAATAGTGTGAGGTAGATAGAGCTTGTTGAGGGGATGAGATAGAGTTTTGAAGATATTGGTAGATGTAAGTTTTGGAGATGTTGGAGAGGTGATAAAAATAGTAGGAGATGTTTTAAAGAATTTTAGAGTGGTGGTGATCACGAAATAGTTGAAGAAAGGGAGCTTTAGGTAGACATGGTGGGGATCGCAGTAGCCTGAAAAGAAATTTAGGAGTCATGGGCGATGGTTCCTATGTTGATAGGATCAAGAGCTTTCTCATTGGAGATAATGCTCTAATACCATATGAAATGTAATATTGTAATATTATTTAGTAAAACAACTTTGATTATGACCTTGACCAAGACTTTGATTATCCTTCAATATGAAAATACATATCCAAAATATTCAATTATAATAATGAGAATTTGGTGTATCTCTAATAGATGCTTCTAGCTTCCTAACATAAAAACAAGTCATCTTGTATAATATATTATATACATTTCAGCATGAAGTGCGTAGATACACCATAATGCAACTTTAATTTCACATGCTAATCAAAGTCAAATTGCCTTCGGGTTCAACTAATCGTTTTCTAATGTAACTAGGTTTTTATCTCGGTACCGTGTTGTGGCGCGTCAAATCTAAATGCAACAAAATCACAATCAGTGATAGTTACAAATGAATCGATATAAATCCATAATGCTCTAACAAATAACAAATGTGCGGAAAAAAAAAAAAGAACTGGTGGAAGTTAAAAGGGTTTTAAATGTATAACATATAAAAAAGGAAACAAAAATCACAAGTCAAGAATACAAATATGCCTCTCTTGAATGTCCACACTAAAGCATAACCACTCTGCCACTTGCCTTGTAATAGGATTTTCTTTTCAAGCTTGGGAAAACATACGATACCAAAACGAAATTAAAAGTACATGTATACTCATTTACTAAAAGCAAATGTAAGATCATTGTTTATGTAAATATTCCCATTTTATCATTACATCGAGTCCATGTTAGTTTTACACTTCTACATGCACCATTACATTACACAGAGAGGGAAAAAAAGCACTTTCAATCTGCGCGTTGCAGACCGGAAAAAGGAGATTAAAAAAAACACCAAAAACAAAATAAGATAATTATTCATGTAAGTGCATTGTTTGTATGTCCCTAGCTAGTGATAGGTCTCTATAGGTCGTTGGCTAGGTTAATTGGGCAGTTTATGGCTCGTAATCGTATACTAGCCTGGTCCAAGGGGGAGTCTGTTAGTACATGATGTCCCTAGGCTAGTATATAGGATGTTTGGACGCGTTTCGGGGTGTTTGGAGATGTTTATACGCGTTTCAAGATGTTTGGGACACATCAGGCGAGTAGGGAATAGCTTCAGGCATTTACAGCCTATACCATATCACTATTCATGCGAATAGCCCCTACTCGCATGTACCTACTAGCGAGTACGGCCCTACTCGCTAGTTTATCATGCTGGATAGCATCGTACTCGCATGAACTGGCCTCGTACTTGCATGAACTGGTCTGTACGAGTACGGGAGGTATAAATAGTCCAAATCATTGCCCTAATCATTAGTTCTTGCCACACACACTCTCCAAACACCCTCCTCTGGTTTGTAAGGTCTGATTTGATCATTGTAAACACTCGAGCTCTGTTTTAGTGATAAATCTTTAATCTTTTGACCCATTTGTGTGTGTTAATTACTCGTATATAATTGTTTCATATTCGTTACTGCTATTAGAACATATTTAGAGGATTCCGCACTCTGAATATCAAGCTCGTGATTGTCGGGTGACCCGTTAGTCGATCCTACAATTCAAATGCCCATAACACCTGCTATACTATGTTTAAGTCCGTGTACCTGCCACAACACCACGTACGCCAAGCTCGTTTGATTGATTTTCCACAAACTTGCGTTGGTCAGATTTCTGACATTTGAGAAGTAGACTCCAAGCTTAGTGGATGTCACTTCCTATATCAAGAAGACCAGTAAGAAAGCAGACGTTCACAATCACAGTTGTCTACTAAAGGAGCTGTTTTTTGTAGCAATGACCTCACATGTAAAAACTTATAAACAAACATTTGATAAAATAAATAAAAATGTCTATACGATTATATGATATCAAGGTCTCCTGTTTCCAATCTCTGATTCCATGGAGCTGACAACTAAAAGTTCTAAGTAGCCCCACTACAAAGAAATTCCCTGCAAACATATACTATACCAATGATCTATAACACAATATGCCTATGTCTTCAAAGTAGGATCGTAAGAGCAAATAACATTCTTTGATGAGAAGACGTAACCTTATACCATTAGTTGACGATGGTAATTTTGAGCTTAGTCATACATGTCAATCTTGACCCATCTTTCAAAGAATGGGTTCATTTGAGCAAAATTATTGCAGCAGGTGAATTTAGCCTGCAGGTTGCTTAGGTTGTCCTCAAATCAGTTTTGAAAAAGGGTCACTTTGGGTGACCTCAAATTAGTTTTAAAAAATGAGTGTTTTTTTTTTAAACATGAATAATCAAATTTCACAAATTTCGTGTAGTTAAGAAAAATAAAGTGGACATCAATTGTAACCCAAAGTTATCATCATGTTGATATTGCTATCGTCACGCCCGTCGGCGGTGTCTCAAGAAAGTTGTTTTAGAACGACCCATTTTGAAGCCAATTAATTTTGCTACAAACCCGAATTGAGTTGAACTAAATTGATATTTTTCTTAATGACCCAAACCTATTTTGCGCCGAATTCGTACTAACGGAACTAATTTTGTTTGCATCCAGTATTGGTCTAAACCCAATTTGATTCGCAGTCGTTTTGGCCTGTAATCCGAACCTGGGCAACACGCCCAATTTGGCAGTTGGTCCAAATAGTTTCCTTAAAAGGTACGTGCTAAGTAAATCTCTTTGTAATGTTTATGTAAACATGGTTACCACAATTACTAAAGAAAATTATGAGGCTGCATGCACATTACCTCTTTCTGAACCCTTAATTGGGCAATCAAGCCATGCTGGATCCTCTAATAATACCAACCTGTATTAACAGCCGAATTAGCATATTAAAATATGAAGAACGGACTTTAAATAACATACAACACTATCAACTTCACAATGGCACCAGACAATCTGAATAGGTTAATGATCAAGTGGTTTCTACATCTACCTTACTTGCTTTGTCAAGCAAATGAATTCAAGTCTAGGTGCTTCTATAACAAAGTCTAAAAATCGCATACTCCTGCTTTAACTTATGTGTTATCATGGGTGACCGTGAACAGTTATAAAGACTAAAATGCATCATCTATTTTTGTCTTTAACAGATTAGATGCCCTCTGCAAGGCCCCATAAGCCTCTCTACACTGCATACTTTAAACACTCTCCACCAAAAGCTACATTCCGCCTTTCTTTGGCTTGGAATACTCGGCGACTACTCAGAATTATGCTAATTTTGACATGAATAATGAATTATGCTTATTTTGATGTATATATAACATTAATCCAATAATTAATTTTCTTTATATTTACTATTTCCGACTACTCGGAATACAGTTATTTCAGTTCAAGTTAGCCTTGCTATTATTAAATTCAAATGATTCAATTATCTTAATCACCTCCTCAAACAACAAACAGCAAGCAACTAATCTGAAAAAGAAAGAAAGAAAGAAAGACAAGCAGACAGATAATTTGACTTACCCAGATCTAATGGACTCCCAAAATCCAGCCTGCAACCAAGAAACCTTGAGCTTTCTACTCCCTGTATCAATAATAATAATAATAATAATAATAATAATAATAATAATAATAATAATAATGTAAAAGCTTTTCACTAAACCAAACTATTATTCAAACATATATATATATATATATATAATAAAATGTATATAAATATACCAGTGGATAAGCGTAACGTCCAACATTCCGCTTTTCTTGTCTTCAATCAGTGACCATTGTGTTTCCCTGCGATCAAAGTCATTTCACAAGAAAACATTTAGTCGACATCATGATGATTTTCAGGATATTGAGCTCGACTCGATGTCAGAAATTCTATTATTAATATGAATACTGAGCAAGATTTTCACCCCTAACATTAGTCGTATATCAACTTATACTTGTATAAAAATTTATGTTACATAAATACAAATTTTATCTTCCTGAACATAACTTCGAAGTATATACATATGAGTATATGAATGATCCTTGCATTACCTATGTTGTAAAAACCTATGTACCATATTTTGCCGCCTCATTCAGTTGCTTTGCAGCCGCCCTTACATCCTTTACATTCTTGATGCAATCTACCTCCTCCTGATTCGATATAACCTGAAAGCGAACATAAGATTAGAATCAAAAGCAACAAAAAAAAATCATAAAACCAACTTTCTTGATCATTTCTATAAATAAAAATAAACCTTCCAAATGCCATCGCTCGCTAATATTATGAATTCAGAGTTATCATCTATCACTTCCATTGATACATCTGGTTCAAAACTCAGGTGTTTCTTCATTCTCTTGTCACTAAACGCTCTTGCCACCGCCACCGCCAACCACCCATCAACACGTGGCATAAACCAACATTGCAAACCCAAGTTCCAAGTTAAAAGGGCAAAGCTATCAATTAACAGATTCAGTAGGCTCAGAAAATGCACAAAGACAAAGTCACCATGGTTGCAATAGGGGTTGCCGGCAATAACCCGCCGTCATCCATATTTCCCACGCCACAACAACTTACTTAGCTAATAACTCATCATAGCCTCGTGTATACCAAAATCCATTTTAGCGAGAAGAGAGCAGCCATGGTGGTGCCCCCGGACCACCCGGATCCCACGAGTGAATCACCATCGGTTACTGTGCATAGTATTCTGCTTACCAAAACCAGCAAAGTTGCGTACAATATTAAAATCAAATTCAAAGTTCAATTAAATCGAGTACAAATTTCATCACATGGCCGCCGACAACGGCTTGCTCACTTTGTTCATCGTCACTGCCAGCTCCCGTAAATGTATTTCAATAACGAAAAGGACCAAACCAACATTGCAAACCCAAGTTCTAAGTTAAAAGGGCAAACCTATAAGTTAACAAATTCAGGAGGCTCAGAGAATGCATAAAGGCGACTGTACAACAGTCGTGGCCAGAAACGGCCACCAACGGCCCCCGTAAATGTATTTCAAAGAGGAACTGGTAGCCGAGCGTAAAGCGCTAGATGTCCTTTCATAGCGGACACCATGGCTGCAATAGGGGTTGCAGGAAATAACCTGCCATCCTCCATATTTGCCACGCCACAACAACTTACTTAGCTACACTAGTAGAAAAATACCCTTTCTTTTTTTTTGAACAAACAAACGGAACCATTTTATTTCACCGAAACGTACATACAAACACCCGCAATTGACCGCCTCGGCACATTTAGCCAGAAGCTACCTGGGCCATCTTACAGAACCCATACATGACATACACGACCCGAAAGAAAAGACCAAAAACAGACTAAATTACATCCTTTCCTGTAACTGATTTTATCTTAGCCGTTGTCGAAGATAGAGAACTCCCACCATTTTGTCTTGTCCGCGTCCATAATGTTCGCCCTGTTAAGTAACCACCAATATGACTCGGCCTTGACCTCCTCCACTAATAATGGTGTAGCTTTATTAACGTCTTTGAAGATTATATCGTTTCTACTCAGCCATAACTTCCATATCCCTAAGAGAACGACCGCATACGATGCCTTTTTCTTCTTTGCCGACCCATGTATCGAACCACCTGCTTCCAGAAGTTGGGCCACAGAAGCAGCTTGGGACAGGTGCTGGTTTTTCATCCATTCCCCGATATTCCACCAAAAAGCTCGGGCCCAAAGGCAATCAATAAAAATATGTTTAGTAGTTTCAGTCTCCAACCCACATCTTTTGCATAGAACATCCCCGAGTTGAACGCCTCTGATTTGTAAGTTTTCCGCTGTAGGAATTTTATCTTCTAACGCTCTCCATGCGAAACAGTTAACTTTCGGAGTAGCCCACCTGCACCATCTAAAGTTGAGCTGTAGTAGGCCCTGCCCCGAGTCAGGGACAGCATCCAATCTGACCCGTTTGACTGAGAAATCAACCGCTGCATTCTGCGACATCCACATCCACTTATCTCTCCCTGAGCCGACCTTCTGAGCACTTAATAAGAGGAATAATCTATCTGCTTCTGCTCGTTCAGCACTGGAATGCGGAAGTCTGCTCCACGGCAGATCCCACCATACAATATTATTCAGCAACTTGTAACACTCAGCAACTTTGATCTCCTTTACCTGACACAATGCAAATAGACAAGGAAATAAGTTTTTTAGACGTCCAGCCGGGCACCAGTTATCGAGCCATAATCTGACCGAGTCTCCAGTACCCACTGAACAAGTAAATTTAGCCTCTAAATCAATCCCTCGTTTGGTGAAAACTTTGTGTACTTCTGCAATCGTACGCCAAACACCAGAAATGTATCTGGAACATGGAACGAATCCGGGTGTCCTACTGCCACCGTGTATCCCTTTAATGACTTTACACCATAACTGTTCCGGGTCCGATTTGAACCTCCACCACCACTTCACGAGGAGGCCAAGGTTCAAATCCTCGATACTTCCCACCCCCAAACCGCCCCCTTTCTTTGGTTTTAGGATCTTCTCCCATGCCACCCAGCGTATTTTATTTCTTGAGGAGCTACCACCCCATAGAAACCTGCTTCTCAATCCGTCTAGTGTTTTTAACACACCAGCCGGGACTTTAAACATAGAAAGAAAAAAATTAGGAACCGCACCAAGCACGGCTTTTATTAAAACAACCCGACCAGCAAACGATAAGGATCTCGCCTTCCATAGTGAGAGCTTAGCTTGAAATTTATCCACAACAGGTTTCCACCCTTTTGCCCTTCTCATATTTTCACCAACCGGCAGACCCAAATAGATGAACGGGAGGGAGCCTTTCTTGCATCTTAGTACTCCAGCCATGCTTTCCACAGCCTCATCACCTACGTTAATCCCGTATATACAACTCTTAATCAGATTGATCTTTAGACCAGAAGCAAGAGAGAATCCCCGTAAAATTCTGCTTTCCGACCATATCCCCAAGAATAAGGCATCGTCCGCATATAATAAGTGGGAAACCTCCGGTCCCTCTCCACCTATCTTTACACCCTTAAACACCTCGGCTTCCACGGCTCTCGTGACCATTACGTGGAGGGCTTCCATGACAATTGTAAAGAGGAATGGAGAAAGTGGATCGCCCTGTCTAAGTCCCCGTTTGAGTTGAAATTCCGTTGTTGTGGCCCCATTCACCAGAACCATCGACTTCCCAGTAACAAGTAGGCCCATCACCCAATTTTTCCACTTCGTTGGAAATCCCATATGATGCATAATATTTAACAAAAACTTCCATGACACACAATCGTATGCCTTTTCAAAGTCCGCCTTAAATAAGAGAAGTTCTCTTTTAGATCTTTTTGCCCAAGACACCACCTCGTTTGCGATGAGAGGCCCGTCAAAAATGTTTCTTCCTGAAATAAAAGCTGATTGAGCCGAGGAAACGACATTTCCCAAAACCTTTTTTAACCTTGCTGCCAATGTCTTGGAGATAATCTTCCCAATCACCCCTATAAGCGAAATCGGCCTAAAGTCCGAAAAGGACATAGGGTCATTCACCTTGGGGATAAGGGCAACGAAAGAAGCATTACACGACTCATGTATCGAACCATGGACATGAAATTCATTCATAATGTCCATGACATAACTTTCAATCATTCCCCAATATTTCTTAATGAAGGCAAAGGAGAACCCGTCCGGACCCTGTGACTTGTCATCGCCACAATCCCAAACCGCTTCCTTTACCTCCAACAAAGAGAACGGAGCAGCCAGACTCTCCGCATCTGCATTCGATAACATTCATTTTATGACATACTACTATTTAATGACATGCAAAAGTGTATGTCATAAAAAAATGTCATCTTTCATAAAAACTGATAAATTCTTGACGTTTTTTCATACGTGTCAATAATTTTCCGTCATAAATTAAAAAACCATGACGGTAAACACAATTGAATGTCATGATTTTGTGTCACGAAATCACGGCGTCCCCATAAACCCTCCCCTCTCCCATGTAACAAAACTTAAACATCTGCTCGTAATCCTTCTTCATATCAAGAACAAAACAAAAACCCTAAGTTCTTTCAATGTCACCTTAATGATCTGCTCATAATCTTTCTTCATCCCTCTCTCATAACAAAATTCTTCGAGATTCACCCAAATCGTAAGAAGAACTCCCCTTCACCCAAATTGTCACATTTATAACATAAACCAGTACCCTTTTTTTCATTCATAAAACCTTTACCTAAAACTTGCAGTTTGAATAAGCTTCGTTCGTGTTTGGGAGTTAGCCTCTGTTCTCAATTTCCTGCAGGTTGTTATTATTTTTATTATTATTATTATTATTATTATTAGGGTTTTGGATTTGTAATATTTAGGTTTTGTTTCGTTTGTGTGAAAGTGTTGTTTTTGGTGCTCGTTTGTACTATTTATGATATTTATATGATTAGTTAGCGGCAATTAATAAAATTTGGTGTAAGTTGATTGTCTGAAAACCTAGAGCTTTCTGTTAGTGAGAGCTTAGAGAATTAGAAATAGGGGAAATGATGGTATTTAGGATTGGTAGGCAATGACATATTAACATGAGCATTTAACGCATCTAGGGCTTAGAAGGTACGTAAAGGCGTAAACGGTGGTATGTACGTCGAGAGAGAAAGAAAAGGTGGGAAGGGGGGGGGGTATTTTGAAGTTTGATGAAGTTTTATGGTTATTTGAAGATTGAAATCTGAAAGGATACTAAACTATGTAATGTATATAGTTAAATTTACTATAAACTAAAAGGATACTAAACTATGTAATGTATATAGTTAAATTTACTATAAACTAAAATGATATTACTTGGCGTGAAAGTTGGAAACGTGACGAATAAAATTGTGGATCTTTTGTTGTTTTAATTATTATGTCAGTATTTACTATTTAATAAATTTTGGTATAAGTTGAATGTTTGTGAAAACCTAGAAATTTGTGTGGTTGAGAGATTAGGGAAATAGGGGAAATGAATGAAATGTTGCGATATTTTTGAAGCTTGAAATCTGAAAGGATACCGAACTATGTGATGGTTTTGACACGCCAGTAAGTGTGGATCTAATGCATTTAGGTAAGTTTATTATAAAATAAAATGATGTTACTTGGTGTAGAAATTGGACGTAAGGAATTAAATTGTAGATCTTTTGTTGTTCTAGTTATTATGTGTGTATGTGGTTGTTTTGATGAGTTCAAAGAATAATGAATTAGCATATGTGTATGTTTTTAATCATAATATGGTGTTTTATGCAGGTGCTTGAGCCTGTAATAGGCACTGAGTTAAAGATTGATGCAGAAAAAATTGAGCAAGCACTGATTTTACCTGACAAACGTCTTCGTCTGCTTCACATTGCGCTCTTGAAGGTTCTTTCTTTTTTCTGTACTGCTCACTACATTGTCACTCGTTTTGTTATTTGCAGTTTCTATTGTGGATGATAAAATCGCCTTTTTCCAATGATGTTTTCCACTTTGCAAGTAGAATCTTAAAGCATTTAGTTTTTTGCTTCTTTTAAGTATGTTGAACGCGGCATTCGTATGTTTGCTGATAATGAGATCTTACGGATGTTTTTATATAGATGTAGAGCCAACAATACTAGTGACCGAATCCTGTCCACAAAAAATTGAACAATGGATTAAAATTGGATCAGATTTCTACTTTTGTAACTAGTAAGTTGTAGATAAGAACATGCAAGCATGACCAGAGTTGCATGAGATGGTTAGATGATATTTAATTTGTATACATATGTTAATGTCTTAATGGACATACGAGAACGGAGAAGAGAACGAGTTTTTATGTAAAGAAGGAGACATATGCGCACCAAGCATCGAGCACTTGGGAACTTCAAACATCTATGTTTTCATCTGGGGTAGAATCAATAGATCATATTTAATTTGTTCCTAGTTCATTGTATATGCAAAAGTACAAATAGTGTTTTTTAAACTTCATTTTTCAAAGGCTGCAGCACTTTTGTGTTTTTAAAATGGAATTGTGTCATATAATAACCAATTGCTGTTTATTTAAGCAATTAAGAATATCACAATGAGTTTTTTCTTCTTTTATTTATGTATGTTAAAGTAAGCCTGTTGTTTCATGCTTGTATGGTCCACCTTTGCTCAATTTTCATTCTTCATGTGTAGCATCTTTAGTTGCTGCCACTTGGTGCCTTATTTAATATTCTGCTACCTCTATTCTTAGTATGGGTTGAACTAGGCCTGATCTGGTTAGGTTGACCCACAAATACGTTTTGTTCATTTTCTATTTTTTTTATCAATACTTGATTGTGTTATTTATTATCACAACACTACTACAAATATTTGAATAAATCGATTACGAGGTTGGACGCATTAAAATTAGACTTTTGACGACTTTCAACCCATTCAACACACTTGATTATACTTTTAGCCAATTTCTTTTTACTTGACCTGTTTCAGAAAAAGACGCAAGCCTAAATTGGTTTATATTGCCACCTCGCCTTTTCTAATTTATTTATGGATGGCTCGTTTGAACTCACTAATTGTTGAAAGCCAACATTGTGTTTCGCTGGCTTGCAACAAAAAGTAAAGTACAAAATAATGGTTCAAAATGTCACCTGCTACATTAAAATTTCAAGAAGCTTGTATATAATGCATTAATGCTATATATTTTGATTTTCAGGCTGCTGGGTCAAAGATAAAGAGTTACGATATAGAAATATCCGCCTTAAAAAGTGATATTCAGGAGTTAGGCGAAAGGTTAGAAAGTGCAAATGCAACAGCTCAATCATAAGAAAAAGAATCAAGAATTTTGGAGCAAGAACGACTTCATTTAGAGCAGAAATACCGATCTGAATTTGACCGGTTTGAGGAAGTACAGGAAAGATGTAGAAATGCTGAAAAAGAAACCAAAAGAGCTATCGAGTTAGCTGATGCTGCCCGGGCAAAAGCAGCATCTGTCCAAAAAGAGAAAAACGAAATCCAACGGGTAGCTGGTGAAAGGCAGACCAAAATCGCAAGGCTTGAGAGACGTATCGAGGGTCTAGAAAGACAAAAACATGATTTAACCGATGAATTAGAACGGTTCCAAGCTGCTGAGATGGACGTTGTGTCTAAAGTTTCAATATTAGAAGCAAGGGTTGAAGAAAGAGAGAGAGGGAGAGAGATGGAAACATTACTAAATTCAAACAACGAACAACGAGCTACTACTGTACAAGTTCTTGAAGGCCTCTTGGAAACCAAACGGGCAGCTCGGGCATAAGCCCATTTGCTTTCAAGCTCTAGTGTACATTGCCACTCATACAAGCTCTACTGCCAGGTTTACTAGCCCATTTGCTTTCAAATTTCAATTACTTTGACTAGATTAACAATTAACTCAAGCATGATACTTGATGGGTTCCAATCCCTATTTATTGAGTTACTTAGTTATGGGAATAATACTGTTACTTATTTTAATAATTTAAATACTTTAATTGCCTCTTTCAGCACTTCGTCCTAATTTTAGCAGTTCCGGTCAGGTTGATGATACTTTTTCGGCATGGAGACAACCCTTTGTGCAACATGCATTGTCTCAGGTTTTCCTCTTTTTTTCCTTTATTCTTTTAACATTTTATTATATGCCAATAAAAATGTCTTATTTTACTTGATTTTTCTTACCAGGTTGTGGTGACATCAACTTCTCCCTTGTATCGCCAACTTCTTCATGAATGTGTTGCCTACTTGTCCTCTCTTTCACCATCACATGTTGGTTATCATGCTTACCAGTTATATTATTTATATAATTAATATAGTTTTAACATTTTGTGAAGGTCAAGGCTGCATGTGTTCTAATTAATCTCTGTACAGGTCTGCCCTGCTCCCTATGCTCTTTGAGTTTAATATTTTGCTTAATTTTTTAATGTGTAGTGTCCATGCCAGCCGAGAATCACATAATGTTGTGGGAGGAACGGATTATTACGCGGATGAGGACATGGATGCCATTCGCGAAGAATGGTCAAGCTACGCCGCGGCATATATGCTCAAGTGATGAAGGCAATTTAATGTGTCAATACAATATTTTTGTAAACGTTAAACGATGTCTCGAATTGGCTTGTAATTTGATAAATATGTATTATATGATGAAATAATGTTTTTGTTATTAGTTTGTTAATTATTTTGCATATAATAAAATGGGTATAAATGCGGGAGGGTAAATCTGTAATTTTACATGTTTTTTAGATTAAAAAATTATGACACGCAAAGAACGTCCCAAAATTCTGTCATAAAATGTGTCGCTAAAAACTGTCATAAAAAAAATGTGTCATTAAAAAGTGTCATAACGTGTGTCAATAAATGCTGTCATAAATGTGTGTCATAAGCAGATGACACGCGAAAATATGTCATGTTAAATTTATGACACCGCCATCTTTGACATTCTTTTCCCTGTCATCAGACCCCTTTCTTGACACGCAATGCGTGTCTATTAGCTAATAACTCATCATAGCCTCATGTATACCAGAATCCATTTTAGGGTTTAGTATGGTAAACCCTAAATTAACATAATAAAATGGATTTACACCCCAAAACAAAAGATTTAAGAATTACTATCGTAAACACAGACAAATTTATGCCATCCTCAATATCATCTTCAGTAACAAACGAAACTACAATATATGCCACAAATTACTGTTCAAATGCATTCGATTATTAATATAGTATAATATATAAACCGGAAATGGTACCCGAAACCAAAAGGAAATCAGAAACCCTAACCAAAAAAAGCTTAATGGGTTATTGGGTTTCTTGATTACATGCACCACCATCCAGTAATCGGCATCACCACCCACAAAAATCCAATGTAACCAGAGGCCACAACATCCCCATCCCCATCGTCCACCTTTGGCGGTGGATATGTAACCAGATTCCACAACATCCCCCATCCCCATCGTCCACCTTTGGCGGTGGATCTGCGATGATGTACAACAGAGAAAGAGAGGGCCGGTGGTGGATCTGCCACAATCCAGAGCTGAGAGGCCCACCGTCGGTGATGTTAAACAGTGAAAGAGAGAAAGAGAAGATAAGAGGGAATCAAATGAGCAGAAGTACAATATGATCCACAATAAGAAACGAAATTACAATATATGCCACTAATCACTGTTCAAAGTAATTGCTTCTTTAATATAGTATAATAATTATGTTGGATTGTTGTTATCACAAGGTAAAAGATGTATACAACACTTTTTTTTTAACGGCAAATTTCTTCTCCTTGTGAGACTTGAACCCATGACCTCTTCTTTAGGTGTTCCTAGAAGCTTTACTTCTACCATTGGGCCACCAATCCCAATATGTATACAACACTTAATAGAGCATTCACGTACATTAGAATCCCTAAATCATCATTATCCTTATAAGTTGAGAAACAAAATCATGAACTATAAATTTTTACGCTCTACCCGATTCTCAAAAATAGGGAATAGATATAGCAAGTGCATAATGACTTTATATATAGGCAGTGGCGAAGCTTGGTTTCGGAATCGGCGGGGGCCGAACTCAATTTTTTTCAATCGTTAGTGGAAAATCAGCGGAGCCGGACTCAACCCGGACTCAATTTACCTATGAAAATTGCAAATTTCCACTATACTGCGCAAAAAAACAGGGGGGCCAGGCCACCCCTGGCTACATATATACTTCGCCCCTGTATATAGGGAATCACTATTCACTTTGCTCCCTATATTTTTTTAAGTGTAAAAAGAGAAAAAGCCAATTAAAAACAGTATTAGCTAATCAAATATGTGATGAATTTTAAAAGGTCAAAAAGTTTTAAAATGTGTTTTTAGCTAAATTAGATGGATTTGGATGAAAATTTTAAGTGAGTGCTCTAAACCAGTTGCAAAACTTGAAAATAATAGTGGTGGGGGCCGAAAATCACGAGACTCAATTTTTTTACTATCGGTGGAGGCCGAAAGATCAAATAGGCGGGGCCGGACTCAATTCATATATAAATTACCAACGAAAATCACAAAATTTCACCACTGAGCCAAAAAACGAGGATCTTGGCAAACCACTCCAGCCATATCACAATCTGAATGTTAACATGCAAAAATTAATGTGTGTCTCACAATTTTCTAATTACTGAATATGGTTCAACAACGACTAACGAGTGTTTATAAATTCTATTGGGTTTCTTTACCCTTTACCCAACAAAAAAACATGCATCGCTCGAAGAAAATCTATCTAGTGACACATAAAACACTACTAGAAAAGTGGTTCTTTTTCTATAATTTTTTTCTATGAAAAAAAAATGTGTCACATATTAAGATACAATTATTAGTACATTTCTTGTTGTTTCCTAATGTATAACCAATTTATGTAACTGATGTGAATTTTGATCCTTCATTAGCCCTTTAGGCGGTTACTAACATGCATCTCTAGAAAGATGGTACATAGTGGATCCCTAGATTTGAAGAAGACAAAGTTACAGAAAATATTCTTTTGGTTTATATAAAATTGTAGCTTATATCCTTAATGTTTAAAGATTAAAATGGCCATCCCTTTATATTTCATTTTGTAATAGGTTTCGTTCTATACGCTAACTTTGTTTGTTTTTGGATTCAACCGTAGTACATGCAAAACATTTGAGGGTAATTTTGTATTTCAACCTATGAAATTACAAAGCTTAAAAATAAAATAAAAATAAAACAATATATTATCTTGGTGGTCCTGTATAATTTGCTACGGTCTCTCTCTTTTTAAGCCCTTCGTCTGGCACCCTTGTTGGTCATGATTTTCGTTCCTAGGCCAACTATTTTGATCCCTTTGTTCTTTTGAGTTGAATACCTAAATCGTCCAACAACTTTGGATATCTTTCATTTGGTAGTTGTATCGATTTAGCAATAGATATGATAGCTGAAAAAAAGAGGATGAAGGGTAGGGGGAGGTGAAGGGGTGATGGCATTGGCAAACCTAGAATTTTTTTTGATGGGGGTGGAAATTTTTAAGGGTCATTTGAGAATTACTAGATTACTAGATAATGCATCTTCTCCGGAACCAGTTTCTAACTGAAACAACATAATTGCACAACCTACATTACCCTTCGTACGCTCCTCAAACTAAACAGTTTATGGAACGTAGCTGGGCTGTGAGAGGGCCTTGATACCCGTGGCCTCTCACAAAAATACCCAACACTCGTTGTGATGACCATGAGGGAGCTCATTGTCACGAGCATTTTTTGAATGTTGGAATTGTATGTCATGTGACCCTTTAAAAGAGAATTTACAGATTATATAACCAAATAACATTACACCATTTTATACACCACACAAATGTACTCTCTAAAAAAATCACCATGAATCCTAACGACCTGAACAACCCGCCATGAACCCCGTTCACATCACCCGGCTACTCGCCCTCCATAGATCCGTTTGGTCATCTCCACAATATTCTTTTTTGGATTCAATCAAGCTCAAATGTGTTATGTCAACTTTAAAAACACCTATAAATTCCTTCATCAAATTTCAATCAGATCAAGGCCAAGTTCATTCTTTCAACTTCAACAAATGCAAGTCCAACAACAATATCAACAACAAATGCAAATGCAGCAACAACAAAAAAGCCAAAGTCGACAAAAAAAAACGCGTCAACCTTGTGTAGTACAAAACCAACCAACTATCTCAAGCGACCTAAGAGAAAACTATGAAGATGTTGAAATTGTTTCCGCAACATAACCCAAAAGTTCGAAGAAAGAAAGGAACAAACAAGCGGTCAGATCGGCCGGAAAATGTAGCTGCCAACAAAGGAGGTCAAGCTTGGACAACGATTGAAGAGGAGGCGCTGGCACAGGCGTGGCGAACAAGTTCTATTTATTTGACCTGGGTACTACTTTTTGATTTCCTTTATCGTATTGCCTTCTTCTTTTCAAATCAATTGCTTCTTTTTTGACCCTTTAGAACTTTGAATGGGGAAATCATAACCGAAGACGGCTTTGTTGTCCTTTGAGACCGTCTCACCTGTTACGAAAAAAAAAAACAAAAAAACTAAGCCAATTATCTGGAAATTAAATGTTAAACTAAAAAAAAGTAAACATAATAGGTACCTGTACTTGCTCGGTGTTCGGTCTATAAGCATCATCGAGGTTAGAAAAAATGTCCACATCCTCGGATAGTTTTATCGCCTCCTCCTGATGGTGCGAGGCTGTTGGGCCTTCCACACCCTCAGCTTGTGATTTACATAACTTGCAAGTAACATTTGAAAATAAAAATTACTAAAGGTTTTCAGCTAAATTAATACGAATTAATAATTATATAACAAGTTTACGTGGGTGAATACGCCCGCGAACTTTTTTTCGTAAAAGTTTTCCGGCCTTTCATCCATTAATTTTTTAAATTGATCTAAAAGTGCATCATCAAAAAGGTACAAAAAGGTACGTTGTCGGAACAGGTTCCGACTTTCTTTTCTTGGCACTTAAATCCACAGCCTCAGGCACACTGAAGCCCGGATGCTGATTACCGGAATAATACCCGGCCAAGTTGCCGAAATCAACATCCACACCCTCGACTGAATTATTTTGAAAATTTACATACGCAGACGGTTCAAAGCTGGCCGGTTTTTTACTGAACCTTTTTGAAAACTTATTATCTATAAAACGGCTGCTGACACGGTACCGGTCACAGGCAGCCTCTTCGTCCGTCGGTAGAAAAAGCCTATACCGCATATATCCTTCATTCTGAAACACGAAAAAATTTCAAACATTTTAGCACTTTTATTTGGGGATAGAAAAAGTTTGTTAGAAATTATTCTCGACTATTACTAGAGAATCTACAGTGATCATTCGATCAATCGTCGGCGTGTGAATTTTTTTTCCCTTACTCCACGAAAGAAATTTGGGAATTCCATCAGCGATAAAAAAAAATCTGGATCCCTTCTAAATTCTGGAAATGTTTCATATATCCAAATCTGAAAAATATTACATACAATTTAGAATTATTTAATCAATTATTAGCTAGCAATAATAATAAATAAGAGTAAATATTTCATAAGAACTATTACCTTGAAAGCACATATACATTCTGCTAGGGTTTCATGCTAAGCTGAAACCCTTTATATTTGGTTTTTGCTTCGACGGCATGTTATCGATATTTGAAACTAAATCCTCCCAAAAATAAGAACCCCATGGAAAAATATTCATCGTCTCAAAGTCATCAACCAGATTCAGCAGTAGATTATCCACAACCGAGGATTTTACTTGCTCACCCTTAAACGCCAATTCAATCAAAATCAAAATACAAATACGCACACTATCATCCACTTCATAATTGCTCCAGTCACCCTTGAAAATATTATCAAGTGTTTGAAGCGTGACCCTATCCGCGTCACCAAAAAATCGTCTTTTAAACGATGTTGGGGATTCAACGACGTCCCAACCATCGTGACGGCCAAACCTTAAACCGGTTATCAAACAAAATTCTTTTTCTGTGAATACCATACAATGTTGACCAATCTGATAAAACACCCGTCCATAGGATTTCCAATATTATTTTGTTGTAGAGCAACAGAGTGTACGTAACAGATTACTTTCACACATCGTGTTCCTAAGATCTAGAAAATGCATTGTTGTTACACAGGTCCAAGCAGTTCGTACTTTAATTTGGCACTCATCCTTGAAAAAAAAAATAATTTAATTCAGTAATTTTATAAGAAAAAAAATAATTGAAAAATGGAAGAGCACTTACGGAAGTAGGTAAATTGCAAGGAGGATTGTAATTAAGTTGGTGCTGAAAAAATTGTTCGTAGTACTGTTCTTTTTGTATGAATTGATTTGCGTTCGTCGGGTCGACAAAGGTATTCGGATCCATCTTGGTCAACGGTTGGGTCAACCTCGAACAACGGTAAAACAAAACACAAAAAAAAACAAGAAAACAATTAACGGTCGGTGGTCAGCATGTGTGGTGTGAACCCGTGACGAATTTAAGTTTATGGTCCCGTTTGTGTCGTTTTCCGTTTAAAAAAAAACTTAAAAAGTGTAAAAGTGAACGATAATGTTACCTTTAATAACCGTCGTTTGTCGCTAAAGCTCTACCGGAGTACACAGCAAACCGTCATGACGTGATCAACCTCACCGGAACACTTTCGCAAACCGTTAGCAACTCGTAGTGTCTCGGTAACGCTTCAGAATTACCATAATGGTAAATGAAGACGGATTTCAACGGAACGGTCTTGGAGACGTCTCCCATTTCCCAATGCGTCTCAGAGACGGCTCCCACTGAGGCGTCTCGGAGACGTGTCACAGTTCCCAAACCGTCTTGAGGGGAATATCGTTGACTGTCGGGAGACATGTCACACTTCCCAAGGCGTCTCCGTGACGCCCACCATTCCCTAGACGGCTTTGTGGGCCCCGAGTATTATACTATGTTTAAAAAGTAAAATTTTATCAAATATAAAAGAATCCATTTTAATTAAGTAGTTGAAAAATTCTTCTTGAAACATTGTTGATGAATTCTCAGTTACGAAAAAATGTCTGACGGCCGTGATAAAAATCTAGCCCCAGAATAATACTTTTCTCAACCACCGAACCATTCGTCGAGTTGGATACTAAAAAAATGGAGGTGTCCTAAGAATCAAATGGATCCGTTTTCCTCTAACAAACATCCAGATAATCCTGAAATTAGAAGAGAAAGAGATTTTGTCAATAATCGACAAAGCTTACACAGACACATTATCGGCAAATGGGCTATCCCGGACGATGAAACTGATAATTGGTCAACTGATGTTGTTGAGTTTTACAATAAAGGAGACACACTGTTTTGTTATTCAGCTGTTTTTTTCAAGAAGTATAGAGCTTGACAAAACTTTTTGGGGAACTTTGTTTGGCTATCATTCTAACGGATTCCTCACACCAACAGTAAAAACTCAAAAATTAAGTGTATTTTTATTTTTATTCATTTAAATTAAATTTTGATTCAATTTTTTTTTTCAGCAAATTAAAGGATGGGTTGAAAGGCTGATTAACTGGAGGAGTAGAAAGTTACAAAAAAAATGCTTCGCTAAATATGCGGTGGACAATTCTTCCTCCAGAATTTTATAATTCTTTATTAGAATCTGTTCCAAAAAACTTGGCCAACTATTGCAATGGTAAATTAAAATCGTTTCCTTCGTTTTTCGACATTGATTTTGTTTTTTCCCCATTCCGCTTGAAAATAGGGAATGGTTACTCATACGGCTAGAGTCGGTGACCCAAGAGCTAGTTATGTATGCTTGTGAAGACCTTTGTATCGGAGACAAATACAGAAACATTGTTCACCTAAAGGTGACGAAGGTAAAAATTTATTTAGGAGCTTTATTGGTGAACATATGATTCTGGAAGAAGACGGGTAATCCAGAAAAGCGTATGATCTTCAATCTTAATGAAGACTATATGGTGCCACACAACTCTCTGTCTGGTAATGAAGCGGTATATCTTTGTATGCTGATGGAGCATTTGGTTACTGATAAACCAATTACGATGAACGGTGATCTAAATCAAACATGTTCGTCTTACAGACGATTCATGGCAGAAAAAATGTATTTCTGGCGGTGTTTACCACGTCCAAATATTTCTTAATAAAATATGTTTAATGTGCAAGTATATTTTATTTAACATTGTATCACATGCAAATTAGTGTAACTAAAAAATTATATAAATTTATAATAAATACGTAATTAATTACATTTTAATTAGAATCCAAATTAATTACCATATATAATTACATTCCATATTAAACTAGTTTAATTTTTTCACATTATATATACCCACAAATTCTTTACCAATTATTCACCACATAACACATTCTCTTACGAATCACATACATAAAACACCAAACAACCAATCAAAGATGACCTCCTGGACCAAGAAGAAATTCTTGGAGTTACGCTAGCCTGGCGCAATGTTTGCGAAAATACCCAAGTTTCTGACACTAGGCATGAAATTTGGGCTACTCCATTCTGGAATAAAGTTTCTACCGAGTTTCAAAAACTTATGGACGGTCAAACAAACCGCACGACCGAAGACGTGAAACAAAAATTTCACAGTGTCAAAGGGGAATGCACCATCTTTGAAGAATTCTTCAAGGCCAACAAACAGGAAAAGCCAAACGAGTCCGAAGAAGGGCTCATTGAATTGTCAAAGATTGACTACCTGGTTGGACGATGATGGAGACTTCATGTATGTTTCGGCGTGGCAGTTGTTACATCCGAATTATATTTATGTTTAAGTTTATGTAATGGGTTTTTCTTTGTCATGTAATTTTGAAGTTTATAATTAAGGTTAATGTTTTAATTATCTAATCCTTTAGTACCTTCAAATTTTATAAACTATTAAATACATACGTTAATCTAATAAAAATATGAAATATATTTTAATAAAGACCACACGGTTGATTGGAATTAATACATCTTTTACTCCCCATCTTCTTTACCCCTCCTATATAAAGGCCAAACGGTTGACATGCACGGACCGTCAATACACCGTCACAAATAAAAAAACACATAAAAATGGCACCGAAACCGTGAACCGAAGAAGAAGAAGAAATAGCCTTGTGCACCGCATGGATGGAGGTCAGGCGAAACCCACCACATCGAGGGTCCGTATGGCCCCTCGTGCTCAACGAGTTTAAACTTTTGGTTGGAGGTTCAAACCGGTCAACTGAGTCTCTCAACCGCAAGTGGACGGACTTGCAAAACAAGTGTCGTCACTTCGAGGGGCACTATCAGAGGGTTGTCCGACAACTTCCCCCGAACACTCCGGAACATGAAAGGTTGAACACGCGAAGTTAGAGCACGAGTTTTCAGGTCGACCACCCTTCTCCCATTTGTCGGCGGGGCATATGATCCGCAATGTCCCCGGGGCCTTAGATTAGGTTTAATTATGTATTTCTTTTTTTTTTAGTTATAATTTTGCAAGTTTTTTAGCGTCTAATGTATTTTTTTTAAATGAAATGTTTATTTTTATTTTTAGTTTAGTTTTAGTTATAGATTGTGGGCATGACACGACAGATACATATATAAATCAAAACATACGGTCAACTGGAAAAAATAAATACATAATTCAAAACGTGGACATAATTCTTTTAAAGTTGTTACATAAGTGACATAATTATCAAACAAACTAAACTAAATAACACCACTTGTGTTGTAATACTAAATGTCTAACCAACTATTGAAGACTATATCCTAATGTTAGCTGTTTCCTCCATTTGCGCGATACAATCCATCTCTAATCCTGCTTGTGTTGTAATACTAAATGTCTAACCAACTATTGAGGACTATATCCTATTGTTAGATGTTTCCTCCATTTGTGCGATACAATCCATCTCTAATCCTGCTTTTGTTGTAATACAAAATGTCTAACCAACTATTGAAGACTAGATCCTAATGTTAGATGTTTCTTCAGGTGGTAGTAGCAGCAGCAGGGGACGTCGGACGTAGGGTTGATAGGATATTCCAAGGTTTACTTGCTTTGAACCATTGTTTCGAATGATGTATGTGCTCTACATAGACAAAGATACATTTTTCAGGGATCTAATACGTTGCACACGTCGACCACCGAGACATAACCGAGACGTTTCCTCATTTTATGTAACAATAGTTCCCGGTGTGCTTTACGTCACCGACTGTCCTATTTCATCTTCATCAACCGATGATGAACAAAAATATGAACGGACGGAGGTTTACAATCGGTGTATAAGAAAAATGGCAAGTTCTCCCAACTAGCCCCGCTGAAGTTCTTTCACACATGTGTAAAAGATGTTCCTGCAGCGCATGACATAAATTTGGGAGGCAAATGAACTTGCCAATAATGTAGAGCACCACATCATCAATTCATTCTACACGGGTTAACCCACACGCAGATGGAACAATGATCCAAGTAGCTGTACGCAGATGTAACAATGATCCAAGTATAATCGGACAACATTTAAATAAGGCGGTTGGCTTCGGTTGGAAAAGTGGAGGATTTAAAAACGTCATGGATTGGAATGCTGAAAAGTTTGACATATGAGATTTATAAAAAAAAAAAAAAAAAAAAAAATTGTTAGAATACATGATGGAGAGGGGTTACAAATTTTGGTAAGTGAAGTACGGTATTTATATACATTGGTGACGTCTCACGGTTCCCGAGATGACTTGGTGACGTCTCACAGTTCCCGAGACGACTGCTGCCGTCTCATGGTTCCCAAGACGGCTTTGAGTCGTCACACACTTCCCTAGACGGCTTTTGGTTTTTTTATTCTTTTTCTAATTTTTTTAACTATGTTTCATTTTTTACACTTATATTGTATTGTCACACTGTTTTTCAACGTTGATATTATTGTAGGTTAGTTGGTATTTATAGCCAACTGGTGGTCATGAAGGAATATTAAAATTTATATCAAATTAAAATATTAAACTTACAACAAAACAACATACACACAAACGAACATCTTTGAACATCCATCTCTAAAAAATATCATTCAATTTGCTCCACATAAACGAACATCTTTAAACATTCATCTCTAAAAGATATCATTCAATTTGCTCCACATAAACGAACATCCTTAAACACTAAAGGTAGAAACTGCAAAATAGTGAAATTACGCACCAAAAAGGTAAATTTTACGCTAAAATCGCTCATTTTAATATCTAAAAAATATACCTAAACAACAACTTAAGGAAAAAGAAAATGAGCGAAGAAAGGCAAAGATGATGATGAATGCGGACTTGAAAGGGATATACAAAATTTGTAATGGTTTTAAAGAGGGGGAAAGAGCAGAAGCTGTTGAAGGGCCAGATGTTGGTGATGGGAGTGGAAGGAAAGAGAAAATGTGAAGGGGGAGGGATGTTAAGTTGAAGAGGATTAAATGAATTCTTTGGGTTTAGGGTTAAAAAGCGGCATAATACTAACCGAAAAAATAATTCGGTTTTCTGAAGCTCAAATACATGTCTAATAACACAAAAACATAAGTCTTGAACCGTGTTGAATATTTGAGAATATATGCTTGTATTGAATGTTTGAGAAGAGGGATGAGAAGATATACTTTGTTTTGGGAAAACATTTAAAGTAGTGATTGAAATATACTAGAATATGTGCTACCAATTTATAACCAAAATATTCTAATAAAAAAAATCGAAAAAAAATATTTCGTTGAATGACATACGGCTGGAGACGGTTCAAGAAGGCTTGGAGACGGCTCAAGCTGAGCCGAAGACGGCTTGAGCTCGGCCGTTAGTGAGACGTCTCAAGGGCCCACCGGAGTACGGCTTGGCGGCTATGACACGTCTAGGGAGACGCCTGCAGTCCTCGGGATCATAAATGCCACGTGTTGGTTTTCTATTGGCCGTAGACTAAAGCGTCTCCGGAGACGGTTCAGTCTCGTCAGGAGTCGTGACCCGTCTCTCCAAAGAGACGGGAAGGGGCCATTTTGGTAAAATACTCAGTTAACGGACCATTTTGGTGATTTTCCTCTTTTTGAATAACATGATGAATTCTAATGCATTTTTGAAAGAAAAAAAAAACACTTTTCTTATCACAACTAAACCCAAAAACCGAAGAACTCCACCTGAACTAACACGGACCCGGATAACCCCAACCCCATCAACCCGAACTTTAAATGGTTTGGTTATTGAGTCACTTTTTCTCACCGAAAAACCCGAAGAGCACCCGTACTATCTTGTATGACATCAAACACTTAATCCAATCTTCCAATGAGTAAGTCCGTTTCTTTCTAAAATCCTGTTTTATATTGACATAGTCAATGTAGACAACTAAATTTACAACAGTACATGTATCTGCTACACGAGTCACCTTTTTCATCACGATTGCTACGTATAACATATCTGGAACTATTTAATACATGAAGTTCATACACATTTGGAAACAAGTTTTTTAACTCGTCCAAACAGAAGATACAATGAGATTAATACAATCTCGTGGATCTTGTTTTATATATTCTAGTTTGCTAATTTATTTCGATAAAGTTTTGAATACCGCAATTGATAATGTTCTAAAATTGAGATACAAGTCATTTTATTCCGTCAATATCTCGGAAGCTATGTTCCTTATTCTAGTACACATCTTTGTTACACTTAGTAATTATATAAAGTATACAAATAACAAGAAGAAGAAAGATCTATCTCTTGCACACGACCCCTCGTCCATTCAAACCACTTTGACACTTCAGGCTTGGCAACTCTAGGTTCAAAGAGGAACCGTTTTCATGGCTGCTGCCCTTGAACTTAGCGACCGAACAATCTGTTGCAAACGAGTTTGCACTCACAAACTTATTGTCTCCACTCATCACAGGCATTAAAACGCCCATTTTCACCTTGCTCACATAGTCACTCCTGTAAGTTTGTCCCAAAACCCCATCCACTTCATCAATTAACGAGAAGAACTTGAATTTGAGATCAAGATGGGCAAAGCAATCATCATCGGTTATACCATAGTTATGAATTCTTGATTCTTCTGCTGTTATTGGAACCACTTTAACAGAGATCTTGAATAGGTTTTTAACTTCAACAACGATGTTATTAGTCTCTTGAATCCGCATGACTGATGTTGAGGAAGACTGCCATTTTGAACCTTCGCTCTCGGGTAGAAGGATGGTTTCCCCGTCAAATGTGATGGAGATACAATCATTATCGTCATTCCAGTTGGAAGTTTTTTTAGCGCTAATTTTTAGTTTGTGGTTGTCAAAAAGAACCCCAATGGATTGAACCCACGTAAAATCCCGTCCCATGTTTTTGTTTCGCTTGCCAATGAAGTGGTCATTGATGTGGAGATTCTTATCAGCAACAAGGCAAAAATCTTTATCCTTCTTTCCATGGAAGTAGAAAGTGATGCCATTGGCACCAATAAAACGAGCTAGGATCTTGGCACACTGCCCCCGGCATATCGCAAGCTACAAATTAAAATACATTATTTAGCTAGTTGTGTGTATGCAATGGTTAATAAATCAAACTAAACTATCATTAAAGTCAAGGTTTTTGATACGCATGAAAAAAAATTATAATTTCAAAACAAAAAGAAGACAGAGCTGTGAAAAAAACTTACTCCAGACTGGCTTGCATGTAACACAATCAACCATACATTGATTAGGACAAGAAGCAGGACAGACATGCTCAGTGGCGTAACATTGGGGAAAATTACTGTTTTTGCACTTGGCTTTCTTTGATTGAGGTGGTGGAGCAGGGTACCATGTAGGAGCTGATGGGGTAGGCCACTACTAGAAAAAATACCTTTCTTGACACGCGTGTCAAGAAAGGGGTCTGATGACAAGAAAAAAAATGTCAAGGATGGCGGTGTCATAAATTTAATATGACATATTTTTGCGTGTCATCTGTTTATGACACACATTTATGACAACATTTAGTGACATACGTTATGACACTTTTTAATGACACTTTATTATGACAGTTTTTGTTGACATTTTTTCAACACATATTATGACATAATTTTATGACAAAATTTTATGACGTTCTTTTGCGTGTCATAAATTTATTAATTTAAAAAAAAATTCTGTAAAATTACATATTTACCCTCCTGGATTTATAGCTATTTTATTATATGCAAAATAATTAGCAAACTAATAACAAAAACTATCATTTCATTATATAATCCGAGACGTTTAACGTTTACAAAAATATTGTATCGACATCACATTGCCTTCAAACATAAAAGTTTGGATCATTTGAAAATAAATGTTGCGGCGTAGCTTGACCATTCTTCGCGAACGGCATCCATGTCTTCATCCCCGTAATGATCCGCTCCTCCCCCGACCTGAGACAACAATAAAATTAATACATTAATCGAGGCCAGCTAATTATTTTACATAAATCATAACACATCACTACGTTTATTTTAATGGACCAACACAGATGTGAACGGAACACGTATGAGATGATAAAGACACACGTATGAAGCTTAACACTCACACGTATGAAGATTCAATTGAAGGACACGTATGAAAATAGCTGAAACAGATCCAAACACAGCTGATTTATAGGCAAAAGGCACGCATATGTAAATACCATCGCAATTAGCTCAGCAATGTCAATGCCCAAAGGGTCGAATTCAGACCCAACTTTTTTCCCCACGTTCACAAGAATATTTTGCAAAGAGGCCACTGAGTGACCACACCGTTTAGCAAGCTCGACAGTTGTCATTCCTTCAAATTTGAAAACACACTCTAGAAAAAGTTAACCCTATAAAAACAAACAAATTGTGGGCAATATTAGATACTCACCAAAGTTAGCTTGGATATCATCAAAAGATAAACTAAGATTATCTGATGCACTTAATTTTTAAAAAAAGGTTGATCTTCATCCGCTTCATCTTCTATCTCATCACCATCAAATATAATTAACTAAAGAGAAATAAACAAAAAACTATTTAGTCTACCTACTAAAAATGAACTATAATTTGGAATTAGCTACCCGTTTAGTTTTAGGGTCAAGGGTTTCTCTTGGAATGGAATCATAGCTCTGAATACCAAATAATATAAGAATTATATCATTTAAAAAGCAAATTATGATTCAGGTCATTAATATTTTCTCTCTGTTAACTACCACTGCCTTCACTTGATTCAGGTCGTTAATATTTTCTCATTTCTCCTAACTACAAGCTGAATAGTAAGGAAAATAGCTTAGCAAGGTGAACAACACTCTAAAAAGTAATACTTTAGGATTCAAAGAAATATCTTAATTACATCTCAAACCACCTTTTATCAAAGATTCAAAGCGGATAAGAGAACATTGTGAAACCAAAGGTGTTACTATGGTCTCATACGCATAAGCAACAAGTTAACTCATCATGAAATTTCAATTCAATATGTACAAAACGGACAACATTAAAAATTTAGCATATAATCAATCAATTAATATATCCCTATAAAGCAGAACATAAAACATAAACACTTGCCTTATAAAATTACCACCTATCTTGGTTTTAAAAAGCGCTAGGCGCACAAAAGCGACGAGGTCTAAGCGCATCGCACGAAGCGTAAAGAGCAAAAAGCGTGGGATTTTCGTACCCGAAGCGTACACTAATTATATTTTTTTATATATCCCATCAGTTTTTAGCTTCATTTGCCCAAAAAATAGGTATAAATAAGGTTTTTATGTGATTTTACCTATATGTACAAGCCAAAAACACCAAGGTACAACATTTTTATGCATAAAAAATACTCAGGTTACGTGAGGCGCGCGCCTCAGGGAGAAAGCGCCTGAAATTTGACAAAAAAGCGCCTGAGGCGGGCGGCTTTGGGAAAAAGGATAGGCGCAAAGTCCTAAGGCGCCCTAGGCTGCGCCTTGCGCCTAGGCGCGCCTCAGACGCGCTTTTTAAAACCCAGCCACCTATATCACTTCTGTGGGCAAATGATCAAATCTAAGAATCTCAACAAAGTTCACATAAATTTCTTATAGAAGAAGATAAGTAGGATTCATCTGTAAAGACATGCCCTTTTCAAAATCAATGCTAAGATGATGTAAATTCAGCCAATATACTGTTCTAAAATAACTTTTGAAGTAAGAATGTAAGAAATTTCCATACAAACATATAAACATGTATAGCAAACTGATTCTTAACCTAATTCACTCATAAGGAAGGTCGACAATTGGATAAGTTAGAGGGATAACAGAACTATTTAGCAAAATGGAGATAATTTGAATGAGTTTATATAATAATTTCTTTTGTTCAACTTGAATTAAAGTAACCATCGAACATTTTTTATTTTCCCAACAAAGGTTAATACAAATCTTAAAAACGTTTGTTTATCTTATTTTAAAAGTCAATGGATAAAGAAAACATTATTTGTCATTTAATAACATAAAAGTATTGGTTCAAGAATTATTTTAGATTTTATATACACCTATATGTTTTATAAATGATTATAAAATCATAGTCATTTAACTTAAGTCCATATTGATTGTTTTATACAGTAGCAGCAATGGAATCAAGGCACACATAGAGCTATTTCAATAATCTATACATATAATAAACCAAAGCCATTTTAATGACATGGCATTCAAAGAGGCATTCTCTTCTTTGAGTGTGCCATGTGTCATCCCATGTGGCATTGAGTAATTTTAGGAAAAAAATAATTAAAAACAAAATTGGATTTTTCACCCTTATGTTTCCTCCTATAATTTTTAAACGTTAATATCTTTAATATACGAGATTTTTTAAAGAAAAAAATTACACCAAATTAACGAGCGTTTTATTATCTTTCCAACGAGTACCATAGTGCTATATAAAAAACGGAGAAATTTTTTTGTGGGGTTTTGTTCATACATGAAAAAAAACACAAAGTATTAAGGTAAATCATTAATCATGTATAGACAAGTCACTAATTATGATTGAATCAGTAAATATGAATTTTTTTTCAACCAGAGCCGAATATGTTAATAGAATTATACGTTGTTTTAAGTTAGGTATCAATATTAGTATGTTAGAGTTGTACATTTGTTTAGTCTTTAGGATATGTGTTAATATTAGAGTTACATTAAAGTTCTACATTCTTTTAGGTTAGGTGTTAGCATTGGAGTTGTACATTGTTAATTTGTTTTAGGTTAGATATTAATATGAGAGTTATACATCAGTTTATTTCATATGTAAAATTGATGTATATCATATTAAATCTCTCAACCCGGGACGCTCCCGGGGTATAATCTAGTAATGTTAATAAAGACAAACTATTAGTTAACAGCTAGACTTAATAACCCTTGACAATGCTGTTAAATATGACATTTGAAATCCAACTTGTTTGTTCATAACTTTTTTATCCAATTACTTTTATAAAAGAAAATCACACTGAAGGAACTGAAAACATGTTTTACTTCCATTACTTAGTTATGGTTTCTTCCATGCTGGTTTCATATTGTTTTCTATAAATTAGTAATATATTAATTAAAAAAGAAAAGTTGTTAAGCCCATAAGAGACACATTATGCTTTCCAACATTTACACGAAAGCATGCAAGTGGGGAAACATCGCCAAGATTCGTGCACAGATGACCAACCAAAACCTTAAAAAAAACCCTGGGTTTCAAATGGTCTGAAGCTCAAAAAAGTGTACATAACTTCAACAGTGGCAATCACTCGCATTGTGAATCAAAGGTATTACAACCCATCAATCTACAACATGGAAAACAGTTGAGAACAACAAATTATAAACCATGCCAGATGAACAAAGAACCCGTAATCTAATACCAAAATAAACACATTCTAACATCACACAGGCGATTCCACAAACACTTGGCATGCACAAACATAGACTCTGGCTATACCATCAATAATCCATAATAGTTTGTTAACAATACATAACATCAGGCAGCCGCACACATTACCCAGCCCTCACACTAATCAAGTTACCTAGAACTAAACCCTAACTAAATATCATAAGCAATTAGTTGACTCACAAAACATTATCAACTACGCTAACATTCCGCAGTAGACTCTAAACAAAACATAATGCTGGAAATCTTACCTGACAAACAAAGTCATACACTGTAGCCACTATTAATTCCTAATTCAGTCATCTAAGAGTATATATAACCTTGCATACCTAATTACAGACAAAACTACAAACAAGAAGGGAAAAAGAAAACTAACTACTTATTCTCCAAATGAAACACACAAGCGGATTGGTACCTTGCAAATCGGAACGAGCGGTTGTGGTGCCACAAAACGGGGCGACTACTTTCTTTAACACTAAAAAATCCATACCCTAAGTACAACACCATCCAAGCTCCCTCCACGCCATGCATAAGTATAATTCATAACTTCTGCAACCTAAAGAATTCAAATAATAATAATAATAATAATAATAATAATAATAATAATAATAATAATAATAATAATAATAAAGAATTAAACTTCAATAAAAAAAGATATAAAAATAACATGTAACATTGTGCTTTAAATCAAATGAGATTAGGGTTTAAAGGGGTAAAGTTGAAAGAAGATAATAATATGTAAAAGAAGTGAAAAGAATGAATATTAGTATTATTTACCTGCAAATGATATGTAAGAAGTGTGTTGGGGGTGTTGTTGGCGAAGATTAAAGAGGGGGGATGGAGGGTTTGTAGAGGCAGAGATCGGTGGTCGGTGAAGCCTTGTGGGTGGATTTAGTCTTTTCATAGCCCTTTCAGAAAGCTTTCTGCAGGTTAGGGTTACATATACGAATCAGGGATGAATGCTTTCTTGATACACGATGCTGGATGAAAGCTTTCTGATATATTTATGTTCTGCTGGAAGGGATGAAATCAACGAGCTGCTGGAAGGGTGCGTTTGATTAATTTGAGAGAGAGAAAGGAATGTTTTAGGTGAGGGGTTAGATTAATTTGAGAGAGAAGGGGAAGGTTTATGAAAAACGCGCGGGATTGAAAACTTTTGAGATTTTGGGTGACAAAAATCATGACACGCGATTTCAAAACTGTCATGCTTTTTTATTTTATGACGGTAAATTATTGACACGCGTAAAAAAACGTCAAGAAATTATCACTTTTTTCCAAAGATGACATTTTTTTATGACATGCACTTTTGCATGTCATAAAATATGGCATGTCATAAAAAAAAGTGTCAAGGAAGGCCTATTTTCTAGTACTGGGCGTAGGTGGTGAGGGAGTGGTGGGAGGTGGTGAGGACAGTGTTGGAGGGGTGGAATCTGTTGGTGGCGAAGGGGTAGTAAGAGGTGGTGAGGATGGTGTTGGTGGGGTGGAATCTGTTGGTGGTGAAGCGATGGTGGGAGGTGGTGAAGATGGAGTTGGCGGTTTGGACTCCGTTGGTGGGGAAGGCGTGGTAGGGGGTGGTGAGGATGGAGTTGGTGGTGAAGGGATGGTCGGAGATGGTGAGGATGGAGTTGGCGGTGTGGAATGTGTTGGTGGTGAAGGATTAATAGGAGGTGGTGAGGATGGAGTTGGTGGTCTGGAATCTATTGGTGGAGAAGGGGTGGTGGGAGGTGGTGAGGATGGAGTTGGCGGTGTGGATTCCGTTGGTGGGGAAGGGGTGGTAGGAGGTGGTGAGGATGGAGTTGGTGGTGAAGGGTGTAACACCCCAACCGATGGCGGAAACATCGGGATGTCACGTATTGATAATTGTTCAGTAGCTCATGGTGAATAATAAATTTTATTAAATGATTTAAATAAATTACATACAATTATTCTAAGAATTTGTACATCTCAAAATGAAAAATACTAGCTACACATCTTCAAGCATTAACTCAAATCTTCAAGCAAATATAACCTAAAACATGTTAACTTTGAAAATATTTTGTGTCAACAAAAGTTGGTGAGAATTACATAGGTTTGAATATTGAATAAAAACTTGTACAATTCAAGTGTCATGGCAAGTCTAGTCCATATGTGAAAACAAAACCATCGGGTAAATCGAGTGCATAATCAAACCTTGTGACTAGAATATTGTGGTCCATCCCATACGCTCATGGTTCACTTGATTATGTTATAAATTCGATAACAATCACCCACGCTACCTATGTAGGAGGTACACATATCCGGGTGGGATTGTCAGTCCAATAGATCTATCATTGTATACCGTCGGCTGATCAATGTTAATGATTATGCTAGAATAATGTGCTTACCCCAGTAATGTTTAAGACATAATGCTAATAGAATAACACATAGACACTTATGATTAAATTGTAAATTGAATGTTGTAACATGTTTCACCCCAAAATAGTGAAATGGAAAAAGGGGCTATGTAAACTCACCTTAGGTGCTTAATGAGTTCGTGCGTTTTCTTGAGCGTGCAAACACTTAGTAATAATGCCTTGGAAAACTCGGAACTAGCTAGAGGAGATAATGATGGATGTAAACTTTAGTATGTGGGAGATGGGATAATAATGTTTTTTTATTGAATGTTATAAAGAGTTGAATGGTAGGCTATTGTATTTATAGTGTAGAAATTGGAGTTGTAATTAGGGACTACTTTGACTAGACTAGAATTTAGGAACAACTTTGACTTGACTAGAAGACCATATTTACTAACACTTTGACTTGACTAGGAGACCATATTTACTAACACTTTGATTTGACTTGACTAAGAGACTACGTTTAACTTTTCAGGTTTGACTAAGGGACCTTGAAAGGGTTTAAGTTTAATTGGTTTTAATTAACATCACAAAACACCAAATGATGTAGTGGTTTGTGTGGTGTGGTTAAGGTTTAGCCCGCCAGGGACTCGGGTTCGAATCCTGGATCAGGCAAACATTTTTTTTAACGTTTTTAAATCAGAATTTTTAATAAAATCCAATTTAATATTGATTATAAGTCATTATTTAAACAAAAAAAAATTAATAAAATGGATGGGAAAGATAATGTAAACATGAATCGGATGAATAAACGAGGGGGTTCTATATATATATATATATATATATATATATATATATATATATATATATATATATATATATATATAAAATTGTGTGATGTTACAAAGGGGTGGTTGCAGGTGGTGAGGACGGAGTTGGCGGTTAGGAATCTATTGGTGGTGAAGGGGTGGTGGGAAGGAGTGGGAATGGAGTTGGTGGTGAGGGGGTGGGGTTGGCGGTGTGTACTCCGTTGGTGGTGAAGGGGAGGTGGGAGGTGGTGAAGGGGTGGCGGGTAGTGATGGTCGTGGTGGTGTTGAGGATGGCGTTGGAGGGGTGGACTCCATTGGTGGAGATGATGGAGTTGGTGGAGAAGAAGTGGTGGGAGGTAGTGTTGAATCTACAGGAGGTGAAGGGGTAGTAGGAGGTGGTGAGGATGGTGTTGGTGGAGAAGGGGTGGTAGGAGGTGGTGATGACGAAGTTGGAGGTGCAGTGACGGTTGGAGGTGGTGATGACGGAGTTGATGGTGAAGGAGGTGGTTGGAGGTGGTGATGACGGAGTTGATGGTGAAGGAGGTGGTTGGAGGTGGTGATGACGAAGTTGGAGGTGCGGTGACGGTTGGAGGTGGTGATGACGGAGTTGATGGTGAATGGGTGGTTGGAGGTGGTGATGATGGTGTTGGAGGTGAAGGGACAAACGGAGGTGGTGAAGGAATGGTGGGAGGTGGTGAGTAAGCATGTGGTGACGGTGTTGGTTGTGTAGGAGTGGACGGAGGTGGCTGAGTGATGGCGGGAGGTGAAGGTGGTGGAGGTTCTATCTCCGGAGGCGATAGTGTAGTGGAGCCTATACAAATAGGTTTGCACGACTGGCAATGAACGGTACATCATCGCAAAACTTAGGACAAACATGCACCAGGTTGTGACATTCTTTGTAAGTTGGGTCTTTACAGGTTGCGTGGCTAGGGTTGTTAGCAATTCCCGGTGGGGTTTTTGCCTCACCTATTGCGGCTAACATCACCATAACAAGCAACGTAACATGACAACCGATTGACCGAGTCATTACAACCCAGACTTGAAAATAATCTTTTAAGATTTTGAATCAGTTTGTAGCAGTAAAGGTATACTCAATTGTGTTTGTGTATTGAATTGGTGCTTATTGTTACTGATAGCCTCCAGTCCATACTTATAGGCAATATAAGTCGAATGAAATGCATGAAATGAACCTCAACAACTAATCATGTAGCGATGAAGTAGCTTCAATTTAAGGCATTTCTTAAACCACTTTTTATTTGCTTTAGGTATATATTTGGCATCCCTTGATTAGTAAGGTATATACTACACTTTCTACATAAAGGAACCCATCTTCTGTTTATATGAGCAAATTTTGTGAATACAGATCCGTAAATTAAAGATTAAAATTTCAACCATGCTATGTAAAAAAAAATGAAAAAAAAAAAAAAGAAGAAAGAAAAGGTTAACTTTGGTTACATGATGTTCTTTCCTAGCTCATCTAATGGGTAAATTAGAATTCCAGGAAATAAGGAAACATAACATGTCAAATGATTTTATTATAAGAGCCTTATACTTAATAAGATATGTATTTCAAAATTTTGAACAAAAAAAAAAAGAAATATAACATTTTACTCACACGTCCATTTTACTACCTATATCGTTTATATGAGAAAAACATAAGTGTAATTCTGTGATTTCAAGACATGCAGAAAAACATTAAACATATATGGTTAAAAATAGCAGACTAAACAACTAAAAACCAGCTTTCATTACACAATTGACTTGTATTGGTAATGTATCCCAAAATTCAGCAATCTCATATAATGTTTGATCTTAAAGTTAGTGCACCATAAAGTATCTTTGATTCCACATGCTCATCAAGTCAAAAACATCCATTTTGTCTAGTTACATCTAGTGGAGGGGAGTATTGAGTTTTCACATATTCCTATATTGTTGGTACATAGCTTGTGACACACTCCACCTCTTCATGACATGAGTATGATCACAAATAACCATTTATTTGATTACTAGTGCATACATCCAAGGGTGCGTTTGGTTCGCATTAATTGAATGGAATACAAAGGAATTGGAATTGGAATTTCAATTCCAATCTTGATGTGTTTGGTTAACAAAGGAATTGGAATTGGAATTGGAATTTGGTTGAATTCCTTCAAATTCCTTTAATAAGGGAATTCAAAATCCTTCCAACATTAGAAGGAATTCATTGAAATCTTCAATCGATTGACGTCGTTTCGACCCGATCCGATTCGAACCATACCGTTTCGACGCGAATCGTTTAGATCCTTAGTGCTTTTAACTCGTACCGTTTCAACCTGTACCAGTTTTGACCGGTATTGTTTTGACCCGAACCGTTTTGGACCGTACCGGTTTCTAGGGCTGTTCAAATCGCTCGCCGCTCGTGGATCGCTCGTCGCTTGTTCGGAAAATACTCGAAAAATGCTCGCTCGATCTTCCGCTCGGTTGTAAATGAGCCGATCGGCTCGGTTCGGTTTGTAAATGAGCCAAGCATGAGCAAAGGTACGCTCGGCTCGGTTCGGCTCGATTAAATTTTTATTTATATATTATATATTTAATTATAAATATACACACAATTTACAGATAAATTTATAGCTTTATATATAACATTCGATTGGATTTGACTTAGTATATACAAACAAAATATAACTAGCTCACTTAACTCAAAAAATTTAACACTAGATTTAATAGTAAAACCATAAGTCATGAGGTGACAGTATTGACTTCTATATGTTATTAGTCGTCCATCGCTAAGTGTCGCTTGATATCACCATACGTTACAATGCAACAACTGTTCTCTGATATATGCTCATCGCCTCACCAGCCTCAATCCAAGCCTTATCCTCGGACACTGGGATTTCAATATTAGTGTTATCATCGGATAGTTCGATCTTAGTTATCACCCAACAATGAAAACATCGAACGAAACATCCTAATTTTATGATCGTCCAAATTACTCTCCGCTCGATTCTTGCTCGGCGCTCGCTCGAAAAATGCTCGTTCGGTTTTCGGCTCGATTGTAAGTTCCATTAATCGAATAGGCAACTAAAATGAGTAAGTTCCATTACTTTCTAAAATCCTGTTTTATATTGACATGGTCAACGTAGACAACTAAAATTACAACAGTACATGAAACTACCACACAAGTCACCTTTTTCATCACGATTGCTATGTATAACATATCTAGAACTATTTAATACATGAAGATCATACACATTTGAAAACAAGTTTTTAAGTCGTCCAAACAGATAATACAATGAGATCAATACAAGCTCTTGGATCTTGTTTTATATATTCTAGTTTGCTAATTTATTTCGAAAAGTTTTGCATACCGCAAATTGATAATGTTTTAAAATTGAGATACAACTCATTTTATTCCGTCAATATCTTGGAAGCTATGTTCCTTATTCTATTACACATCTTTGTTACACTTAGTAATTATATAAAGTATGTGAATAACAAGAAGAAAGATCTATCTCTTGCACACGACCCCTCGCCCGTTCAAACCACTTTCACACTTCATGCTTGGCAACTCGAGGTTCAAAGAGGAACTATTTTCATGGCTGCTTCCCTTGAACTTGGCGACCGAACAATCAGTCGCAAACGAATGTTCACTCATAAACTTATTGTCTCCACCCATCACAGGCATTAGCACGCCCATTTTCACCTTGCTCACATAGTCACTCCTGTAAGTTTGTCCCAAAACCCCGTCCACTTCATCACTTAACGAGAAGAACTTGAACTTGAGATCAAGATGGGCATAGCAATCATCATCGATTATACCATAGTTATGGATTCTTGATTCTTCTGCAGTTATTGGAACCACTTTGGCAGTGATCTTGAACAGGTTTTCAACCTCAACAATGATGTTGTTGGTATCTTGAGTCCGAGTGATTGATGTTGTGGAAGATTGCCATTTGGAACCTTCGGTTTCTGGTAGTAGGATGGTTTCCCCATCAAATGTGATGGAGATACGATCATTCTCATCATTCCAGTTAGAAGTATATTTAGCACTGATTTTTAGTTTGTGGTTGTCAAAAAGAACCCCAATGGATTGAACCCAAGTGAAATCCCGGCCCATGTTTTTGTTTCGCTTGCCGATGAAATGACCGTTTATGTGGAGATTGTTATCAGCTACAAGGCAAAAATCTTTATCCTTCTTTCCATGGAAGTAGAAAGTGATGCCATCAGCACCAATGAAACGAGGATCTTGGCACACTGCTCCCGGCATATCGCAAGCTGCAAATTTACATACACATGTACAGGTGTTTAGGTGGCTATATATGTTTAAATTTGTTGATATACATGAAAAAATATCTACATTATAAATAAACTATAGAAAATAGATTTGTAAAGAACTTACTGCAAACTGGCTTGCAGGTAACACAATCAACTGTACATTGATTAGGACAAGAAGCAGGGCAAACATGCTCTGTGGCATAACATTGGGGATAGTTGTTGTTTTTGCATTTGGCTTTCTTTTGTTGAGATGGTTGAGCAGGGTACCACGTAGGAGGTAATGGGGAAGAAGGCGTAGGGGTAGGCGGTGATTGAGGATTTGATGGGGAGGGAGTGGGTGAAGGTGGTGAGGATGGAGTTGGTGATGAAGGGGTGGTGGAAGGTGGCGAGGATGGAGTTGGCGGTGTGGAATCTATTGGAGGTGAAGGGGTGGTAGGAGGTGGTGAGGATTGAGTTGGTGGTGAAGGGGTGGTGGAAGGTGGTGAGGATGCAGTTGGAGGTGAAGGGGTGGTAGGCGGTGGCGAGTATGGAGTTGGTGGTGTAGAATCTGTTGGTGGTGAAGGGGTTGTGGGAGGTGGTGATGATGGAGTTGGTGGTGAAGGAGTGGTGGGAGGCGGTGAGGATGGAATTGGTGGTGTAGAATCTGATGGTGGTGAAGGGATTGTGGGAGGTGGTGATGATGGAGTTGGTGGTGAAGGGGTGGTGGGAGGTGGTGAGGATGGAGTTGGTGGTGTAGAATGTGTTGGAGGTGAAGGGGTGGTAGGCGGGTGGCGAGGATGGAGTTGGTGGTGTAGAATCTATTGGTGGTGAAGGGGTTGTGGAAGGTGGTGCGGATGGGGTTGGTGGTGAAGGACTGGTGGGAGGTGGTGAGGATGGAGTTGGTGGAGTGAAATCTGTTGGTGGTGAAGGGGTTGTGGGAGGTGGTGGTGAAGGAGTGGTGGGAGGTGGTGAGGATGGAGTTGGTGGTATAGAATCTGTTGGTGGTGAAGGGGTTGTGGGAGGTGGTGGTGATGGAGTTGGTGGTGAAGGGGTGGTGGGAGGTGGTGAGGATGGAGTTGGTGGTGTAGAATCTGTTGGAGGTGAAGGGGTGGTGGGAGGCGGCGACGATGGAGTTGGCGGTGTGGACTCCGTTGGTGGTGAAGGGGTGGTAGGAGGTGGAGAGGATGGAGTTGGCGGTGTGTACTCCGTTGGTGGTGAAGGGGTGGTGGGGGGTGGTGGTGATGAGGATGGCGTTGAAGGGGTAGACTCCGTTGGTGGTGATGATGGAGTTGGTGGGGAAGGAGTGGTGGGAGGTGAAGGGGTGGTAGGAAGTGGTGTGGATGGTGTTGGTGGAGAAGGGGTGGTAGGAGTTGGTGATGACGGTGTTGAAGGTGAAGGGACGGTGGGAGGTGGTGATGATGGAGTTGGTGGTGAAGGAGTCGTGGGAGGCGGTGAGTAAGCATGTGGTGTGGGAGTGGGAGTGGTTGGAGATGGGGGAGTAATGGCAGGAGGTGAAGATGGCGGAGGTTCTATCTCTGGTGGTGATGACGTAGTGGAGCCTATACAGATAGGTTTGCATGACTGACAGTGAACGGTACATCCATTATCGCAAAACTTAGGACAAACATGCACCAGGTTGTGACATTCTTTGTAAGTTGGGTCTTTACAGGTTGCTTGGCTAGGGTTGTTAGCGATTCCTGGTGGGGTTCTCGCCGCATCCACTGCTGCTTGCATCACCACAACAAGCAAAATAACATGACAAATGATTGACCGAGCCATTACAGCCCAGACTGAAAAATACTCTGAAAATTTTTAAACACTTTGATTGTTTTGTTTGTGTATTGAGTTGGTGCTTATTGTGACTGATAGCCGTGATACTTATAGGCAAATGAAATGCATGCATGAACCGCAACAACTAATCATGTAACAATGAAGTACCTTCGATTCAAGGCATCTTTCAGACCCCTTTTTATTTGCTTTAGGTATAAATTTGGCATCCCTTGATGAGTAAGGTATATGCTACACTTTCTGCAAAAAGGAATCTACCTTCTGCTCTATGGCAGTTTATGAACAAAAAGAAATCTACCTTCTGTGAACCCAAATACACAAATAGAAGAGTGCACGTACGTGTAATAGTAATAAAAAATAATAATATTGGGTTGTATCTTAACACAACCAGTTGGTATTACAAAGCCGATCCAACGTTTTTAGAGGCCATAAGCAAACTACAAGTCGGAGGCCCTTTAAATTTGTATAACTCAAAAAAAAAAAAAAAAAAAAAAAAAAAAAAAACCTTATACTAGATGAACATTACAATCTCTTTTCTGGTAACTATTAATCAATTAAAGTATTCCGTTTCATTTTATCTAGTTACTCACATTAGGTATTATTGCAAATTAAAGACATTTTCCCATTTAAATTTTAACCCATTTTATGGATCTACAATTTACTATGTATTTCTTTCGGGCTTGATTTGAATCCTTGATAACCAAAAATATTATCAATAACAATCGGCAATAGAAAATTCAAGTCGCAAATTTTAGAGATTCAATCATTTAATACTTTTTTGTTTTTTATTTGGGCCAAGATAAATGTAATACACGGAAAACAAAAACAAAAACTTAAACTTTCGAGGCCTTAGTGTTTGGAGGCACTAGGCTTTAGCCTAGGTTGCTAACCCAGTAGGGCCTGCCCCTGGTTGGTAAAGTTAAATTTTAGACCATTAGGAAAGTGTCAATATATAGGACGGTTGATATTATATTTGAATTTGATCATAAAGTTAGTTCAGTTTAAAGCATCTTTGGTTTGATTCCACATGCTCATAAAAGTTAAAACCATTTCACATTGACCTTGCTTACTTCCTCCAATGTAGCCTTTTCACACCTGACATCCCTTCACTACCAAGGGAAATATAAATATAAATAACACATCCCATATTATTGGCAGTTGGCAAATAACTTGTGAGACACTCCATCTTTCATGATGTATGATCCTAAGTACTTAAAGGTAACTGTTTGATTACTAGTGCATGCCTACATGTATATTGGACAAGGTCATGAAATCAAATTCATTCCAGAAAAGTTACATTCTAATTAACATGCATTATAACACTTGAACTTGAGTTTTCAACAATTTACCTGATCCTAAAAACTACAGATGATAAGGGAAAAAAATGAATGAAACAATCCTTGCATAATAAATAAGAAGAATTCTTACCAGAAATCATGAATGAATGAAATTATCGGGTATTTACAAAATTTGTTATGTGTGTGAAATAAGTCTGATTTACACTAATAATATTTTGATACACCAACAAAAATCAATAGCCGACCTCATTAATTTCGAATAGAGAAGACATGTTCCGACGAGGAAAAATTTGTGTGATGATTGCCGGCGCGAGAGAGGAATACCCTGCACTAGAAATGCACAAATCTGGGTTTTGGGCCGTATCCAATTCCGGGTATGCCGAACCGGACAGGAACCAGACCCGGGTGGCGGGTGCAAGGTATGCAGTGGCAGATCTTAAGAAAAAAACATGGTAGGGCCGGACTCAATCTGGTAAGGCCGGGCTCAATACATATAAATTTTTTGGTAAATTCTCGGCAAAATTTACACTACGAAACGAAAAAGCTGGGTGGGTCGATGCCTCATCTGGCCCGTAGAAAGATCCGCCCATGAGAATATGGATACCCACCCTACCCGGTTCGGGTGTAGTCGGATCCAGTTCCTACCCGAAAAATCTGGTACAACCAATTATGCGTTAAAAATGTGTTATCAATACGTTAGAACCTGAACTGTTCAAGAAAAATGAACATATCATTAAATTAAATTAAACTAAACATATCAATATTTATTCATTTATAATTACTAGAATTTTGTTATATTAACTTTGATATTATTAAGTATTATTATTTTATATTTTATGTATTTTAAACTTTTTTTGAACCACATTCAACTACATGCTAACCATTATGATATCGGTCCAACACTTGTAGCCTAGTTGGTTGAGGGCCTAAAGTTTCATATAGGAGGCTTGGGTTCAATTCCCACTAGCTACATTTGGAGGACATTGGTGAAAGGGAAATGAGGGATGACCCAGCCATTGGCTTGGGTTCGAGTCCTGATCCCGACCGGTTTTACCGATTATTTCACTGTCGTGCTTTCGGGCGGGTGAGTGATCGGGTTTTCCCGGGAATTGGTGGTAATTGGTGGCCCGGGTACTCTCGAGTACCTGATTCGCCAAAAGGGTGCCCGAGAGTGCTCGAAAATTGATTCATTAGCCGTTCAAAAAAAAAACCATTATGATATCGGTGCTAGCCCATTGGCTTTCCTAGATGTGCGGAAACCCGACCTCCATCCACCCGAATACACAACAATGAAATAATCGATAAAATCTTACCTACTATCCGAGTGGAACCGACGCTACCCATATTTGCTTTTATTCACGTGACGCCACTTGCCACTTCACCATAGGGTAAACTAACTTAAAACGGTTATACACATATACGTGTCCTGCTCCTAGCCACTAATCTTCCATCGAGGAAACCTTATTGTGACCGACAATAAGCAAACTACAGTTTGTTTAACTGATTTTATCCGATAGTTGTACCTTAAACATGCACAGTGAATCTAGTTAACAAGATCTTTGTGTCGTTTTAATCTTTACTGTCCAATTATCAATACAAATCCACAGCCACCACCACCACCACCGGCGTTAATGTCTACCAGTCTGCTTCCGTTAATTAAAACTCACTCTCTTCATAATCATCCCCTCTTTAGGAAAAGCTCCTTCGTTATACCGTCACCGTTAACATCCACTGGTCCAACATTATTATTGCATAGGAATGGAGTTTTGGCACGTGCTGAAGATAAGGCACGTGCTTCAGGAGGTTCACTTGAACAACCACCTAAACCCAATTTTGATAACCAATTTCAGGTTTTACTAAACAATTCATTTTATATTTTCTTAAATTATTATTATTGTTATTATTATTATTATTATTATTATTATTATTATTATTATTATTATTATTATTATTATTATTATTATTTAATGTTTATCTGACTTGGTTAGCTATAGAGAAGCTTAGTTGATATATTTATCTAATTAGGAGTCATTATTAATTTGACTAGAGTTGTTAGCTTGGTGATCCAGTATTGTTTAGTATAAATAGATGATTTAGGATCATTGTAATGTAATATGTCATTATGTTGTCTTTGTTCATAATAAAATAACTAGTTATTAGTTACCTAAACCTTTGTGTTTGTTTGTGTTGTTTGCTCGCTCCGATTGTTCCAAAAACGACATTAGGATTTGACGTCGTCAACAGGAGCTTGTGATCCGTTATGTTCAGTGGATGAAACAAGCTCACAACAATATGAAGCTAATTATCAGCCAAAAACTGATTTATTCAAAGCTTTAGCAATATTTGGAGCAGCTGTCACAGGAGCAGTTGCAATTAATCATTCATGGGTGGCAGCAAACCAGGTCAGAGGCTGCACGCATCTTTCGGCGAACATATTGAGTATGAGATTAATAAACCTTAATCTTGGTACAGGATCTTGCAATGGCATTGTTGTTTGGGATAGGGTATGCTGGCATTATTTTTGAGGAGTCACTTGCCTTTAATAAAAGTGGAGTAGGTTTACTGATGGCGGTTAGCTTGTGGGTTATTCGGAGCATTGGAGTAAGACATTAACTTCCTCAATTCGGGATTATTTGGATTTAATTTTGTTTAGTCGCGGTCTTGATTTTCCTTCCATGCAGGCCTCCTCAACCGACGTAGCTGTAGCAGAGTTAACTCACGCATCAGCAGAAGTTAGCGAAATAGTATTTTTCTTGCTCGGGGCAATGACGATAGTGGAGATAGTTGATGCTCATCAAGGATTTAAGCTTGTGACCGACAATATAACCACTCGCAAACCACGCACCCTCCTCTGGGTGGTTAGTGATCCATTTTAATTTTTTTAATAGTTATAACTGTCATTCAGAATAGTTTTATTGTGATTTTTCATTAAAAAAAAATCTAAACTCCTGTGTAATTGATGGTGATTGCAGATTGGTTTTGTGACTTTTGCTTTAAGCTCGGTTCTTGACAACCTCACATCTACAATAGTCATGGTTTCCTTATTGAGGAAGCTAGTACCTCCATCAGAATACAGAAAGTAAGTAGTTGCATGCAGCTAGATGATTTTTTTAATACTGCTAAACAGAATCGCACGCGGTGAAGTCCTTTTTTTGTTAAAGAGGAAGAAAAAAAAAAGCGTCTTGAGAACTGCTTTTTGACAGGTTACTCGGTGCGGTAGTTGTAATAGCAGCAAATGCAGGTGGAGCATGGACTCCTATCGGTGATGTAACAACTACAATGCTTTGGATACATGGTCAAATATCCACATTGCCGACAATGACGGTGGTCTTCCTCTCTTGTTAAACCTGGTTAATTTTTGTAGAATTTATAATTAGTTAGTTAGTTAGCTAGTTAGTTTACTCTCATACACAAACGACTAGTCTTGATGATGTTTCCTGTTATTACAGGGCCTATTTGTGCCTAGTGCAGTTTCTCTTGCAGTGCCTTTGGCCCTCATGTCCTTCTCAAGGTACCACCTTGTGACGAAAAACAAACCAAACGTATATTTTTTTTTATGTATTTCGTTGTTCGGGTAGCACTTAAAAGTTGCGATGTTCCTTTTTTTGGATAGAACGATGGGTTGTTTGCAGCAGAAAGTCAACTATGATGGTTTGAAAAGTCAAAGCACTCTCTTATTAGTTTATGTATCAAGTCAGACTTTTCGATTTTTATGGGGAAGAGAAAGTAAAACAGAACCAAAATGAAAAGAAAACTCAAAAAGATAAAATGTTTGATAATTACATATGCAACATATTCATTGACCAATTTGTTTCCTAATTCAGTGAAGTTGATGACAAGGGACAGAACACCGATGATGTTTTGGCTTCTGAACAAATGGCGCCACGTGGGCAGCTTGTTTTTGCAGTGGGAATCGGGGCATTAGTGTTTGTGCCAGTTTTTAAATCTTTAACGGGCTTACCTCCTTATTTGGGTATGCTATTCGGGCTTGGGGTTCTGTGGATCCTAACTGATGCTATCCACTATGGAGAATCAGAGAGACAACGGTTAAAAGTACCACAAGCTTTATCCCGTATTGATACTCAAGGAGCTCTTTTCTTCCTTGGAATCCTTTTATCTGTCAGTAGGTATGCCTTGAGATCACCTTTTTTTGATGTTTCTTATATATAAAAAAAATATATATCACTTTTTCATAGAGGTGGTAAACGGGTTAATCACACGTTAACTTGTAAAAGTCAGGTAAAAATTATAAAGAGTAGCTAAAAAAAGATGAATACAAATCGGGTGTTTTTCAAAAAGGTCAAACAGAAAATAGCTAAACAGGAAACACGTCAAATGTTTAAAATTCAAAGGGTATTTCCTATGGGTAAATTGGGTGTTTTTGTAACGGGTCAAATGTTCCAAAAATTAGAAGGTTTTTATGGTTGATACATGCAAATAAGCAGATCAAATGTCATCCGTATTGTTGATACATGCAAGTATGCAACCTACTAAATTACTTTATTCAAAAAGTTAATTTATGGTTGTGATCATATTAATATATTATTTGTAACCATATTTAGCACATATATATTTTTTCTTAGAATATGTTTAAAAGATTGGTCAAAAAATGTTACGGATCAACCAAGCCTGTTTTGAAGCGTAACAAAATTAGCCTTCCTGACCCAATTAAGGGAAAAATGAGCATATTGGAAGATTATGACATTTTGAAAGTGAACAATTATTTTAGGATGGAGGGAGTTCCAAACTTGTGTCTTTATCTTATTTTTAATGGAAATATTTAATAGCTTGGAGGCAGCAGGGCTTCTTAAAGAACTAGCAAATTACCTGGATGCCCATATTCCCAGTAGTGAGCTGATTGCAAGTGCAATAGGGGTAGTTTCAGCCATTATAGATAACGTTCCGCTAGTGGCTGCAACCATGGGGATGTATGATCTTTCAACCTATCCCCAAGACTCCCAGTTCTGGCAGTTGATTGCGTTTTGTGCTGGCACTGGTGGGTCCATGCTTATTATTGGATCTGCTGCTGGTGTTGCTTTAATGGGAATGGAAAAAATCGACTTTTTTTGGTATTTGAGAAAGGTATGTTCTTCATTCGGTTTTACAGTTTCCTTGACAGTTAATTCTATTTTAGGGTATATCGAGTTTGTTGGCAATTACCAGGCTGATTTGGGGCGTTTTTAATCTGAAAAAGTGTCAACTAAAAGAAGTTACATTGGCGGCCACCTCATACATGATCCCTAAAATCATAATAAACACAAATTATTTACGTAACTCTTTTGTTCTAAATTCTTCACAAATTTGTTTGTGGGTCAATCTGAAATGACCTGCTTTGACAAACTCTACTAGAACTAATGTAACTTTATATCTACATATTCATATTAATGCAACTCTTTCTTGGTTCAGGCTAGTGGTTTTGCTTTTGCTGGTTATGCTGCAGGGATTGCAGCCTATTTAGCGACTCAGAGCCTGCATTTCTCTCCTACAACTATAGCTAATCTTCCATTTATCTTGGGTTCATGAACCGTTATGACGCAGGTTAAGAACTATGATGGCTATTGCTTGGTTCTAATGAGCATTTGAGATTATGTAAATTGTAAATGTGGGGATAAAATATCAAAATAGAGCCTACCACCCCTTGGAATCAACTGCTAAAAACATTGTTAATAGAACTTGAGGCTTTGTTGAGATTTTGCAGAAATGCAATTTTGCTCAAAACATTTAAGGGAGATTATGAAGCCTAAAGATGGGTGTGTATGAGCAGAACTATGTCTTCTTGTTCTGGAAATACATGTCAATTTTAGAATAACATATAAACTAGCCTATCAAGAGTACTCTTTTTATTTGTGCTTCTATGCATCCTCATACATGATTACTTTTTACATAAACATATTTGAAGCATTAACTACTCGATTTGTATCAATTGTACAAAAGATTTAAGCCAACTCAATTGATGTGACTGTCTCGCCCCCCCTCGCTAACATCTATTTTCATCATGCTACAACCCAAAACTGAGTTTAGCCAGTCCGCCTTACAAAGCAAGAAACACAAACTCCTCAACAGCTGGAATATCTCCAATCTTCTTCAACGCCTCTTTGCTTGGTTTCTCATCAACACCAATTGTCATAATCGCTTGCTTTCTAGGGACAGTCCTACTCACGCTCATGAAGCTCACATTCACGTTCTCTTCTCCCAATATGCTTCCAACCGTTCCTATCATACCTGGCTGGTCAACCTGCCTGCAAAATATAATATTTCTTTCAAAACTCACTATCGATTGCTAAAGCCAGTAATAAAATGTACGTTGGTTTTTGTTTTATGCCTGTTTAAATGTCGCATTTGCAGGAAAAAAAGAGGTAAAAACTGCTAGTGTGGCACTAATTGTTGCTTTCCAGTAGCCACATCATCAGATGTTCTTATGTGAAAATATATATATATATATATATATATATATATATATATATATATTATTAAAACTAAACTGTCAAATAAAAAGCAACATCAGCGATTTAAAAAAAGCAGCAAAAAGAAAAGAGCGGTTAAGTGTACCTGCAAAGTATGATATTTCCTTCCAAACTCACATCAACTCCAAAATCCCCAACTTTAGTTAAACGAGGAATCCCATCTTTCACCCGACCCTCAACTTTTATCTCTCCCAATTCAGAAATTGCACTCGCAAATCTAGACTCGACATTAGCAATCTGAACCCGAATTGCCTCCAGTGGCTTCTGGGGGGACCCATCTAAGATGACCCGTTCTTCACTTATCCGTATTCCTCTTTGTTTGGCTGTGAAGTCCGCATTTACTAAGTTAACGAATACAGTAGAAATAGGCTCTATTAGACCCTTAGTGACCATAGCACGAAGCAGTCTAGTGTCCAGGTCATCAGGAGCTCGGGCTGATGTGTATGTGACTTTTACAGTTTTTACACCACTTCCTCCTGCCACTAGCTGTACAGCTAAACGCCCTAGTTTTTCAGCCAGTGTAACATAAGGTTTCAGTTCCTTAAGTACCTAAAGCACACAAATCATGTATGATAATTAGTTTCTAGTGTTTATGCATAGTGAAACTGATTTTGATCATACATTTTAAGGAGTTCAAATACTGAGCCTAACTTGGAGTTTCATTCAACAAATGAACTTTAAGCCCGAGCTTCACACGTAGCTCGATTAGACTCATGAACAAAAACAAGCATATTATCTATATAAATATAATAACACATATACCTACATAATAAATATTGCTATACGTATATTGTAATTAAATATTTAAATAACGGGATATCATATATACATACTAAAATAATAATACCGATATGCATTGGCTCAAAGAATCTAAAGAATTTTAAAATTTTGATTTCGTATGTCAGACAAAGTTTACATTTAGTATATCTTAATTTAATCGTCAGAGTTGATCTGTGAAATTTTCATAACCTTCAATAGAACTCACTTCAAAGAACTTTTGAAACAATTTAATGAAAAAATAATTATTGTAAAATTTGTGAATTTGTCTTACATGGTCCGAATTCAAAATTTTGATTAGTTCCTAAAATATGTAGGTTCCTGTAATACACACAAAATTATGTGTGTATGCACGCGCAAAATAAACAAGTCAAGCCTAGCTTTACACATAAGGCTCACTTAAAACGGGCCAAGCTTGAGCTCTCATAAGTCAAACGAGCTCAAGCTTAATCAAGCTCGGGCGTGGCCTTGCTAGTTTACACCCCTAGGTTTAAATACATGTAAGTCCTTAAATACTCAGAAGTTGCCAAAACACTATTATCATAAGCTTCAAACAGCAAAATCATACTCCTCAATTTAAAATGAATAACTCTCCTGAAAATATTGTTATTTTCTTTTTTATGACACTTTAGAGTTAAATTACATATTTCTCCAAAGTGATCAATATGATATAAGTACAAAAAATTACCTGACCTGACATCATTTACGAGTGTTTAGGCATGTGACAAAACAGTAGCCAGCTTTCACATTGTTCGGCCTAAAAATCACTCAATTTTTTTTGAGAGTTTTAACCATTAATGTTGTAATTTTGTTTCCACGTGAAATCTATTTGAAAATTTGACTGGCAACTGTATAATACTAATGATGTGACGTCCTACCAGCCAGGATTACATAATGGACATCCATTACTTCCTTTTATACAATTAGGACGTCACATTAGTACTTTTACACAATTAGAACGCCGCATCAGTTATTTTACACAATTGGCAACTTGGCCCGCCACGTCAACATATATGTAGATGGGTGATACAGGTTGCATGTTGAATTCAACAAAGAATCAGCATATGTGGAACAGTGGCCCTTTGCCCTTTGAAATATGTCTTCCTAAACTATACCAATTTTCAGGAGAAGCTGAAGCCCATGTACACGGTGGACATAAGGCAGTGACTACCAGTAAATAAACTTATCAAAAGAAACTACGATATTAATATTTGAGTGGTACCTCAGAAGGAACCATGGGCGCATTTACTGCAGTGGCAGCAAGCTCGCCTCTTAATGCTCCAACGACAGCTTCAGCAATTTCAATAGCTACTCCTTCCTGCACAGGTATTAAAGCAGGTAATCTCTTATACGGGACAAAACAGCTAGGATTAGCCCGACCCACAAAAAAGAATTATAAGCTACATATTACAAAATTTTATTACTATAGATATATATAGGAGAGAGATGCAGGTTCTGCTCAGTAGCGATATAGAAGGTTCTTGTCTTTGAATACATCTTGGATGACTAAACATAGTTGAGCTATGCAACTTGTTTGCTTTTTTGTTAAATCTTTTAGCTTAACTCACTTGACTGTTAGAGATGAAAAACAATTACAGGTGACAAATTGCGTTTGTTCTATCTCAAATGGGACAAATAAAATATTAGCTAATAGGGGAACGGGTCAAACGGGCTACCAAGCCATTATAATGCACACAACCTTCAGTTATGGAGTAAAAGAAAACTGTTTTGTCATCATACTTAACAGAAAATGGACAATAAACATTCACAGGTCAAGCAAACCTATAATGCGTTGAGCCGTTGACCCATACACACCCCTGGCAGATCTACCCATCTTGCCACCCCTAAACATAAAGCAAATGGACCCATTCGCATATAAATATATCAAAATAACCAGCTTTACCAATCCAAACAAAAAGCCACAATGCTTGTTGTTATTCACAAACCTGAGCTTCTGTAGTACTAGCACCAAGATGAGGAGTAACAGTGACATTTTCGTGATTAACCAACTTGCTATCCTTCGGTGGTGGTTCTACAGTGAAAACATCAAGTGCAGCCTGCAAGTACAAGTTTAATTGAAATTTTGAAATCTATTAACAGAACTTGGGTCTTTGTGATGGCAATTCATGACGAGTTCAGGTTGGCAAACTCGTATAGCCCAACCAGAGCCTGGACATAGTCTTAACCTTGGTTAAAAAAGCGTGAGGCGCTCCGAGGAGTTATGGTTCAAAAAGCCGAGGCGAGAGGTTCACGTATGTGAGGCGCCCAAGGTAAAAAAGATTAAAAAATATTTAAACAAGTCAATACGACATATTCTACTTGTTAATCAATAACACAAAAACATAATTAAAAAACACACTTAAACACTTCATTAAAACATACATTGAAGCCAAAATACACTTAAAAATCTTTAAAAAATGCTGATTTTGACTTTTGGCCCCAATAAACCCTAATTTTGACCGAGGCGGCGCCTCAGGCCAAAAAAGCGCTTTTATAAGCGCCTCACGCCTGAGGCGCGCTTTTTTAAACCAAGGTCGTTACTGTGGCAAAAGTTGAACTCTACGCTAGCAACACGGGCATGTATGACTAGTGCCATTGATATCCACAACTTAACTACAAAAAGACAATGAAAACTAATACACGATCCAAGCCAACCCTTTCAATCGGTTTTACAAGTTACACAGTATCAGAATCGTCTGTTTAACAATACAATTATACAAATCAATATAAGTGTATAACTCATTTAACTAATTGAAAAGGTGAAATTGAATATTGTGGTATATAATATTCAATTTTAAAACTTTAAAAAATATATGAAACTGGTTGGAAATGGGTTAGTCAGGTAAACACAAACACAACATGTACAATAAACATGTACCTGTGCTACAATGCCAGCATCTAATGCTCTAACCAAAGCACCTTCATCTATGACTCCACCACGAGCAACATTTACTATCCTAACACCTTTTTTCATTTTCGCAAAGTTTTCATCATTCAAAATCTTTGATGTAGCAGGGGTGAGAGGCATGTGCAGTGTGATGAAATCAGCAGTTGCAATGGCTTCATCAAAACTTACTAAATCCACACCAATTGCATGTGCACGATCTGCTGGAGCATAAGGATCGTGTGCAATTATATGCATACCAAGCCCCTTTGCACGCCTGGCAACTTCGGTACCAACTTTCCCAAAACCCATCACTGCCAGAGTCTTGCCAACAAGTGACACACCGACGTATTTGTTCCTCTGCCATTTTCCTATAGTGATCAGATTTCCAAGAATTACAATATAAAAATTAATAAGCAAAAGTGACATAAAAAGATAATGATTTTTTAACATAATATACCAATGTACTTTCACTATTCTCCTATTTTAGTGATAATCACATATAAGAATCGGCAACTTTTTTCGACAAGAAAATAAGCATTGGATAATGCTTATCAAGCACATAAGCATCATAACAACAATTTTTTACAAAAGTTGAATTTAAATAGACAAACTTAAGTAACATAACTTGTAGATTATACTCAAGTCCCACTCTATCCAAACGAGTGTAAAATAATGGCTAACACTCAACAAGTGTTATTGATGAAGAAACTAACTCAAAACTTCATACAGAACCCTATCAACTAACATGGTATATATAGCTAACCTAAACACATTAGATTATAACTAGAATACCGTTAATTAAATTACACAATAATTATCTAACACACTTCCGAACCAAACACGTATAGGGAGCAAGACAACTATTCACTAATAAATTGATGTTATTAATCTATCAACTCCTAAACTCGAGCTGATCATTCTCTCTAACCGACTCCACACATTGAAGCCATTAACAATGGATACGAATACGCAGACTAGTTAGCCGAAAGCAATAATTCAAAAATGTTTGCTCAAACAGAATTAGCTAACAAAAAAACTCAACATGCAGAATGGATATAATCTTCACATTTTTATCTACCAAAAACCACAGCACAATTGAACAGAAATGCACAGGCAGCTAGATGAAATCAAGTAGAATAAAGTAAGGAACAACTAGCCTGCACTCTGCATACACATTTTCAAGCTACTGGTAGAGTTCCTGAAGCACAACACTTAGCGTTCATTTCATGGATTATAATGGAATTGGAATTTGATTTGGAATTTAGGTGTGTTCATCAAAGAATGGAATGAAATCTTGACGGAATTGGAATGTAGATTCCCTTTCTTTCATATGTTGTTGTTCAATTACAATTTCACAGCATAAGAAACGGAATATACATTCTGTGAAAGGAACGCTACCTTAGGTTTTGAGCCATAACCATAACCAAATTCCAAAACATATGATCACCTAACCTAACCATTAATCAGAAGGAAAACACAAACAAACCGGCTTTAATAGAGGCATCAGCCTGAGCAACATTCCTAGCCATAGCAGTAAGAAGAGCAATCCCATGCTCAGCAGCCGCAACCGTATTAGCAGTGGGCGCATTAACCACAAGACATCCATGTTCCGTGGCCGCAGCCAAATCCACATTATCTATCCCAACACCAGCCCTTCCAACCACCTTCAACCGCCCTCCAGACGACTCAAACACCTCACGGCTCACTTTCGTCCCACTCCTTACTATCAACGCGTCACATAACGATATCTTCGTACAAAGCTCCTCAGGACTCAAGTTATACGAACAGTCAACGTTCGCAAATGTTTTTAACAGATCGAGTCCGGCTTCTCCTAGTTTTTCGGCGACTAATATTGTAGGTTTGGAGTTCATGGAGAGGACGACGAAAACTGGAGGTACGCGGCGACGGTGGTGACGTGGAAATGAGATGTTGTGAGGGAGTTTTGATGAGAGAGAGGAGAGGTTTGATTTGTTGAGTGGTGAAGGAGATGAAAGGATGAAGGATGAGGAGGATGAAGAAGATGAAGCCGCCATTGTTGTGGAGTGGAGAAGATGTTGGGTCGTTGGGTTATTGACAGATAACGTGCTGGTATTTATAGTGGCATATCTGTGCAGGTACCGGAATTATGAGATCTTTTTTAATGTATATTATTATAACGGGACATATCATTAATAAAATTTAATTCTTTTGATACGTCAGTAATCTGAGTATCGCAACGTTTCACTAGTGTTTACTTAACTATCTATCTATCTATACTGCTATCTATCTATCTATCTATATACACTCTAGATGAGCAAAATAGTAAAATCATCTCTATTTTAAAAAGGGAGTCTAAATGTCTCTTTACAAATTTTTAACTTTTACTTCATTTCTTCCTTTTATGCCCCTCGTGTACAACTTTTAACCATAATAGTACATATATCTAATACACACCCTTGTGAATGAAACACTTAATTCAATGCTTGTATAAGTTACTTACCAATGGTTTTTAACCCAATTCAATGCTCCCTTATAAAAACCTCATCTTCTACATAATAACAAGTATATTCTAGAGCTGAGATGTTGAGAGTCCTCTTCAATTTAGAGTGACACTTCCTTTTCTTTTTTTGGAAAAACCCTATTCGCTTTATTGTTAAATCAAAGTTCTTTCTTTTCATTAGTATCTCAAATGTTGTTACTAACTACATTAATGCAGGCATCATGTCGTAAGAACTTCTCCTTGGATGTTGTTCTAACTAATGCATTCGGAGACTCGGCAAACAAAGAAATAGAGGTTTTTAATGCAAACCGACACTTCCATCATATTCTTGTATTGTAATTTGTAACCATATAAAGTATAAGTGGAGTATAAAAAAGATTTAAAACTTGTAGAATAAATTAAATTACACTATAAACTTGGAATTAGGTTGAAAGTTGGGCATTTATTTAGAGGATCCCATTTAGTGGAGCAAGGTTACTTACTGATGCCACAAATATACAATTTTTCTTGATTATGTTATTAGTTTAAATCATTAGATTTATTTAGTAATTCTTTTTCCCTTTAGTCTGCAAAGGTCCAAGGTAATTTCAAGGGAGCTTTACTATTGCCATGTTTCTTCTTTTAACATTGATGATGTTAAACTTAAATGGTTATACAATCCATCATATCCTCTTTACAATCTTACTACATATCCCTTCATAGATTGGACATCAACTATTTTAAATACCAGTGGCATGATAGATTGTATCTCAAGTATATGTGGCAATCTTTCAACTTTAACCAATGAATGTTTGTACTTTCGTTTTGCTATTTTTGGCGCATGAAAACACAATTGTTTTAATCATATCAATTACACTATTAACAGCTAATATATATATAATTTTCAAACTCATATCAATTGTCTTACCGTATTTTTATTTGTTAAACTATTTTCAAAGTTCATTCAGAATAAAGAATAAAAAAAATACTCCCTATCTAAATAATTAGAATATTGTTGGCCTGGATACAAGAATTATTCAACATCATTCATGTATTTGAGCTTAAGTTACACGTAATAAAGTTATTATAAGTCAAACACTATTTTAGTAACAACAACAACCTTACCCAGTAAATCCCACACTTAGCAAAGCTAAGAGTACGGTATGTGAAGGATGAGATGTAGGTAAACCTTACCCTTATTCTTACAAATAAAGAGGCTGCTTCCAAAGAGACCCCGGGCTCGACAATACATAAACGACAGGAAAAAAATTGAATTTAAAGAAAACATGAAGGCGTGACGTAATAAAACACATGTATATATGATACGCGGGGGAAAATCTTAGTCGTTTCGTGTTTAAGATTATATTTTTATGCAATTTTATGGTTTTGGACACACTACTTTGATAAAGTTTGCGTTTTGCAGGTTTAACAAAGTTTAAGGTGTATTTCGGAGCTAAACGAAGCTTTGGATTGGAGCTAGGATGATTCAGGAAAGAAAACGAAAAAGAAAGATGGAGAAACTGGTGAAGGCCTGTTGCTGACGGACGCTGTTAGTCAAAGTCAAAGAAATCAATATTTTTAGGAAAATTAATGGGACTTTGACCCGAGACTTTGACCAGAGACTTTGACCCAATACTTTGACCAAAGACTTTGACTAAACTAAATGGTCATTAAGAGGAATTTGACAATGGAGACTACATAATGAAGTCTTAAGAGTAATCTCTCATCATCCCTCATACTTCATCTCTACACCAAAAATCCAAATCCATCCTACAATCATCTTTTCATCACCTTCTTAAGATCCAAGATTCAAGATGTCAAGGTTGAAGATTGAAGAACACGAACAGTTGAAGAATTCTATGGCCATGCTAGGCTAAACTCTTATTCATATCCGGGTGTAAAACATTGATTCTAGGGTTCTAAACATTTGGGTATTTTCTATTTTCTATTTTCTATTTGAATGTCAAACAATTGTGTTGAATTGCGATTAATCTTATGTTGAAGTCATTTTAGTTAATTGATCTTGTGCCAATTTCTAGTGTCATGAACATGGTTCCTTGCTTCAACACAAATCTAGGGTTTTATGTTCTAGAGTTATAAAGTATATTATCGTCCATCATAGATGTTGATGATTCTTGATACCTACACCTAATGAGACAACCAACCCGCGTACATCATTTGCAATAATTATAATTGCCCCATTTGTTAGAGCCTTAGTAATCAATTGTTGAAACCCGGGTGTGGATCTTTATTTATCATTGTTTACAACTCATTTCTACTAATTACTTTCATTGCAATTTAATTTCAAGTTTTACTAAAACAATCAAAATATTTTCACATAATCTTAAATGAATACAATAGCAAGCTTCATAATCAATTAGACACCTTCATAAATATTTTCCAATCAACTAAACAACATTCACTAACCACACGCTCCTTGGATTCGATACCCTACTTACCCTAGCTACCTAGATTATTTAGGTTTTGTATGACCCATGACGACTGGGCCATCAATATATACCATTTAAGTAACATAACCCGTAAAAACACAAATATAGGTCACCTAAACGGACCTCCCCCTAGTGAAAGACAAAGTCTAAGCTCCTAGAACCACACTACGATATAACTAAACCCTCCCTACTAATCCTTAACCTTAATCTTATGCCTCCACGAAGCTCTATCCTCGACCATGTCCTCAGAGAGGTGCATCTCTATTAAATCATGCCTAATCCGCTCATCCCAAGTAAAGTTGGGACTTCCTCTACACCTCTTTCCCTCTACCGAGAGGGTTTCCACTACTCTAACTGGAGCCGTCGTTTGCGTCCTCTTCACATGCCCATACCATCTCAATCTACCCTCCTTAATCTTGTCTGATATGCTAGCTACCCCTAACCTTTCCCTAATAACTTCATTTCGTATTCGGTCTACCCTAGTGTGCCCGCACATCCATCTTAGCATCCTCATTTCTGCTACCTCCATCTTGCGAGCTTGTGTCTTTTTGATGGCCCAACAATCATTCCCATATAACAACGCGGGTCTCACCGCAACCCTATAGAATTTTCCCTTTAATTTAGTTGGGAACCTTTTGTCACATAAAACCTCACTAACGGCCCTCCACCTACACCAACCAGCTTGAATGCGATGGGCTACATCACTATCTAGCTTCCCATCCCTCTGAACAAATGATCCTAAGTACTTGAACTTAGTTACCTGCGGGACAAGTTGACCTTCAATCGTAACTTGAGTATTATCCTCTTGACTAACACCACTGAAACCACAATACATGTACTCAGTTTTAGAGCGACTTATCCTTAAGCCATTGCCCTCTAAAGCTGCACGCCAACCCTCTAGCTTCTCATTCAGACTATGAAACACTATTTTAGTAATAATAGTAATAATAATAATAATAGTAGTAATATTAGTAGTAGTAGTAGTAATATATATCATCACTATATAACTATATCCCCTATGATTATCTCTTTTTGCCAATAAAAAAAGACTTAAAGCTACATGTCCAAGTCTTAAAGCTAAAACATATACCAATTATGTATATCCAAACATCGTGCAGCCCCGCCGCAACGTGCGGGTTCCTGCTAGTTAGACTATAGGGAGTGGAGGGGGAAAAAGAGGGGTGAAGCGTCATGTTGTGGGACTCATGTGGGGGTAGGGGGAATTGGGGGAGGGGGGGAAGTGACACGTGAAATTTTATTTATTTTTTATTTTCTTTATAAAAAAATTTAATAAATTAATAAAGATAATAAAAATAATAAATTTAAAATATTTAAAAAATGTATTAAACAATATGAAAAATTTTATTTAAAAATTTATATTAAAATATTTAAAAACATTTATTTAAATAGTTAATAATAAAATATTATTCAAACTTTTGAATTTGACCGTCAGTTTTCAAACGTTTGAATTTCAACCGTTAGTTTTCAAACGTTTGAATTTCAAACGTTTCAAATTTCTGGCCCTATAAATACAACATCAATGAAACCATTCTCAGTCACAATTCTTACCAAAACACCAATGAAAGATATGGGTAGCGGTTATCACGAAGGTGGCGGATCTTCGGGGCTCCGACGATACTCTCGCCGGGGACGACGACTACCTTTTTCATCTCCTCCTCCTCCTCCTGCCCAACCTTGGTTCTATCCTCCTCCTCCTGCACAACCAACCTTTTCATCTCCTCCTCCTCCTGCACAATCAACGTTTTCATCTCCTCATCCTCCTGCTGCACAATCAACTTTTTCATCTCCTCCTCCTCCTGCTACTCAAACAACTTTTTCAGCTCCTCCTCCTCCTCCTCCACAAGATGAGGAGTTAACCGATGAGGAGTTGGTTTGGGCTTTGGATAACACCATGGCTCTGAGGGAAATGGACCGTTTAAGGTTGTCGGCACCTACCCCCGGTGTAGGGAGAGTACACACACCCTCCACCACCAGACTACACCCACCCCCACCATCAGACTACACCCAACCCTCCTCCTCGGGAGCCATACGAGGAGGAGTAGGAAGCACTTAGAGATGTGATGGAAGAAGAACACTTCTACTACTACTCGGGAGCAACTTCTTCTCCTTGCCGCATCCCCTCAGATGCGAGGTCCGATGGTCGCGATAGCGACCGGGATGTGTCACCTCCACCGTATACGCTGGAGGACTGGGACAATTACTCCCCATAGTGGGGGGTTTAGGTTTTAATAAGTAATTTAGGATTATGTTATGTGTTTATGTAATGTGTTTATGTAACGTTTTAATAAGTAGTTTAGGATTAGGAACTCTGTTTGTAATAAGTAATTTAGGATTGTATGTTTATGTGTTTATATATTATGTGTTTATGTAATGGTTTAAATTTAAATTTTAAGTAAATTTACATAAACTAACATTAAACACAAAAACAAATAAAACATTAAACATACAACACTAAAGCAAGATATTAAACATTACACATTATTAAAACACTAAAACCTTAAACAAAATAAAAACGCATCATAGACCATGACAAAAGATTGGTGATGTGGAAGTCGCTTTCGTAGCGTTGCCGATAAGCGTCGTGTGTGAGTTGAATTCCCATCTGTTCGCTAACGCCAGGGTGCGCCTCCATCTTCGCTTCATAGACGACATGCCATCTGCTACAGTTATTTTGTATGGCAGACCACTTACTAGATATCTGATCAACATTATGGTTGTTCGTCTCGCTAATTCGGTTGTACTCGTTCAAGACATTGTGCCAAAAGTCCTCCCTATTGTTTGGCGGGTTCTCCGTAGTGTTGATCCACGCCGTCACCAAATAGAGTTGATCTTGATTAGTCCACTCTGCCATACTTTAGGTTTGTATTTGAGTTGGTGTTTGGGTTTGTGATTTATTATGTGTTCGTGTTGTGTATGTATGTATGTATATATGTATCTATATATATATATATATATATATATATGAGTTTGAAAAAAAAACATAAATCTTGTCTCCCCCACCCCCAACGGTCACATTTTGAATTTTTTTAATCAACGGTTAAAAAAGAAATGGCCCAATCAAAGAGTCCCACGTGTACTTCCCACCCTCCCCCATGCCAAGCTCCTTCTCCCCGCCCTCCTCTCCCGCCCACTCCTCCACGCCCGCAGGGGCAGTGTTCCCGCCGGTGGAGTCCTCTCCCGCCCTCCTCTCCCACCCTCCTCTGCCACCCCACTCCCTCCGCTCTTAGAGTATCCGGAGTGGAGTGGGGGAGGAGGGGGATGAAGCGTCATGTGGCACGTGTGGGGCCTACATGTGAAAGGTGAAAATTGTGGGGAGTGGAAGGGGGGGGGGGGGAGGAAATAATAGTATTGTGTGTAAGATTTCAAAAAAAAAAAAAAAAAAAAGCAACCAACCACCACGTGGCCCAACCAATCCCCCCACGCCCATGGTCTTCTCCCCGCCCGCCCCCTTCCACGCCCTACAGGGGCGGTGTTCCCGCCTGTGGACCTTCTTCCCGCCCCACTCCGCATAGCCTTAGGATTTTTTTTATATACACACAACTTTGGAGGTAGCGTTTCACAATTCACTGATTCGTTTATTATCTTTTTTTAAGAAAACAAACAAAAGTATAGTTAATAATTTATTTAAAAATATAACTTATTTAAAATAAGTTACTTTTCACTAAAAAAAAACTAGGTGTATTAATATGCGTGTGGCGCGTTTTTCACATGACGTGTTAATGCGGATTTTGGTAACTGACAAAGGCATAGAGACTAACCTTGGACAATGATGAGCCGGTCGTTACGGGTCATGCAAAACCTAATTAACCTAGGTAGATAGGGTAAATAGGGTATCAATCCAAGGAGCGTGTGGTTAGTGAATGTTGTTTAGTTGATTAGAAAATGTTGCTTATGAAGTTGCTAGTTTAATTATGAAGAGTGCAAGTTATCATTTAAGAGTTTGATTCTTAAAAGATTTTGTTTATTGTAATAGAACTTGAATATTGTAAGAGTAAAAAAATAATATGGGTTGTAAACAATTTAATTAAAAATATCACACTAGGGTTTCAACAATTGAATACTAGGGATTTCACAAATGGGTAAACAATAATAATGTAATTGGTGTTAACGGAGTGATTGCTCAATAGGCTTAGGTGTCAAGTTTAATCAATATCGAAGATAGAATAAACTACACTTCATTACCTAGAACATACAATCCTATGTTTGTGTTAAAGCAAGGAACCATGTTCATCTCATTAGAAATTGGCACAAGATCAATTAACTAAAATGAGTTTAACATAAGATTAATCACAATTCAACACGGTTAATTCAAACACACAAAAACATAAACAATAGTTTAAGAACAATACCCAATTTGCTAACCCTAGATCTTCAAAAGTTTACATCCCTAATGTGATACAAAGGAATTAGCCAAGCATGGCCATGAAGCTTGCTCCTCTATAAGTTTGATCTTGAACCTTTGTGTGCCTCTCGTGCGATCTCTCTCTTTCCCCAATGGAACGCCGTCAAAAAAACAATGGAATAATAAAACCTCCAAAAAAATGCGTCCAATCTCCTCTAATAAATAAAATCTCCGTCAAAAGATAATATATTCCTCTAATAATAATTGGCGTCCAAGAATGTCATAGGTTTGTGCGTGACCTCTGTCACAAATTGGGCCTTAGGCCATTTTGTCATATTTCCTTTTCTTTTTATTATTATTATTATTATTATTATTATTGTTATTATTATTATTATTAATGGTATTATGACCCTGTGCTCTAGACTCGGGTGTTCGGGTTAAATATACTTTGTACTGTTTTAGCCCCGCTCCATGCGATCACCTACCAAAAATATAAAATAAATAAATTAATAGTAAAAACAACCAAAAAGTAATAAAATATATACAATACTAAAATAATAGAGTACAAACCTAAACTAATAAAAATACTATCTAAACGACTCAAAAATATACAAAACTGGCAAATAAACATGGTGCGTGCAACCGCGCATCACACCCCCACACTTATCTTTTTTCGTCTCGAAAAAATTATACGCACTCTGCTCAAGACATTATCACAGACTAGCACCCCAGTCGCCCTATCATACCTTAGCTAAGGTCCAAAGTCATACCCCATTTACAGATCAGCATTAGATGTGTTAATTCAGCAAGTCAAATTGATTTCCATTTAAAAACAGAATTTACCCGACTAAATCTACATGCTTCTGGTTTTTATTTTCATGCAACACACCCCTCACAATTTTTCACTCCACTCGGTTTAATATCTGGACTAGCATGTAATGCGCTAGTATTATTCACTCAAAAACCAAGTATGCAACTCTGTTATCATAGGCTTGTATGACAATCATACCTCAACTGTAGACAATGCACATATCTAGAGGACTTGCGGGTTTTGGGCTTAGGGTAAAGGTCGGATAGATTTGGCTAGAAGTGGCTAAAATAAAATGGTGACACCAACATGATTGACAATCCTTATTCACAATACACATAAATAAACATAACTTTGGGCATATTTGACCCATAACACATACTTCTATTTTTGTATTCTTTTTTTTTTCTCTCTCTTTTTTTTTTTTTTTTTTTGTTATTTTCATTTTTTTTTCACACATATACTTTTTTTTATAACATAAATATAGTCACTTAACACTTTGGATGTCATCAACACTTGGTAAAGGTATTGGTTTATTTGGGTGATTATGTGGTTTAGCAAACGAAAGGGTATAAGGCTCAAAGTTGGCTACTAATGGTAATATTCTTGGGTAAACCGATTAACACAAAACAAATAAAAGGGTATCAAACGAAAAAGGGAATCCTAAATTGCCTTTATCATCTATGTGCATATCTAGTCTACAACCTCGGCATGTATCAAATCACACAAGTTCTGCAACAGAGAAACATCTGGCCTACTCTCACAAATGAAAATATATAATTCAATCTATCAACTAGTAGGCTCAAGATCTCACAAAAGTGGGAAAATGGGTTACCGATGTGTGCATGCATTTATTACCAATAGCTTGTTAAATCTAGTCAGACAATTCTAAACTTTTTTCTTAAAAACACCTGCTGAAAACGGTTCATACTACTTTTCCACAAATTGGACCATGACTAAAGATCTACTGCCAAAACAATCAAGAAACAACTGGTAGGTACCGAAAAAAACTGCTTTTATGTCTAATGAGAATGCTTTTTTTTTTTTTTTGGGAACAATTTTCAAGACATTTTTATTTTATTTTATTTTCTTTGAATTTTTTTTTTTTTTGAATTTTTTTTAAGACACAAAAATAAATAAAAACGAAATTTCCCCACCCCCACACTTGAACGACACATTGTCCTCAATGCGAGCTAGGAATAAAATAAAGCAGAAATAAAAATAAAATACAACAGTAAAAGGAACAGACTCCCCTGGATATAGGCAGTGCGCGTATGAGTCTCTGGAATTCCTCCCAATCGAACCGTATAGCATTTCATTCGCGGCCGATAGACAAACCTGAAACTAAGACTCAAAAGAAAAATAAAAACGTAAAATCCTGGGATGCCTGATACACCGATGGTGTACAGATTTACCCTGCCTGAATGGAGATTGAGTACAGGCAAGTTATCTGATTGCAAGTTAAACTCAAAGCATTCCCAGAAATCAAAATAGACTCAAAATACTAACTAAAAATAAAAGAAAAATAAAACAAAATAAATAAATATACAAACTATACAAGAATCATACCTTTTTTTTTTTTTTTTTTTTTTGAAGTTAAGGTTTAAATTAATAAAAAAAAAATCAACTAATATTTTTACCTATATAAAAATTGTACACTTTTACAACTACGCTTCCCACCCCCCGAAAAAAATTAGTATTGTCCCCAATACTACAATTAGAATACGTACCTGGGATGGGAGCTAGCACCTGCATTTTTAATTGATTTCATAGGTTGGTAAGTCCTCTAAGAAGCTTACCAACTCGACAATGTTACCGTGCTCCGTGAGCTGTTCCACGTAAGGCTTTAGACGATGCCCATTCACGGTTTGCTTCGACCCATCTTTTGGGTCCTCAATGTCCACCTCGCCAAGCTTTCCAACCCGCGTTATTATGTACGGGCCATTCCACTTACTCTTGAGCTTCCCAGGGAAGAGCTTCAACTTGGAGTTATAGAGCCAAACTTTTTGACCCACTTCGAATTCCTTCTTACGAATCTTCGCGTCATGAGCTCTTTTCATTTGATCCTTGTATTTTGACGCAATCTCGTAAGCTTCATCCCTTAACTCTTCCAACTCGCACAATTTGAGTTTCCTCTCTCGACCTGCATCATCATAACTCAAATTAACCTTTTTAATAGCCCAATATGCCCGGTGAACTAATTCAACCGGGAGATGACAATCTCTACCATATACTAATCGATAAGGAGTTGTTCCAATAGGTGTTTTGTAGGCTGTGCGGTAGGCCCATAAAGCATCATCTAGCTTTGTTGACCAATCCTTTCGGTCCGCACGAACCGTCTTTTGTAAAATTTCTTTGATTTGCCTATTGGAAACCTCGACTTGTCCACTAGTTTGTGGATGATATGGGGTGGCAATCCTATGATCAACACCATATCGCTTAAGCAATTTTCCAAATTTCCGGTTTTTGAAATGAGATCCCCCATCACTTATAATTGTGCGAGGTAACCCGAACCTTGAAAAAATATGTGTTTGAATGAAATTGCAAACAACGATATGGTCATTGGTTTTGGTGGCAATAGCTTCAACCCATTTAGAGACATAATCTACTGCCACCAAAATGTATAGATTACCAAAAGAATTGGGAAATGGTCCCATGAAATCAATTCCCCATACATCAAACACATCAACAACCATAATGGGTTGCATTGGCATTTCGTCACGTCTTGAGATGCTTCCTAATTGTTGACAATGTAGGCAATTTCTAGCATACTCAAACGCATCCTTAAAAATTGTTGGCCAATACAACCCACTAGACAAAACCTTGTGACCCGTTTTTTGGCCACTGAAATGTCCTCCACATGCGTAAGAGTGCACGTGCTTCAACACACTCATGATCTCCTCATCCGGGATGCATCTTCGAATGATTTGATCCGCTCCTACTCTAAACAGGTCAGGATCATCCCAAATGTAATGTTTCACTTGGGACAAAAAGTGGAGCCTCTTCTTCCTTACCCAATGTTCCGGCATTGTACCTGTCACTAGAAAATTAACAATATTAGCAAACCAAGGTAATGTCGAAACAGCTAACAAGTGCTCATCTGGGAATGACTCATTAATTTCATTCGCTGAGTCTTCCTCCTCAATCATCAGTCTAGACAAATGGTCGGCAACCACGTTCTCCGTGCCTTTCTTATCACGGATCTCCAAATCAAACTCTTGCAATAAGAGTATCCATCTTATCAACCGGGGCTTAGCATCCTTCTTATCCATTAAGTACCTGACAGCACTATGATCAGTATAAATAATAATTTTGCTACCCCACACATAAGACCGAAATTTGTCTAGAGCATATACCACCGCAAGTAGCTCTTTTTCGGTAGTAGTATAATTTAATTGTGCTTCCGAAAGAGTCTTACTTGCGTAGTATATAGCAATGGGTTTCTTATCTACCCGTTGACCCAACACGGCCCCAACCGCGTACCCACTTGCATCACACATAATTTCAAAAGGTAAAGACCAATTAGGTGATTGCAAAATTGGGGCCTCAATCAATTTCTTTTTCAACATATCAAAAGCCTCGACACATTTTTCATTAAACTCAAATGGAGCATCTTTTAGTAACAATGCACATAAGGGTTTTGTAATATCGCTAAAACCTTTAATGAACCTCCTATAAAACCCCGCATGCCCCAAAAATGACCGAATCCCTTTAATATTTGTGGGATGAGGTAATGTTGATATAACTTGAATTTTAGCATGATCAACCTCAATCCCACGGCTTGACACAACATGACCCAATACTATCCCTTCTTGGACCATAAAGTGGCTTTTCTCCCAACTCAAGACCAAATTCGTTTCCACACATCTTTGCAAAACTTTTTCTAATTGACTTAGGCAAGACTCAAATGATGACCCAAAAATAGAAAAATCATCCATAAAGATTTCCAATGACTCCCCCACCATATCTGAAAAGATACTCATCATACACCTTTGAAAGGTGGCGGGGGCATTACAAAGACCAAATGGCATTCGCCTAAATGCGAATGTGCCATATGGGCAAGTAAATGTAGTCTTTTGTTGATCCTCAGGATGAATAGCAATTTGATTGTATCCCGAATACCCATCCAGAAAACAATAAAATTTTTGTCCGGCCAATTTCTCAACAATTTGGTCAATAAAAGGTAAAGGAAAATGGTCTTTGGAAGTTGCAGCATTTAACTTCCTATAATCAATACAAATGCGCCACCCGGTTACCGGCCGGGTGGCTACCTCCTCACCTGAGTCGTTTTTCACGACTTGAATACCTGCCTTCTTTGGAACGGTTTGAGTTGGACTAACCCACTGGCTATCTGAAATTGGGTAAACGATACCCGCGTCTAACCACTTAAGCACTTCTTTCTTCACAACCTCCCGCATGTTAGGATTTAACCTCCTTTGAGCATCTCTTGCAGGAATCACTTTCTCATCTGTGATGATTTTGTGCATCACAATTGACGGACTAATGCCTTTCAAATCCGCCACAGTCCACCCAATAGCAGCTCTATGGGTCACCAGTACTGTCATCAATTTCTCTTCTTGCTCCTTGGTTAAGTTTGATGCAATAATCACCGGGAGCGTGTTGCCTTCACCAACATAAGCATATTTTAAATGCTTAGGCAACTCCTTCAGTTCCACTTGTGGTGGCTCAACTAAAGATGGCTTCAATTTTGTATCAATGTGATCTGGAAGACTCTCCACTTGATGAGTCCATGGTGGTCTTCCTTCATGTACCGCCATCGCTTCTTGAGTCTTTTCCTCCTCTTCCATGCTCTTCAATATCTCCACCTGTAACCTGTTAAACATAAAACACTCCTCTATTGTGCTTTCCTCGTCTACAACGGTGTCGTATAGAGGTATGCACTCGTCAACAATGTCCGCCATATAGCATTCATCATTGACTAGAGGGTTAGTCCCATTTGAAAAAACATTTAACCGAAACCTACGGTTACCAAAAGTCATGTCAAGCGTGCCCGTTTTGCAGTTAATTTGAGCATTGGCTGTGGCCAAAAATGGTCGACCTAGTATAACTGTTGGTTGTTTGGTTAGGTCCATGGAAACATAATCAAGTACTAAAAAGTCCACCGGATAATAAAAATCTTCAACTTTTACTATCACATCAGTAACCATCCCACGGGGTAGTTTAGGAGTCAAGTCAGCTAACACCACGGTGGTGTTAGACTCCTGAAGTGGACCAAATTCGTACTGGTCATAAAGACTACCCGGTAAGATACTTACACTAGCTCCAAGGTCCAAGAGTGCCCGTGTCATTTTAAATTCTCCAACTTGAATGGATATGATGGGCGCCCCCGGATCTTGCAACTTTGGTGGGAGTGAACCCGAAAGAATAGAACTCACATTTTCGGTTAAATCAATTTTCTTTGGAATTTTGTGAATTCTCTTTTGGGTACACAAATCTTTCAAATACTTTGCATAAGAAGGAACTTGTTTGATTGCATCTAAAAGTGGTAAATTAATTTTTACTTGTTTAAAAATTTCCCATAACTCTTCCTGTTGTGGGCCTCTTCTTTTAACCACTTTTTTAGATGGCTCCAACAATGCATCGGGATAAGGGATGGTATTACCCTCCATACCCTTTTCCTTAGCGTTGGGAACTTGTTCATTTTCAACGGGTTTTGGTTTATCAAAAAACTTTTTACTTTTATTTTTACCCGTTTCCTCCTCACTTTCACTTTCATCACTCACATCTTCCACCACCCCTTCGACAAATTGGGGTGGTGGTGGCTCACTTTTATCATCAATTTTATTATTAACAGTTTTACCACTACGAAGAACAGTTACCTTATTAATTGGAGCATTGTGATTGTTCTTCGAGCTCGAACCTTGATGTTGCGGGTTGATAGTGGTATCGCTAGGGAGCTTCCCCGTGCTTCCTCTCAATTGAGCCATTTCTTCTGCAAGTTGTCCCACTTGTTTCGCTAGAGCCTCGTGAGACTTGTCTCTCACCTCATTTGCCTTGTTGTTCTCTTTCATCATGTTCATTAAAGCATCCATCTTTGAACTCAAAGATTCATCACCTCCACCTTGATTGCTTGACGAACCACCTTGATTAAACCCTCTTTGATAATTACCACCTTGATTATAGTTTCTTTGATAACCACCACCTTGATTATAGTTACCTTGGCGGTTCTGATATGATCCACCTTGGTTACCCCCTTGAGTGTTTGATTGAAAATTCGGATTCATCTGATTTGAAGCATTACCATACCTGAAATTAGGATGTGTAACACCCCAACCGATGGCGGAAACATCGAGGTGTCACGTAGTGACGATTGTTCAATAGCTCATGGACTAAAGTGTAAATTTGCATACATTGATTAAATAATTTATTACATTCAAATGAAATACAACGATTCTAACTGCCAACTAAATTGAAATACAATGAATCAAAATCTAAATATAAATCCGAAAGCTTAAAAGATGCATCTCAAAACAACCTGAAACATGTACAAAAATGATTTGGTCAATACAAAAATTGTATTGGTGAGCATACCCTGTTTGAATAAATATAGTAGGAAAAGTATTTAGCAATTCATGTGCGGTACCATTTGCAATTATGTAATAAGTAATATCCGTTCAAAACCAAACCTGAGAATAATGACTAACACATGACTAACCAACTGAATAATGAATTAACAAGACAATGACCAAGATTCTCTCAACAGAGTCTCAATGGGGTATACCATAGTACTATTCATTGAAAAGCTAGGCCGCCCAGCAGTTAATGATTTTGACAAGTCATAGACACACCAATTAACATAAAGCAAACACACATGAGAATTGCATTTAGTAAAAGAAATAGAAACTTAATAATAAGTACATGAGTCACCCCAAAATAGTAAAACAGTAAAAAGGGGAAAGATATACTCACAGTTTGCGAAAGCGATTAAGATCCAACTTAAGCGGTCGTGAGCTAAGTAATGGAAACTCCGAAGAATCCAACCTATAATGTATGAGAGTACTAATAAGGAAATGTCTAAAAGTCTAAGGTATCTAGGGTCTAAGGTATTAGGGTTTGCTAAGTCGATTTGGGGAATTAAAGTTCTTATGATAAGTCGCGTTAATGTAAAAGTTGTATATCACAAATAATATATGAAAGGTTGTAAATGTGGTTTAAATAATATAATTATTACCTATTGAATAAAAATATGTTTGAATAATTAAGACAAATTAATTTAGTTAGTTACTTTAACTAAATTAAAATAAATACAATAATCATAAATATATAAATAAATAATTTTGAGTTACACAATGATCCAACAAAAGATAATAAAGACATTAAACCATATGAGTATTTCTATTTTATAAGAAAAATATTTATAAAATAGATGTTTAAATTGTATAAATAAATAAATGTTTAATAGTATAAATAATTATGTCTATTTAAACATAAATAAGACTAATAATACAAGACATGATCCAAAAAATGTTATTTTAATATAAAATGGATGCTTTCTGATGTAAATTAATGAAAATAATTTTCTCAAAATTTTTATAAACCTATTTATATATAAAACTGATTTAATGAAATTAAATCATGTTTAAATGATTAAAAATAGGAAAATTAATAAAAATAAGTGTTTTCTGGACCAATCATTTTTATTTCAGCTCATAATGATTAGAAATAATTTCACAAAAATTTTGAGATTAAAATCATTAAAATTTTTAATCAATTAAATATGATTAAAACAAATTAAATTAATAAAAATATAAAAATATGACATTTTCTAGAAAATAAAAGTGTGGTAATTTTCTTTATGATGTCAAGATGCTATATCTAAATTTTCATAATTTTTGGGCAAAAGATGGATTTATTATGACTAATTAAGTACAAATAAAAATCAAAGATCCTTTTTGTTGAATAAACACAAACAGAAAACAATATATATTATATCCATATTTCATCTTCTTCCCCAATTCATCTTAAACACAAACCCTAACCCTAGATTCAAACATAATTACTCAAATCCGATCAAGATAATGACCAAAACCATAAGGCTCTGGATCTACGACAGAAACTAAGACTAAAGACACGAAAAAAAAAATCAAAACTTACAATAACGAATTCGAGGAGGACGAGAGGTTGACGGCCGAAGCTTTAAGCTTCTATTAGAGGGTATGGAACGCGTTTGCGAAGAATTAGAGAGTGGGTTGTGATTCAAAAAGGGTCTCTCATTGTCTAAATACAACTATTTTAGAGTATTATATAGGAATTGTTAATGTTAATGTTAATGTGAGTCTTGATTAGCCATTGAAGTCGACGGTTACATATTAGTGACCTAATTGATTTGTTTTAATCACAATAAATAACGCATAGAAACTGTCGAAATGAATGCTTCAGCCATAAAACCACTTAAAGACCAATAAAATCATGGGTTTTTTTGAAAATGGCTAGAACTTGGCCCCTGTAGTATTATATTTGCTATATTACGTATAAAACTTATTATTTTCTTTTATAAACTTAACCAAAGTTAAAAACTTTAATTGTTTAAACAAGAATAACATAAAACAAAGTTTACAATTACCAAGATGTATTACGTTTAAATACTGTTTCTATATTCGTATTCGGTTAAAAATGTATGCATTTCCAAATAAAATATAATGATCGAATGAAACCCAACTTTTATTAAAATTGAAAAACAATAGAAAAATATAAGGACTGTAAATGACAACTTGGTGAAAAACGAGGGTGACGGTTGTCACAGTCTCCCCTACTTTAGAAAATTTCGTCTCGAAATTTTTTTCAAGTGGAGGTTACTATGAAACAAAAGGCGTTGTAAATGCCAAGTAGGTTTTTTTTTTTTTAATTTCATCAATCATGGTTTGACAAAATTTTAAGTAGTCGTCTAATATCCAAGGTAAAAGTTTCAAAAACTTTGACAGTTGACCCGAGGTTAGGAAATGAGAGTTTAAATGAGGAAAGTTTTGGGAATGTGTAACGGGTGAGGGGCAGAGGTACTAATGAAGCAGTCTCCCCTACTTTAGAAAAGTTTCTTACTAAATTGTTATTAAAGTATGCAGCAAGTATCCAAATAATCGAGTGTGTAAGAGTATACAAGGTTTGTGCTTTCCGTCTGGGTGGTCAAGAGAAGAACCCTAGGAAGACGTATCGAAGCTCGTGTAAGAACGTTCTTATCGGAATTACTAGCTATTAGTCAACTATCTAATGAAGAGGTAGTAATGGGTAGGTTCTTAGTCAGACTCCTAGTCCGCTCCCGCAGTATCGTTTATGCTTATATATAGGGTGTACCGCAGCTAACCCACCACACTCCCAATACTTTGGACTCGTATTGATTGTCTACCAATAGCCTAAATAGAATTACACACCACCCTCATGTACCTGTAAGCCCATGATTGCGTTCCGGACCGTAATCATCGATTTACCTTACACTACGGTGTTATGTTTTTCCATAACCCTATCCTAAGTAATACAAGAAACAAATGCGTGCTACCAATATGTAATAGCCACTGTAATGAAATAATGTTCAATCATGACATGGTTAGAGGTCCTTCCCTTTCGGGTTTTCCCTTTAACCGTAATGTGAATAACATGTAAGTATCAGACATGGTTAGAGGTTCTTCCCTTTCGGGTTCACCCTTAACCGGTAACTTCTGTTCACATCGTTGGGCTCTAAACACCTATATTGATAAACTCCGAGATTTACACCGTTCCCCTCGGATTAAATAAATACTCTAATCCAAGTCGTACGTGGGCACTGGCTTAGATCCCATACGAGTTATCAACTAGCATGTTCGTTGGCCATGACGATGAACAAAATAATGTAAGGTATAACAGGGTTTTGCTCAAAACAGGAAAACATATGCATACAAAATATGCGTTCATGTAAGTATATAAATATAGCATAAAATTTCGATTGAAAGAATAGTATAATGTAAATCGAGTAAATCGCACAATTTGCACAAAATGAAAGTAAACCAGCTAAATTAATGCTCAAAACCAGCGTTGTAAGAATAACTACTAATAACTAGTGCGAGAATAGTTGTGAATAACGCGTGAAAATAACCACCAATAAAAGAATAATACGAGAATAATAAGATATTGTGCAAACGTGACTATAAATAGAATGGTGTAAGGATAATGAAATTTACTGTGAATGAAAGTGCACGGTACAGGTGTATAGCCCTACTGTCATGCAAGTTAAAATTTAGTAATTTTACATATATGTGTTATACTATAAAAGACATTTAGCAATATTCTGATAAAAGGATATGTTCATCATTTTGTTGGACCAAAAGTTTTACAACTGAAAGAGTGCGAGTGTAAAAAGATAACTTTTTAGTAACCGAAGAATGCTTTAGGTTTAAAACAAGTTCACTTGAAAAGATTTCGTAAGTACACATTTTCATGTGTTTACGAGAAGTCGAGTTTGAAAAATGTTATAAGGCTTATTATTAGTTGTAAATTTCTCTCAAAAAAAATATTTTGGATACGTCATATATAAAAAAAAAAAATTTACATTTAATCTTTAAAATATGCAATACAAGTTTGTAAAATGCAAAATGAAACCGTAGTATGTGTAAATCTAATGTGTTTTAAAAGACCAAGATTTAAAATGACGTGAATGATAAAAGTCAATGCGACAAAAAAGTCACAAAGCATAAATGAAAATAGTGTAAGTTTTAATGCGATAATATAACGGATAATAGTTTTAATAATAATGGAAAAGAAAGAAGAAAAAAAATCCAAAAGCGAATAATCAATGAGTATATAAAACATCAAGAGATGGAACTTAAAATCCAAATGTTAAACAAAACTTAAGAATCAATAACGGAAAACTGAAAAATGCACTAATAGCGAAAACTGCTAATAGAGAAACTCAAAAGACATAATAACTTCCTTATAGAAAATTATGATGAGAGTTTTAAACAACAAATGAAAATACCAATATTGGAATGTGATACTGAAAAAAAAATGAAACTGGTGACTAGCCAAAGAAATTGAAATATTATTAGTGACTTGTGGGGAGTGTACTATGAGTAAATGGTCATTCTTCCCGATTGTACGTACCCCGTCACTGGTAAATTTCAAAACTTTTAGCGAGACTTTTAAAACGAGATGTAGAAATAGATCATTGAGATGTGGATTTCACTCCTAACTCAAAGATGTATTTCAAAATTGGAAACAATTGTGGAATGAAACCAATAACTAAGTTAAGGATATCACCCCCAGCTTAGTGGTTAAGTTTCTTTTTGAAGGAATAATTCTTTGAGGTGTGGGTATCACTCCTATCTCAAAGATATTTATCCCAAAGATGTAAAATATATAGAAGAGTGAAACTAATCACCAAGGTATGGATGTCACTCCTAACTTGGTGATATCGTTTCGTTTGTGAAATACGAGTGTCTTCTTCTCCAAGCAAAATATCGAAAGAATAACAAGAAAAATCATAGCGAAAATATCTTGAAAGAAAATATAAGAAATAAGAGAAATATACACGAGAGGACTCGTGAATGTAAGCTTAGTTATAGACTAGGCTAAAAGGCATTCTAATAACCTAATTCCCTATAACCATGGCTCTGATACCAATCTGTAACACCCCAACCGATGGCGGAAACATCGAGGTGTCACGTAGTGACGATTGTTCAATAGCTCATGGACTAAAGTGTAAATTTGCATACATTGATTAAATAATTTATTACATTCAAATGAAATACAACGATTCTAACTGCCAACTAAATTGAAATACAATGAATCAAAATCTAAATATAAATCCGAAAGCTTAAAAGATGCATCTCAAAACAACCTGAAACATGTACAAAAATGATTTGGTCAATACAAAAATTGTATTGGTGAGCATACCCTGTTTGAATAAATATAGTAGGAAAAGTATTTAGCAATTCATGTGCGGTACCATTTGCAATTATGTAATAAGTAATATCCGTTCAAAACCAAACCTGAGAATAATGACTAACACATGACTAACCAACTGAATAATGAATTAACAAGACAATGACCAAGATTCTCTCAACAGAGTCTCAATGGGGTATACCATAGTACTATTCATTGAAAAGCTAGGCCGCCCAGCGGTTAATGATTTTGACAAGTCATAGACACACCAATTAACATAAAGCAAACACACATGAGAATTGCATTTAGTAAAAGAAATAGAAACTTAATAATAAGTACATGAGTCACCCCAAAATAGTAAAACAGTAAAAAGGGGAAAGATATACTCACAGTTTGCGAAAGCGATTAAGATCCAACTTAAGCGGTCGTGAGCTAAGTAATGGAAACTCCGAAGAATCCAACCTATAATGTATGAGAGTACTAATAAGGAAATGTCTAAAAGTCTAAGGTATCTAGGGTCTAAGGTATTAGGGTTTGCTAAGTCGATTTGGGGAATTAAAGTTCTTATGATAAGTCGCGTTAATGTAAAAGTTGTATATCACAAATAATATATGAAAGGTTGTAAATGTGGTTTAAATAATATAATTATTACCTATTGAATAAAAATATGTTTGAATAATTAAGACAAATTAATTTAGTTAGTTACTTTAACTAAATTAAAATAAATACAATAATCATAAATATATAAATAAATAATTTTGAGTTACACAATGATCCAACAAAAGATAATAAAGACATTAAACCATATGAGTATTTCTATTTTATAAGAAAAATATTTATAAAATAGATGTTTAAATTGTATAAATAAATAAATGTTTAATAGTATAAATAATTATGTCTATTTAAACATAAATAAGACTAATAATACAAGACATGATCCAAAAAATGTTATTTTAATATAAAATGGATGCTTTCTGATGTAAATTAATGAAAATAATTTTCTCAAAATTTTTATAAACCTATTTATATATAAAACTGATTTAATGAAATTAAATCATGTTTAAATGATTAAAAATAGGAAAATTAATAAAAATAAGTGTTTTCTGGACCAATCATTTTTATTTCAGCTCATAATGATTAGAAATAATTTCACAAAAATTTTGAGATTAAAATCATTAAAAATGAATTTTTAATCAATTAAATATGATTAAAACAAATTAAATTAATAAAAATATAAAAATATGACATTTTCTAGAAAATAAAAGTGTGGTAATTTTCTTTATGATGTCAAGATGCTATATCTAAATTTTCATAATTTTTGGGCAAAAGATGGATTTATTATGACTAATTAAGTACAAATAAAAATCAAAGATCCTTTTTGTTGAATAAACACAAACAGAAAACAATATATATTATATCCATATTTCATCTTCTTCCCCAATTCATCTTAAACACAAACCCTAACCCTAGATTCAAACATAATTACTCAAATCCGATCAAGATAATGACCAAAACCATAAGGCTCTGGATCTACGACAGAAACTAAGACTAAAGACACGAAAAAAAAAAATCAAAACTTACAATAACGAATTCGAGGAGGACGAGAGGTTGACGGCCGAAGCTTTAAGCTTCTATTAGAGGGTATGGAACGCGTTTGCGAAGAATTAGAGAGTGGGTTGTGATTCAAAAAGGGTCTCTCATTGTCTAAATACAACTATTTTAGAGTATTATATAGGAATTGTTAATGTTAATGTTAATGTGAGTCTTGATTAGCCATTGAAGTCGACGGTTACATATTAGTGACCTAATTGATTTGTTTTAATCACAATAAATAACGCATAGAAACTGTCGAAATGAATGCTTCAGCCATAAAACCACTTAAAGACCAATAAAATCATGGGTTTTTTTGAAAATGGCTAGAACTTGGCCCCTGTAGTATTATATTTGCTATATTACGTATAAAACTTATTATTTTCTTTTATAAACTTAACCAAAGTTAAAAACTTTAATTGTTTAAACAAGAATAACATAAAACAAAGTTTACAATTACCAAGATGTATTACGTTTAAATACTGTTTCTATATTCGTATTCGGTTAAAAATGTATGCATTTCCAAATAAAATATAATGATCGAATGAAACCCAACTTTTATTAAAATTGAAAAACAATAGAAAAATATAAGGACTGTAAATGACAACTTGGTGAAAAACGAGGGTGACGGTTGTCACAGGATGGTTCCTTAAACCTGGATGATAAGTGTTGGAGTTCATGTCATATTTCTTTTCCCCTCCATACACTTGATTTACATCAGCAGTTTCTTGAACTGAATTTTCCGGGCACTCATCAGTTTTATGACCCATTTCGTTACATACTCCACACACCACATATGGCCCCGATGATACTTCCCTTTTCTTCATACGAGCCAATTCTCTTTCCAAAGTAGCAATTCGGTCTTTTGCATTGGTATCCACATCTGAAAGAGACTTTGAAATGGGGTGTTTGGTTCTTCTGTCTGCGGATTCTTCAGCTTTGGAGTTCTTACTCATTCTCTCCAAAAAATCCCAATCTTCTTGCTCCGGGTTAGATAATAAAGTCCCATTGCTAGTGGACTTTAGGTATTTCCTTTCCTCTTTGCTCAACCCATTCACAAAACTATTAACCAATTCCCATAATTCGATGTTGTGATGTGGGCATTTCCGAATCAATTCTTTAAAACGAGTGAAAGCTTCATGAAGTGGTTCCCCTTGTAATTGTTGAAAGGAACGAATCTCTAATCGAGCCCCATCCGTCTTGAAACTAGGGTAATACTCATCCAAGAATACCTGTTGCATATCTCCCCAAGTATAGATGCTGTGTGCAGGCAAAGTGAGAAACCAAGTCTTTGCCTTATCCTTGAGGGAGAACCGGAACAACCTTAACTGAACTTCATCTAAGGAGAAATTGTGACCTCCCATAGTACCGCACATTGCTTTGAATTCAGAAAGATGATCGTATGGGTCTTCAGTAGCCATCCCATGAAAATGAGGAAGAATGTTGATATAGTTCGGTTTACAATCGAAAGATTTTCTTCCTGCAGGTGGAGGTACAATGGGTGATTCATTCTCGGAGGCAAGTGGTCTAAACCGACTATTAACCCCTTGCATTGGAACATGAGGCCTTCTTCGCGGTGCATCAACCTCTTCTTCTCTCTGTTGCCTTCTCACAGGGGGTCTTCTATTTGCTTGACCAACATAATGTGCATCCCGATAATAATTACCCTGATGATTTCGGTGCCCTCTTGGGTTTTGCCTCGGTCGATTGACAAAGTCATGATTATAGTACCCTGCATTTCCCACATTCTGGTGTGCACCCACATTGGAGTGATGATCACTTTGGTAGTCTTCTTCATCTTCATGCCTACCATTACCATTGCCATATCCCCAACCATCTTCTTCTTCAGTAAACTCCCTTTCCGACTGTTCATCTTCCCCCGAATGGTATGTGTGAACGCTGACTCGCTCTGATGACTGATAACTTGGAACACTAAATGGTTCATCATCGTTGATATTTCCTCTCAGTTCTTCAATATTATCCTCAAGGTCATCATATCTTGCTTCATTAAATCTGTTCACAGGGTCGAATGTGGGATTGCCACGGTTTGATACAGAGGGGCCTTGATTGACATTTCGGGTGTTGGGAATTTGATTATAGTTTGATTGAGGAGGTGGGTGTTGTTGTGGGTGTTGGGTTCGGTTTGGATGTGGTGGAGTGGGTGGTATACGGTTTTCACCCGAAGGGCGGTTTTGATTTGAAGTGGCCATTTGGACGGATCCAAAAGACAAGGTTTGGTGTGTAAGTGGTGATTGAGGGTTAGAAGGAATCGGCTCCTCTAACCGGTGTTGTCGGTTTCTTCTTGCTACTCTTTCGATTTCTGGTTCAAACACTAAAGGAGATGTCCTCCCCGAATGTCTTGTACGCATGCACTACCTGTAAACTGCACAAGTAACACACCCGCGTAATAAAGAAGAAAATAGAGAATAAACCAAACAAACACTTAAAAATAAAAAACTTTTTTTTTTTTTTTTTTTTAACTAAAATCTAAACACTAAGCGCACTAGCTCCCCGGCAACGGCGCCATTTGATGAGCCGGTCGTTACGGGTCATGCAAAACCTAATTAACCTAGGTAGATAGGGTAAATAGGGTATTAATCCAATGAGCGTGTGGTTAGTGAATGTTGTTTAGTTGATTAGAAAATGTTGCTTATGAAGTTGCTAGTTTAATTATGAAGAGTGCAAGTTATCATTTAAGAGTTTGATTTTTAAAAGATTTTGTTTATTGTAATAGAACTTGAATATTGTAAGAGTAAAAAAATAATATGGGTTGTAAACAATTTAATTAAAAATATCACACTAGGGTTTCAACAATTGAATACTAGGGATTTCACAAATGGGTAAACAATAATAATGTAATTGGTGTTAACGGAGTGATTGCTCAATAGGCTTAGGTGTCAAGTTTAATCAATATCGAAGATAGAATAAACTACACTTCATTACCTAGAACATACAATCCTATGTTTGTGTTAAAGCAAGGAACCATGTTCATCTCATTAGAAATTGGCACAAGATCAATTAACTAAAATGAGTTTAACATAAGATTAATCACAATTCAACACGGTTAATTCAAACACACAAAAACATAAACAATAGTTTAAGAACAATACCCAATTTGCTAACCTTAGATCTTCAAAAGTTTACATCCCTAATGTGATACAAAGGAATTAGCCAAGCATGGCCATGAAGCTTGCTCCTCTATAAGTTTGATCTTGAACCTTTGTGTGCCTCTCGTGCGATCTCTCTCTTTCCCCAATGGAACGCCGTCAAAAAAACAATGGAATAATAAAACCTCCAAAAAAATGCGTCCAATCTCCTCTAATAAATAAAATCTCCGTCAAAAGATAATATATTCCTCTAATAATAATTGGCGTCCAAGAATGTCATAGGTTTGTGCGTGACCTCTGTCACAAATTGGGCCTTAGGCCATTTTGTCATATTTCCTTTTCTTTTTAATATTATTATTATTATTATTGTTATTATTATTATTATTAATGGTATTATGACCCTGTGCTCTAGACTCGGGTGTTCGGGTTAAATATACTTTGTACTGTTTTAGCCCCGCTCCATGCGATCACCTACCAAAAATATAAAATAAATAAATTAATAGTAAAAACAACCAAAAAGTAATAAAATATATACAATACTAAAATAATAGAGTACAAACCTAAACTAATAAAAATACTATCTAAACGACTCAAAAATATACAAAACTGGCAAATAAACATGGTGCGTGCAACCGCGCATCAGACAATGAGAAAATACAAAAGTGACAGCGGCTACACGGAGAATACCGGGAATCTCCCTCGGTCCGCAGCACATGGTGGAGATTGCACACGGTAGATGTGGTCGGTGGCCGGCTGCGTACGTTAGAGTGAAGCAGCTATTCATTTCGTGGTTGTTAAATATATAGATGATAAATGAACAAAAACCGAACCCATGCGAAATCGGGTAAAAAAAACATTATGTCGGGGGCCAAAATGGGAAAAAAAAACTTAATAAAAAAGTTGGTGGCGAAAACGGGAAAAAAATTAAGCAAAAATTAAAAAAAAAACATTGTGTGGCCAAAATGGGGAAAAAAAACTTAACAAAAATTTTGGTGGTCAAAATGGGAAAAAAAGTTAACAAAAAAAAGCAAAAAAACAAAACGCATTATGTCGGGGGCCAAAATGGAAAAAAAAATTATTAAAAAAGTTGGTGGCCAAAACGGGGAAAAAAAACTTAAACAAAAAGTAAAAAACATTGTGTGGCCAAAATAGGAAAAAAAAACTTAACAAAAAATTTGGTGGTCAAAATGGGAAAAAAAAAGTTAATAAAAAAAGCAAAAAAAAATGTGGCCAAAATAGAAATACGAAAACCTAACTATTTAAATCAACTTGATTATTAATATATTGTAATAATGTAATTAATGTTGGCAACCGTGGTAGAACAGTAACTTTACCGTAGCCAAACTGTTTGATTTTAAATTTCAAACCAACCATTTTCACCCTGTAAATAGCCCAAATTTATACTCAAAAAATCATTACTCATCTCAAAGATTATACAATAATCCACCGGAAAATGACACGTTGGAACGAAGAGGAAGACATCACGCCAGAGATGTCCTACATAGACGTCTAAAACGACCCTGCTCATCAACCATAACACCGCGGCCACTCAGCTAAGAATTCGTTTTGGAACCGCGTGCTGGCGAAGTTCACCCAACTAGTTGATGAAAATGAACGTAACACTGATTCACTCGCATAAAAGTGGACGAATCTCAACAACAAGTGTGACCGGTAAAACATCCTATTTGTATCCACCATGAGGGAGCCCCCTAAATTTGCCAAGAATTTGGCAATCGAGCTCACACAAGTCAACTGTGTGTCTAAGTAGTAGGTACCGTGGCAATTTCAAACATGTTTCGAAATGGTAATTGGTGCCAAACAACCCCTAATGTTTTATAATTCTTAGCTAATTAACACCTCTAGCATTTCTATGTTCTTTGGCCTTATATTTGACGAAACAAGAAAATTGTAAGTCAACACACTCCCATGGTGGGGTACTAGCAATACACCTACATGCGATAAACACCAAAATACAATCAAAACAAATAGTCACTGAGTACACTACCACCTAATGTTAGAAAGATTAAAAGTACGCCATGAATTCCAATCCAATGAGGGATGCTTCGCTCTAGTTTTCACCCAAAAAAGACTAAGGGCCTTGATATCACCAAGCACTTTGGAGAGATGAACTTGTTGGTTGTTGAAGATAGCTTCGTTCCTGTGCTTCCAAAGACACCAAATCGCCGTGAGACAAATCACGTTAAACGCCTTTTTTCCGTTTAGTTAAGCCACCAATGTACGAGTGGAGTTGCAGTAAGTCTCTAAAATGGAAGGTAAAGATCGAACCGATGTTACACCATTGCGCCGCGAGACTCCATATGATTTGAGAGAATGAGCATGAAACAAATAGATGCTCCGTTGTTTCAGCGAAATCACCACAGAAAGGACACAATTCTAAAGCAATGTTGATGTTTCTTCTCCTAAGAGCACTTCGAGTTGGTAACCGATCTTGTTCAGCCCGCCAAGCGAGTATTAACACCTTTTTGGGAGCCCACGAGTTCCACTGAAAGATGAACACAGCTTAATCAAACCTGAATGTGTGCAACATCTTCTTGAAATCACCCACCAAGTATCCGCAACCACTGCCCAGCCCCCAAACCCAATTATCCGTTGAACCTGTGAGAACTGGGACAGCAACAGAATTATAAAACGAGGTCAGCTCCGCCTGTTCAGCACTGGTAAGAGTATTCCTTTTCCAAACCCAGCCCCACCCGACACTCGATAAAGCAACACGATCCGCGACAAAAGCAAACTTGTCTCGTTCAAGGTCGAAAAAAGCTGGAAAAATTTCTACAAGAGGAGTGTCAGCAGCCCACGTATCCAGCCAAAAGGAGATGGCCAACCCACTCCCCACCACCCCTTTAATGGCCCAACCCACATCCACCCCAACCCTTTTTATAAACTGCATCGAGGAATGAATTTGCTTCCAAGAACCTGAAATAGAAAGCCTAGTGGGGATTGGATTCCAATCCCGACTAGAGCTATGAATGGACCAAATAATGTTACGCCACAAAGCGGAGGGCTCGGTTTTAAACCTCCACCGCCACTTTGCAAGCATAGCCAAATTAGCATCGAGGAGAGAGCCAAAACCTAAGCCACCATAATCAACCGAGGAACAAACCCTTTGCCACGTAACCCAATTCATTTTTGCCTTTTCTTCCGATCCACCCCAAAAGAAAACACGTCTCAATTTTTAAAGTCGTCAATAACTTTTCGTGGGGCTTTAAAGAGCGAGAAGTAATATGTAGGTAGAGCATTTAGTACCGATTTTAATAGTGTCACCCGACCACCAAAAGAAAGTGTTTTAGCCTTCCAAATAGATAATTTGTTTCGAAAAGCTTCCACCACCGGCTTCCAATGTTTAGAGAGATTCATGTTGGCCCCTATTTGCAAGACCAAATAAATGAAGGGAAGAGTCCCAGCTTTGCACCTCAAGACATAGGCCAATTGTGAAATTTCATTAGGTTGAATCCCCACCCCAAATACCGAACACTTACCCATGTTTACCTTCAACCCGGAGGCAAGATAAAAGCACCATAAGATCCTTTTCAGGTTCATGGCGTTAGTGAAAGACAATTCCCAGAGAAACACCACATCATCCGCGTAGAAAAGATGCGAGATAGGAAGTTCGGCCATCCTACAAGTCAAACCCCGAAAGAACCCCACATTAGTAGCCCTTTCAATGACCCCCGACAAAGCTTCCATAGCAATTAAGAACAAGTACGGTGACAAGGGATCGCCTTGTCGAAGCCCACGACTACAAATGAAGTCGTGAGTTGGGGAGCCATTAACCAAGACGGATGCGCGCGCCGAAGAAATGATTGCCATCACCCATTTACACCACCTAGTCAGAAAGTTCATTTGATCCATAACGGATGCAAGGTGTAACATCGCAAAATTTTTCAAATTCTAATACATTAAAGCCCTTACTTTATCATTAACTTTATACTATTAAGCCTATGTTTTTATCACCCAACTTATATATATATATATATATATATATATATATATATAATAAAAATAATAATAACAATAATAATAAAGTTTAAATGTTGGACTTTTAACAAACTAAACACACAAACTCACCTTTATACCTTTGGAGCCCAATTGTAAGCCCAGCCCAGATCAAGAACAATCCGGCGCACCAGTCCCCTCTTTTCCCTTTCCCTTTTCTGCTTTAAAAAAAAAATATGCTCCAGCCGGGTATCGAACCCGAGCAACGAGCCGGCCAACCCTCTTAACACAACACCATGTGACTAGCTGAGCCACACTTATATTTTGTTTTATTTCTAATTTGCTTGGTATAAATGCACAAATAACTCCCCTTTCCTCCTTCCTTTCTTGTTCGACGAGCAGCAACAGCAGAGTTGACCACAAGAAGTTTCCATCTTTGACCAATCTAATTGGCTTAATTAACGCGTATTTGATCTAAATTGACATGATATCATAATCTCCGGTCCAATACACGTCAAACATACGTTTAATTATCATTAACTCGTACCAATTCATCCATATTTACGCGTGTGTATTCAAACGTGGTCAAACTTTCCAATCCAACAATCCAAGCATCATCACTATAATTTGGACACTACTGGACCATCTCAACTCGCCGAACTTCATCTCTCAATCCCCAATTTCCCTTAAAAATCTTCTGTTCTTGATTATTGATCGCGTTTTTGACCGTGGGCTTGACCGACCAATTCTGTATCAAAACATAATTGTAAGTGTGATTTTTGTGATGAGTTTTAATCTTCGGCATCGACACATCAATAGCCCTAAGGTTAATTGGGTTATTGATGTGTGAATTGATCGATTGGAAAAATTAGGGCTCGTATGCTTATTTGGGGATAAACACGATTTCGTGTATGTTATTTATTTCAAATAAAACAGAAATCAACACAACCACTGGTCTGGACCAAGTGGTTGTGTCTGGTGCCATCTACCTAAGCCACGCGGGTTCGAGTCCCGGCTGTGGCAAAACCCTTTTCTTTATTTTTGTTTTTAAACAAACAATCAAATTAATTATATATAATACTTATAATTTTATAAATTCGTTTTAAAATATTAAAACTCTTTTATTAATTCTACAAAAATTATTTTAAGTTAATCTAATGAAAAAGTTTAACTTACAATTTTTAGTTTTCAAAAATTTATTTATTTAATATATTTAATAAATAAATCAAGTTTAATCTATTGTATTTATAAAATTCTATTAAAATGTCAAAACAATTTTATAAATTTCCACAAAATTATTCTATGTTTTTATAACAATAAACTTTTCTGAAATGATTTTTATTTCAGAAAAATCATTTATTTAATATTTTTAATCAATTTTTGTTAGTTTTAATCATAATTAAATCATAATAAATCCGATTTTAGTATTTTTGCATCAAAATTTTATACAAATTATTTCTGATTATTTGGAACAGAAATATAATTTTTAAACTAATAATTCTTTAATTTTAGCATTTTTAAATATTAAAGTTAAATTCTGACAATTTGTAATAAATAGATTTAATATACCATTTTAAAGAAAATAATTTTATAAAAATTATTTTTATACTTTAAACTCATTATTGTGACCATCTTAAATTCAAATTTTATAAAAAGATTTTTGTCTATTTATTTACTAAATTTCTCTCAATTATCAAACATTTTTATTATTAATCAAACGAGCATTTATCCCCAATTCAAAGCCCTAGAATATATACATTTGTAGACTAGATAGACTTAGACATATTTATTACCTTATTATAGGGTGATATTTGGCATTGTTTGGGCAACACACTATTCAATTTTCAAGAAGTATAACATTTTGCTAAGGTGAGTTTACATAGCCCCTTTACTCTATTTTCACTATTTTCGGGGTGAAACATGTTTAAACATTTTATACTATCATTTACTCATACTTACTTGTGATTCAATTACAACATCATTCTATCATTTGACTGTAACAAAAAGACACTGTACAATCATTAACAATGATCAAGCCGCCTGTTTAGATTATAGCGCTATAGGTCTGACAAACCCATCCCCCCACATAAATTCAGGGATGATCGAAAACAGTAACCACATTAGACTAACTTGCGAGTTAGGCCTCAGTCGACACAAGGTTTGGTTGTACAAAGACGCATTGTTACATGTCGGACTCATACTCTATCATTATACAACTGTGATTGTTGTACAAACTATTGTTATCAATTATATTAAAAAACCTATGTATTCTCACCAACTTTTGTTGACCCAAATTATTTTCAACTTAACATGTTTCAGGTTCTACTTGCTTGAAGATTTGAATTAATGCTTGAAGATGTGTGCATAGTTTTATTCAATTTGATGTACGAATTCTTGTAGAACAATTGTATGTAATTAATTTAAATCATTTAATGAAATTTATTATTCGCCATGAGCTACTGAACAATCATCAATACGTGACACCTCGATGTTTCCGCCATCGGTTGGGGTGTTACAGATTGGTATCAGAGCCATGGTTATAGGGAATTAGGTTATTAGAAAAATAATCTAGTCTATAACCATAGGATTTAACCAATACTTGCTTCTTTTACTTGCTACTCTCTATCTCCCTCCTACTTCTTATCCCTACTTTCATCCTTACAAGAAGATCGCTCTCCATCACTGGATCTACTCATAGACTGATAAGACAAGATCCTGAGGCTTAGCCTGAACCACCTTGAGATCTCGTCAAAATTCTAGATTTTAATAACGAACACGTGCAATCTGGAAGGGTGAACGCCTGTATTCTGAGTCTTCTGTCTAGGCTGGCATTGCGCATATATCCCAATCAGACGAGGGACCCGGATGCCTACCTGGGAATTCTCGGGATGAGTGTTCACTTATAGGCTAAAGCATGTCTTCATATGTTATTAGAATTTAGAATCTTTGATAAGTCAACGTTTTCGTTTTTTCGTTTTAAATAATGAATAGATGATTACATTCTTTATATAACCTCATTCATTTCATTGTGTCTCTTACAGATCATGCCTCCACATCGCAATACTCGCAATAGCAATGGTGAGAACCACGATGAAGGTGGCGACAACCATAACAATAACCACGGTCCTAACCACAACAACAATGGTGTCGATGCCCAATTGGCTGCGATCATTTCTCAACAAATGGCGCAGCAAATCGCGACTCTGGTTCCCAATTTACTAGCTCAAGTCATCCAGATGAACGGCAACGGGAACGGTAACGGCAACGGGAACGGTAACGGCAACGGGAATGGAAATGGAAACCACAATGGAAACGGGAATGGTCTCCCAGCTTGCACTCTTAAGCACTTTAATTCCTGTAATCGTCCTAAGTTCAGTGGAGATGAAAGAGCTACTGGTCTCCTACAATGGTTTGAGGGTATTGAGAATACCTTCATTAACAGTGAGTGTCCCGATAACTTTAAGGTCCGTTATGCTATGAGTGTTCTTCACAAACGAGCGCTCACTTGGTGGAATGAGGAAAAACGCACTCGAGGAGCTGAAGTTGCACTTACTATGACCTGGGATCAAGTCAAGGAAATAATGAAAGATGAATTTTGCCCACGTAACGAGATCAAGAAATTAGAGGACGAGTTCCACACCCTTGCTCAGGATAGTGGGGAAAACCTTGCTTATAATACCCGCTTCCATGAGCTCAGTCTGTTATTGCCCCATAAGGTCACTCCGCTACCTGTAGCCATTGAGAAATATATCGGTGGTTTACCCATGCAGATTCAGGACACGGTATGGGGAAGGAACCCTGCTACCCTTGAAGAGGCCAAATGTTTAGCAGCTACCTTAACTGACAATCACGTAAAGAACGGGACCTTAGTTCGGAAGGGCAATAAAGCAAATATTGTAGCCGCGGTAACTACTGAGAACCAGAAACGTAAGGCCAGGGATCCTGATGTCAACCTCACCACCCAAGCTTCTAACAAGAAACCCTATATAGGAAACTATCCATTGTGTAACACATGCAACCGACATCATCCCACTGCTTCAGCGTGTCGCTTGTGCACCAATTGTGGAAAGTATGGCCACCTGGTCAACACGTGTCGTGAGACCCCAAATCCTAATGCCAACCAACCCACCAACCCTGCTCAGGCTGCTAATCCTAATCGGTACAACTATGGTCAATGCTATGAATGTGGAGACCCAAATCACTTCCGTAACCGATGCCCTAAATTGAACAGATATCAAGACCCTCCAGCTACCTAACAGCAAGTCTCACCATTTGACTATTGGTTGCTTTTATTCTATGTATTGACTCTATTTGAATAATAAATTCTAGTATTGAAATTTTTGTCTGGGAGTTGTTTACATGGTATAATCATAATACATGATTGTTTGAATGTGAACTAATTATATAAATCTATACAACTACAACTCATATACTGTGCTTGTTATACTTGCTTGCATAAACATGCTATCAATTTGCAATCTATGTGTATAATAAATGTCATCATGCCTTTTCAATAGTCGGGAGAGGCCCTACAACCTGCTCCACGACTGGTGGAGGCTATCAAACCTACTCAACGATTGGTAGAGGTCATTATGCCTTTTCAACAGTCGGGAGAGGCCCTACAACCTACACCACGACTGGTGGAGGCTATCGAACCTGCTCAACAATCGGTGGATGTCACACCCTCAAAATCCACTTGCGGAGTTTTACCGCGAGGCGTATGACAAACCAGGATCCAAACCAACGATCACAATAAACAAGTCTAAATGAACATAATGAAATTTCAAAAACAATGTTTAAAATCCCCAATCACAGCGGAAGCTTATTCATAACATAATCCAAAATAAACCAAGTGTTCAACGTTTGAAAACCATGCAATCCTAACTAGACGCCGTGCAGACGCGTGCGCCCTAGTTCCATTGTGCTACCTTAGCGACCTGAGAAAACATGTAAAAGTTTACGTCAGCACAAAAATGCTGGTGAGTTTACAGGTTTTGTAATCCAAGTACCAAGTTCAACCTGTCCATACTATAACAAATCGAAAACCAAAGTACGCTAGCTAGGCGTATGTTTTGTTACTATCACGATTGGAAAACCATTACTAACTCGCAAACCAGATGCCGTGCTCGATATAGTAACCTGTTGTTCCTGTTTGAGACAATATGCACCCGCCGACCCTCCAAGTCGACGAGCGGGGTTGGTCACTCCCAATAGCGCTATTCACATTTCCCCGTTGTGCAAACCCGCACATTCATGGTTCCCCCCGGGACTTCCAAAGATCGTATAGTAAACCATAGAAACCCATAGTATGACAGTAGTTACCAAACATAAGTTTTAACACATGTTTTCTCCCCCGAAAAGTGAAACCAGTTAAAAGAGGGGCCGTAAACTCACCTTAAGTTGCGTTACTCCGTAACACGAATAAACTCAGCAGCTATGCTAGTCCCGTAAAGCGGCGACCTAACATATGACAGTTACAAGTACTTAGACTAATAACCCGCAGGTTAGTTAGTCCCTAGATGTCCAGACCATAACCAAGTTCATTTGAAAACACCGTGACTGTTTAACTGACCCAATGTACAAGACTCGACATCCCATTGGTGACCCGAGACTCCCCGTGTTATGCTTACGCTCTCAAACAAACAATCATGCATTCACACTTAACATACGTTAACGTCCAACAAGTTATAGCACGTAGTTCATGTATCACATAATTAAATCCAAACATATGTTACCAGGTTATTAGATATGTTACGGGGTTCCTAGCATGTTCCTAGATGTCAAATCGGGTCTCGGAATGCTAATTTACACTTACAGCAGCAGTACACACGATTAGGAAAAGTCAACTAGCATTTAGGTTGGTCAACTGGCATTTAGGAAGGCTAATTGCATGTAATATAGGCATTTAGGGTCATAAGACATGTAAATCTTGACTTTATAGGCGATTGGGGCTATAAGACATGTATTTCAGGACTTAACTAGCATTTAGGATCACAATTGCATGTAATAGAGGCATTTAGCCCCCAATTGCATGGTATATAGGCGATTAGGGCATCTTTATAGGCGATTGGCCTCCTAATCGCCTATAACATAGGCGATTAGGGTTGCTAATCGCCAATAGCCCAGCTGTTCTGGTTTTTCACGCGTTTAACACTCCAAATCAGATCCAGAACGCGTATAATCATCCAATATCAATCCAACAACTATACCAAACATGTTTAAACCAAAATCCTTCGTTTTGCCTCGTATTATCAGCCCTGCATGCAACCATGTAATCCAAACACAATACACATAGCATGAAACATCACATTAACATGCATAACTATAACCCTAATGAACAATTACTCAGATCCTATCATCATGCCATCATTATTAGTCTGAAACTAACCTAATAACATGTAATCATCCATCTTGAATCATAAAAACCCTAGCTTTTGATTGAAAACCCACATACATCATGTATGCTACTTAGAATCCAATTAACAATGATTATTAACGATTTTCAGAAGACTCATACGTTTTAAAACAGGTCTGGACCGTTAGGGATTTAATAAAAATGTTTATAAAGATTTCATGGATGAAAACCACACCTTAGATTTGTGATAGGATGATGAAATAGGCTTGAAACCTTGTGTTTTGATCCAAAATCGTGTTCCAGAGGTTGTGTGTGTGTTGGGGCGGTTTATGGGACGACTAGGGTTGATATTATGAAGTTTAGGAGGTCAAGCATTGTATTTATAGTCGTTTTTAGTCGTCCAGCACGTAACACGCGATTGTGCAGCATTTACACGCGATTAGCATTGCTAATCGCATGACTGTGCATGCATTTAGGGCTAATCGCCCCCTGTAGCATGCATTTAGCATGCTACTCGCCCCCGAAGTTGCCCAATCGCATACCCTATAGGCGATTGGGCTCCCTTAATCGCCTATAGGGGTTGGTTCCATGTATTTTGCGCGTTAAACCCCGTTTTAACATATGTTAACATATTTTCACATACCGACAAGTCATATAATGATTGTAAACACATAACACTTGCAAACAAACATATTCACACTCGTTCACCAATTCCCGGGACTCGAGACTTGTATGTTCCGTATGACCTGACGATTCTACAAATCGTCACCATTTGTACATTTGGTTTAGGACTGACATCTAATGAACCTCTAGACTAACATACGATGATCCTCTATGCTAAACTGATAGTTCCCGAACCATAACACGACTTAACTAACCCAGTTAAGTACACTATACGCGTGACTCGTTAAGGTAGACTTTCATCTAGACAACGTTGTTAAGCAGAATTTGCCGGGTGTCACAGTGGAGTCATAGAAGGACACAAAACTTTAATGTAAGGTAAATTGGTGATTGCGGTCCGGAACGTAATCATGAATTTACAGGTACGTTAAGGTAGTGTGAAATTCTATCAAGGTTATAAACTCTAGTCGTCTGGTAGTTCATTCATGTCATGCTATAACCCAAATCACAACTATTTTTATTCAACCCTATGTTTTAAATAACTTCGGGACGAAGTTTCCAAAAGTAGGGGAGACTGTAACATCGCAAAATTTTTCAAATTCTAATACATTAAAGCCCTTACTTTATCATTAACTTTATACTATTAAGCCTAAGTTTTTATCACCCAACTTATATATATATATATATAGATATATATAATAAAAATAATAATAACAATAATAATAAAGTTTAAATGTTGGACTTTTAACAAACTAAACACACAAACTCACCTTTATACCTTCGGAGCCCAATTGTAAGCCCAGCCCAGATCAAGAACAATCCGGCCCACCAGTCCCCTCTTTTCCCTTTCCCTTTTCTGCTTTAAAAAAAAATATGCTCCAGCCGGGTATCGAACCCGAGCAACGAGCCGGCCAACCCTCTTAACACAACACCATGTGACCAGCTGAGCCACACTTATATTTTGTTTTAATTCTAATTCGCTTGGTATAAATGCATAAATAACTCCCCTTTCCTCCTTCCTTTCCTGTTCGACGAGCAGCAACAGCAGAGTTGACCACAAGATGTTTCCATCTTTGACCAATCTAATTGGCTTAATTAACGCGTATTTGATCTAAATTGACATGATATCATAATCTCCGGTCCATTACACGTCAAACATACGTTTAATTATCATTAACTCATACCAATTCATCCATATTTACGCGTGTGTATTCAAACGTGGTCAAACTTTCCAATCCAACAATCCAAGCATCATCACTATAAATTGGACACTACTGGACCATCTCAACTCGCCGAACTTCATCTCTCAATCCCCAATTTCCCTTAAAAATCTTCTGTTCTTGATTATTGATCGCGTTTTTGACCGTGGGCTTGACCGACCAATTCTGTATCAAAACATAATTGTAAGTGTGATTTTTGTGATGGGTTTTAATCTTCGGCATCCACACATCAATAGCCCTAAGGTTAATTGGGTTATTGATGTGTGAATTGATCGATTGGAAAAATTAGGGCTCGTATGCTTATTTGGGGATAAACACGATTTCGTGTATGTTATTTATTTCAAATAAAACAGAAAATCAACACAACCACTGGTCTGGACCAAGTGGTTGTGTCTGGTGCCATCTACCTGAGCCACGCGGGTTCGAGTCCCGGTTGTGGCAAAACCCTTTTCTTTATTTTTGTTTTTAAACAAACAATCAAATTAATTATATATAATACTTATAATTTTATAAATTCGTTTTAAAATATTAAAACTCTTTTATTAATTCTACAAAAATTATTTTAAGTTAATCTAATGAAAAAGTTTAACTTACAATTTTTAGTTTTCAAAAATTTATTTATTTAATATATTTAATAAATAAATCAAGTTTAATCTATTATATTTATAAAATTCTATTAAAATGTCAAAACAATTTTATAAATTTCCACAAAAATTATTCTAAGTTTTTATAACAATAAACTTTTCTGAAATGATTTTTATTTCAGAAAAATCATTTATTTAATATTTTTAATCAATTTTTGTTAGTTTTAATCATAATTAAATCATAATAAATCCGATTTTTAATATTTTTGCATCAAAATTTTATACAAATTATTTCTGATTATTTGGAAAAGAAATATAATTTTTAAACTAATAATTCTTTAATTTTAGTATTTTTAAATATTAAAGTTAAATTCTGACAATTTGTAATAAATAGATTTAATATTCTATTTTAAAGAAAATAATTTTATAAAAATTATTTTTATACTTTAAACTCATTATTGTGACCATCTTAAATTCAAATTTTATAAAAAGATTTTTGTCTATTTATTTACTAAATTTCTCTCAATTATCAAACATTTTTATTATTAATCAAACGAGCATTTATCCCCAATTCAAAGCCCTAGAATATATACATTTGTAGACTAGATAGACTTAGACATATTTATTACCTTATTATAGGGTGATATTTGGCATTGTTTGGGCAACACACTATTCAATTTTCAAGAAGTATAACATTTTGCTAAGGTGAGTTTACATAGCCCCTTTACTCTATTTCACTATTTTCGGGGTGAAACATGTTTAAACATTTTATACTATCATTTACTCATACTTACTTGTGATTTAATTACAACATCATTCTATCATTTGACTGTAACAAAAAGACACCGTACAATCATTAACAATGATCAAGCCGCCTGTTTAGATTATAGCGCTATAGGTCTGACAAACCCATCCCCCCGCATAAATTCAGGGATGATCGAAAACAGTAACCACATTAGACTAACTTGCGAGTTAGGCCTTAGTCGACACAAGGTTTGGTTGTACAAAGACGCATTGTTACATGTCGGACTCATACTCTATCATTATACAACTGTGATTGTTGTACAAACTATTGTTATCAATTATATTCAAAAACCTATGTATTCTCACCAACTTTTGTTGACCCAAATTATTTTCAACTTAACATGTTTCAGGTTCTACTTGCTTGAAGATTTGAATTAATGCTTGAAGATGTGTGCATAGTTTTATTCAATTTGATGTATGAATTCTTGTAGAACAATTGTATGTAATTAATTTAAATCATTTAATGAAATTTATTATTCGCCATGAGCTACTGAGCAATCATCAATACGTGACACCTCGATGTTTCCGCCATCGGTTGGGGTGTTACACAAGGAACTCCTAAGTCAATGAATCGTACGCCTTCTCGATATCAATCTTGAAAATCATCCCTTGCCGTTTCATTTTTTTATCCACGCAATAACCTCATTCAAAATAAGCGCCCCATATGTAATATTTCTACCCGAGAGAAAAGCGGATTGCTCCGAGGAAAATAAGGCCCCCAATGACCAGCTTGAGCCTAGCCATCAATACCTTGGATAAGACTTTATTGACACACCCAACAAGACTTATGGGCCGAAAGTATTTGAAAGCAAGAGGATCCTTTTTCTTTGGGATCAAAGCTATGAACGATGATGCACACCCTGGTCCTACGGCTGCCCCATGAAAGAATTCGTCGAACAACCGAACAAAATCTCCTTCCAAACTATTCCAGCACCTCCTAAGGAACCTAAAGTTGAACCCATCGGGGCCCGGTGCTTTGTCCCCGTCGCACGCCCATACCGCGTCTTTGATTTCTTGGAGCGAAAAGGGTCTTTCTAACATAGCGGCTTCATCCGGTGATAACCCGTTAATGTGAGAGCAGACTATTTTCGGACGGACAGACATGTTCTCCTTCAACTTATCCTGGAAAAAAACGAAGGCTTTATCTTAGATAAACGTAGGATTAGTAACCCATTTAGCATCCGACATGAGTCCATTAATCCTTCTACTCGTGAGATTAGAGTTAATGATGTCGTGGAAAAATTTAGAATTTTCGTCACCTTCACCCGCCCATTTGACTCTTGCCTTTTGTCTAAGGTCCGATTGTTTACGTCGCTCAAATTCTAGGACCAATGCCTTCGCTTCACTCCTAATGCCCGGTTCCGAGTCTGAAAGAGGCCTAGTATCTGCAATCTTGTCTAAATCCTCCAAAATCACCTTGTTACGATGGAACGACTCCTCCAATTTCTTTTTTTTTTCAGCCCCAACCCACCACTTAATCTTCTTCTTTAGGAATTTCAGCTTAGTGATAATCGCCAAGTCTGTCGGGCCCATGAATCTGAATCTAACACACTGAAGCTGAACATAACTTAAAAACCCCAAGATCTCGAACCATGAGTTAAAAAACTGGAAGGGAATGTGTCTGAAGTCATTATTAACAACAAAAAGAGAGACCGGGCTGTGGTCTGAGAGAAATCTAGACAAGGCGGTAACCGAGGCCTCACCCCATTTAGACATAAATTCTCTACAAACCAAGAAACGGTCAAGCTTACTAAGCTTCGTACCATCATCGGACATATAAGTAAACCTGAGACCCCCAATGTTGTATTCCTCAACCTCCGCCCGTCTTATGAAGTTAATAAAGAAATCGGCATTTGATACCACAAACTCTGAATTCATTCTTTCGGATTGACATCGAACGTCGTTAAAATCTCCAAAGAGCACCCAAAGAACATCCATCGAATTCTTAAGTGAAATGAGCTCCTCCCAAAGCCCCCTTCTTAAACCGGGATCATTCGGAGCATATACGTTAACCACATTCAAACTCTCCCCGGAAGCAACTAGTACCCCGGCACTACGTCAAAAACGGGCTTTAGCCACACTCAAAAATTGTGACCATATGCCTTTCGCCACACTTATTTTTTTCAGGTCAAGTGTGACCAAAGATCAAGTCATCGTAGGTATCATACGGCAACATTCGCGTTTAGTGACCATAGCAACTAAAAAGTGTGTCTAAAGTGTACCAAAATTTCTTGTTGTAATTAAGTATTATATCCATTAAATGTGGCTAAATGGTATCAAAGGCCACATGAACTTCCTTTAAGTGTGTCTGTTTTTGTTATATAGTCACATTAATTTACTAAAATGTTTGTTTTAGCCACATCAATTTAAAAAAACGTGGCGAAAAGGGTTGTAATAAAAAATTATCTCCACTAAGTGTGGCTAAAGGATAGTAATGGTCATATGAATTTCTTGTAAGTGTCGTCGTTTCTACTATATAGTCACATCAATTAACAGTAAGTGTGGCTAAAACCTATTTCTAGACACACAAAAAAAGTATTAGTTTTAAGTGTGGCTATTGTCTAACCTTTGGTCACGCATATAAATTTTCCCATGACATTTGTTATCATTCCATCACACAACAAAAAACAAACTGATGATGGTGTGACTGTTGTCTAACTTTTGGTCACACATAAGTTTTTTAGCCATGACGTTTGTTATCATTTCGTCACACAAAAAAAACAAACTGACAATGGTGTGGCTATTGACTAACATTTGGTCACACATATTTTTATTTACCAAGTCGTTTATTATCATTACGCCACACAAAAAAATACAAAATGATGATGGTGTGGCTAATGGGTGTGAAAGACCACATGAAATTTTACAATATTAAGTGACTATTATCTAACTTTTGGTCACACATATTTTTCTTCTCATGACATTTGTTATCATTCCGTCACACAACAAAAAACAAATTGACGATAGTGTGGCTAATGGTTATGTAAAGCCACATTGAATATTGTAGTTTTAAGTATGACTATCGTTTAACATTTGATCACACACATTTACTGTGGTTCTATGTGACCATTCCGTGTCATTAGCCACTTTATTTTCAATTTTTTTTTTTGCAAAACAAAAACATTAAACATGAGAAACCTAAAATCAAATGATATTAACAATAATAGACCAAAATTCATACATAAATTTTCAAGTTAAATACAAAAGACAAACTCCTAACCAAAAGCAATCTACACATGATGCAGCAAAGTGCAGCATAACCTGCAGCACTAGCAAGAGCAGCAAACCCACTTGATCCAAATACTTGCATAATGTTGCCTGATGTAGGTGAGAACGCCCAATCTCCTAGCAATAAGCATCTAGTTAGATTATGAAGTTTAAGAACTCAACTGTTCCCTCTGCATTTTTTCTAGAATCACACATTGCAGCGACAAAAACAAAACACCCTGAAAGTGAAACAAGACCAGTAAAAAATAAGGCATATCTAATACTCTGGAAAATATATAGAAAACCCTAGTTACCAACTTAATCTATAAACAACAAATAAAGTGGTCCTTTTGTGCATCCTCTTATGAAGACAAGAAACAGAAAAGCTTTTAACAAATAACAATGAGTCTTTATTCATGTGAACAATTTACACAGCAATAATTTAAAGTCCTACCCTAAAATTCTATATTTCAAAACTTCCAAAAACTACCTCCATATTGTTAAAAAGCACTTCTAATGGGAGCATGACAAGTAGAAGTGATTTTAACAATAAGGTTCAATCGTAATAATTCAGCTCATATGTGATTTTTGGAGGGGTATAAGTGTGTTATATGCATCATGTCATATAAGTTACCCATCTAATAGAATGGGAGGAAACCAACATGTCATCAAACACCGGCATACATGTAATAATTCTCAATTAGCCCGATTAAGCTGGGCTTATTTATGCAGCACAATCGAAATTAATAAGTCAAGTAGACAAATCAGGTCAAATGGTCAAACATTAAATAGCCAAAACTGTGAACATAGACTACTAGTAAGTTAGTTGCCTAGGAAAGTTTCACGATATTGCTTTGGTACCTTGTCATGCTGCAACAGAATATTGTGAGGATCCATATAATCAAGACAATTACCAAATGCTTTAAACAACCACTCGGTGGGAAATCCCCGCTCCATACGCGATATCAATGAAAAATATTGGTTTTTTAATAGTGATCCTATACTTCACTCTGTGTTCAAAAGACTTGAAACAAATGTTTGTGAAATATAAGAACTTTACCCTGCCAGTTTCATATAAAAAAAAAACAGACGATAAGCTAAAGAAAATGTGAACTGATTGAAATAAAAAGTGACCTGCATCATAATAATCAAGATTAAAGAACCATAAATATGCACAAGCGCGAAATTACAAGTCAAATTATTTTCTAACCAAGAACCGTCATTATCTAATATTGAAATTATATAAATCATAATCAACTAAATTTATATTCAATAATTTTTAGGATCACTAAAATGGGGAATCAAATATAAATTATATAAAACATAGTATAGTGACCTCATTTCCTCCTCTCGGTTAACACTGAAACCTTCTGGAACCACCTTTGGAGTCTCCATTGTACATTGAACACCAACTAATATAAAGTAACGCATATAAAAAATTAGCATTCTCACTGAAATATAATATTTTTCACCTAGGGACATGCTTCACAATGCATTCAAGAACTCCATTAGGCACTCTTGATCATAATATTTCACTAACCACTCTTAATTTCTGATTTGCTGGCATTCTTTGACTCCCCAAGTATCAAATAGAAATCTTGGTTACAAGGTAAAAAAACATTAAAACTTTTTTAAAATACATACATGAACGAAAAATATTCGAAACATGAAAGTTGAGAACATAAATGAACTAATCCGCAATAGCAAACTTACCGATTCAGCTCTAACAGTGAGCCTACTACCTCTGCGGTGATGAAAACTACCATTTGAAGACCTCATATGAGATAGTGTATGCAAGGAATGTTGTGAGAAGAAGCTTGAACAAGATGATGAAAATCCTCTTGTATGTGGTGATGAAAACTATACTTTGCATCAAATTACGATAGTACGAGAATGCAAAGACAATTTCATTTTTCTGAGTACCACTTACAAACCATATCAATGAATGTATCACACTAGCGATATAGCGCACAATCACATCTCCAACATGTAGTGTAGGTCTTTTAAACAACTTTCATTTGACATTAAATATGACCTAAAAGTGCTAAGCTTTTGGAACACGTTCTCCAACCACAATTTAGTTACAAACACCATATTACATAAATATATTACTGCACAACGACCAAAGGAACGACCCACTATTTCTAAATCTCTTATTTCCTTTCAGCCAATCAGCTATAACAGGAAACCAACCCTCATAAAAGTAATCGCAGCCCCATCAAATGGCTTCCCAAAATTCTAAACATCAAGGCATCAAGCAAAGTTTAAAGGTTAATGGCAGGGGGTGCTCAAAACCGGGTATCTAAATTTAGCTGCAATAGGTTCGACTTTAAATTGATTGTTTTATAAAAAAACATGTAATAACTAAAAATAAAAATTATAGCAAGTTAAACTTAAAATTGGTATATTTTGATTACTCCTTTTAGCTACATAGTTGAAAACATGAAGATTGAGTTTGCCATCTAAGGATCATTAATTAATTGTTGGAACAAAACTTGTGGGGGAGCCCTTTCTTCTAGAATGGAGATAATTAGCTTAATAATTGATGTTACACACAAACTGTTTGATGTATTGCTACAACAATATGCAAACTAAAAAATGTGCCAGCAACAATGTGTAATTAGATCAACAAGTTTGTTGTATTTAAGCCAACTAGATTGGCAACTTTATTTTCTTTACTGATGAGTCTATGCTCAATTGGCGATTTATTTAGTTGGTCAACCATTTGCATTTTGTCAAGCTAAAATATGGTGAGTTAACTACTATAAAAGAGTTAAGGGGTTGGCTAAATGCACTCCCTTTTTTTACTAATTGCACTCCCTTCTAAAAAAAAGTTTAAAAGTTATCAAATTCTATCCTTCTAATTTAAAAAAAAAATCATTTTAGTAACTCATCTTCTTCGTGTAATCAACCCTTTTTAAGTTACTCACCCCATGAACATCATCTTCATCACATAATTGAAGCATCATCGTCCCATGAATCTCGTCATCATCTCGGTGGTACAAAACCCCATCTGAAATATTGTTAGTTTTAATCTTTATGATTTAATTACTATAGTTTGAGACAAACTTAAATCAGGATAGAAGAGAAAATTCTATAAAAAAAATATAAGGTTTAATTATGTTTATTTAAAAACTTTGAGGGGGAGTGTAATCAGTAAAAATAATATAAAGGAGTGTATTTAGCAACACCCAAGAGTTAATTCTACAACAGTAATAAGCAAATGGATCTTTTATGTTGGTTTTAAATGCTTAGATCTAATGAGAAGCAAGAGTAACCAATGAGATGTCATGAAGCCACTAAACAAATCACAATTGATGCAATAGAAAAAGACCAGAAGTCTATTGCTAATTAATGCAACTATAATATGAATCTGCTGTTGATCATTACTCGATTTGAAAAAAGAAAAAAAAAAGAATTGACAACATGGAAGAAGAAAAGCATTGTCAATTTCAACTGAATCAAACTTGCATTAGTAGTTGGTCAAAGAAAAACACATAAGCTATTGAAAAATACAACAGTGGGAAAGAAAACATCACCATTAAGGCCTTATATGGTGTATTAAGACATATATGATTTACTATTGTTCCTTGTGATCTATTAAAGCCCAATATCGTCCATTAAAACATATATAATATACTATTGTTCATTATGATCTATTAAGGCCTAATATGGCCCATTAAGACATAAATGATCTACTATTAACCATTATGATCCATTAATGCCCAGCATGGCCCATTAGTACATGTAAAATCTTCCATTACCCATTGCGATCCATCAAGCCCAAATATTGTACATTAAGACATAAACGTTCTATCAATGGTCATTATGATTCATTAAGGCCCAATATAGTCCGTTAAGACATATAAGATCTGCTATTGGCCATTGCAATCCATTAAGGCCCAATATGGCCTGTTAAGATATATATGATCTACTATTGTCCTTGTAATCCTTTAAAGCTCAACATGGCCCAATTAGACATATAGTATCTACTATTACCCACTGTGACCCATTAAGGTCCAGCATAGTCCATTACCACGCATATGATATACTATTGTACACAGTGATCTAATAAGGCCCAATGTTGTCTATTAATACATATACGACATACATTACCCATTGTGATCTATTAAGCCCAAAAATGACATAATTAAACCCATAAACTTCAAAATTGACGCATTCATTATATTCTTTTACGTTAACTAATTACAACTAGGGATAAGTAAATGGTAGCGGGTACAAGTATTGAATTTTCCATACCGAATCTTTTTCGGTATCAATTTGGTAATGACTTTTTGACGTTTCGGTATCAGTACTTTTGATACCGCTACCGGTATTTTACTGATTTACTCACATATACCGGAACTAGGGCTGTGCAAAAGGTCGGAATCGACCCAACCCGACCCGGACCCACCAGAACCCTGTACCCTTTTATTGTTGAAATTGGAAACCATGAACTGAACCTTAAAAAGCTATGTGGTTTCGGTTCCTAAAGGTTCTTATGGGTCAGGTAAAAGGTCTGACCATGGAAAACCTTTTTATGTAATAGGCTTTTAAAGGGTTATATAATCCTATTTTTTTACCATGCTTGTCAAAAAATCCTGCATACGGTTCTAATAATAGCCCATGAGTTTCCTTTTTTAAGTCACTTTTCGTTTCTTGACTTATGTTTTCGTAACAATTTTGTCATTTTCATCACTCGAAAACATTATATGCATCACAAATACATATACAAATACACACACACACATCAGAGCAACATAATTAAATATTTACTTCAAAATTGGATACAATAAATATATTATATAATATGTCGCGTCTATACATTCACATCAAGATGAAATATTTCTTGAAAAATACATTGTTATTCTTATAAATAGTATTTATTTTTAGTATTTTATTAACATAAAGTGAAATCGATTACAATAATATGTAAAAAAGTATAGTGAAAAGATTAAAGAAAAGTAATATTTGTTTCATGCGTTAACAATACATATCTATTGGATTGTTTTTATAAATTGTAGTTTTTTATACATTTTAATTAAAATACAAACGGTTCTTGTGATTCTTATATTAGAACCATGGGTATGGAACTGAACCGACCCGACCCGGAACCGATATTTCGTATAAATCTAGAATAGGAAACCGACACATATATTTAAAAAGGTTCGGGTCCAAGGTTATCGCGGGTCGGGTCCAAGGTTCTCGTGGGTCCGAACCACGAAACGCTCACCCCTAACCGGAACCGTAGTGTACTGAGAATTCTCGGTACCGGTAACCATTTTTGATATTTTTTGTACCCGTATTTTAGGTACTGGTATCGAGTTCATCTCTAGTTACAACGACAAATGTATATTTATGTTAAATAATGGAATATTTTAACTGATAGTATATTTGAGAGGGAAGTTTTAGAAAAAAAAATATTTTGAGTGGGAGTTTTAGGAGGGAAACTGAAATTTTGTAATTTTAAGAGAAAAATATTTTTGAGAGGGAAAAGTGTAATATGTATGGCAACATGAAATTTTGTAATCTTAAGTATGGCTATTGTTTAGCATTTGGCCACACATATTTTTACATGACATTTTCCATTGTTTCATCATACAAAAAAAAGTGGCGATGTTGTGGCTATTAGTTATATAAAGCCACCTGAAATTTTACAATTTTAACTTTTTTTATTGCCTAACGTTTAGTCACGCATATATTTTCCCATGACATTTGCGATCATTTTGTCACACAAAAATAGACAATGGTATTATTGTGGCTAATACTTATGTAAAGCCACATGAATTTTAGTAAGTTTAAGTGTTCCTATTGTCTAACTTTGGTCACATATACTTTTTTCATGACATTTGCTATCATTCTGTCATACAAAAATAAACAAAGTGACGATAGTGTGACAAATGTTTATGTAAAGCCACATTGAAATTTGTAATTTTTAGTGTAGCTATTGCCTAGTCTTTAGTCACACAATAATATATGTGGCCATATGCATGAGCTTTTAGCCACAACATCAAACAAATATTGTGGTTGTAGATCACATTTGGCCACATTTTTCTAGTGTGACTACTAAATGTCACAGTTTTTTCTCAAAGTGTGGCTAAAGGATTCAAAAAGTTGTGTTTTTTCGCCACACGAAACAAATATTGTGGTCGTAGATCGCATTAGGCCACACTTTTTTTAGTGTGACTAGTAAATGTCACAGTTTTTTCTTGAAGTGTGGCCAAAGATTTTGAGGTGTTATCTGATGGTCACATGAATATGTAAGATGTGTGACAAAAAGTAGGCTGGAAGTTTTTTCAAATGATAGAAATGGCCTTTAGACACACATTGAATCAAAAGTGTGACAGGGTGATTTTAGGAAATGTGTGGCTAAAGCCACAGTTTGGCGTAGTGCGGATGTTGCAAGAAAATATCTATTTTTTGAAACATAGGATACCTGAAAAACCGAAGGATCCTACATGCTAATCAGACCACCCGATCTACCCTCAGCAAGAACTTGTTCCGAACAGAAAGTGGATCAGCCCCATAGACTGCTCAACTGAAAACATACACCTGCCCCCAATTTTGATTCCTGAATTCCAACAAAGTGTGACCCATGACTAGTCTTCAGCCCCCTAATCCAAGAGATCTTCCTATCGTCTCTCACCCCCTTGAATTGATACGTAGTATATTCATTGAAAACCATCGACGACACCCTCACCAACAACTAATTCTCTAACCTCTTCCTCGAATTCAGAAACCCGGACACCCACTATATCCCCAGCCACCTTTGTCAACCCAATCTCTAAATCAACCATAGCCTTATGGGCAGCAATCTGGTCCAACGACTGATCATCTAGAACCACGTTCGGCCGGGCAACAACACTGACCTCCGGTAGAGGATTGTGCACGTCTTGAGTAACACCCATAGGATCAGAGGAAGGCACCTGCAAAACAGGAGGATCTAAAGTAGATGGTACCGTTTCACCTTGGTTTACACTAAGGGAAGAAGCACCCCCAATTATCTTATCACGGGCCTTCTCAATTTTATCCAATAAATTTTTTTGGGCCGAGTTAGGCCCACCATGGGTATCCCCAAGGTCCAAATCTCCGACCGGGCTTCTAACACATCTAAGCCTCTTTCTTGACTTTTGTTGCTGGCCTACAGACAGTCCTTGCCCCACCGAAAAGTTGACTAGGGACATATTTAAATCAAAAGTATTCTATCCATGCATATCCTCAGGTGGTCCCCCCTTTTGCAATGAATTAACCATAAATGAATCTCCCACATTATTAGGTGACCTTTGGTCTACCCCATGCAAACCATGCACACCATCGACCCCTTCAGCTTCCTTCCCACTCCCCAACACCGGTGAACTTTGGATAACACTTGGTATTGCACCCAGCCGGAACTCTCCCTCTTCCTCTTCATCGGCATCCGCCATCGAAGCAGCCACCGAGTTAACGTGAGAGACGGCCACTTCAGAGATTAGATCGTCACAGAGGTCCCGTAGGAGATGGTCCTCCTCCTCTGCCACCTAAACAGTCACATCCGTACCGTTCCAACGGATGGTCACCTCTTCTTCAATCCGTTTGTTTGACACAGCAGATTCTCAAACCATCCCGTCCCCATTGTGAGGAGATAACCCAGAGAAATTGGAAACTTTCACCACCTTGCCGAATAAAATGCCCACTTTGTCAAAAAACGGTCCATCCCTTAATTGTAATGGCATTCCTCTAACTCTCAGGCAAACCAACCTTTCGAAATTAATTACCTCCCCATTCTAGAGCTCAGCCGATACTAGGAAGTTACTCCACAACTCATCTTTACGATGGATGAACTCTAAGGCAATTCGTTTATCCCAGAATACGAACATGATCTTCATACATCCAATAAGACTCACCGGGCTCTCCTCGTAACCTCCATCTTTCATCATTTGTTTAACCTTCCTTAAGGCGTTAACTTCCATCGCTTCCCCAATGACCGTTCTACTGATACAATGATTCGGATATAATGCCCCAACTTTATCAACCACGAGTACTTTGGTGGAGGACGACGGTGGACCACTATCATTCTTCGGTAAATTCCAAAAGCCAGTACTTGTTTCCTTATTAAGCGGAACAAACCTTGGAGGAGCTCCTGAAGCAGTGTTGGTAGGGGGCTGTCTTGGTAGCTGTTGAGGAGGTCCTCTAGCTTCCATTCTCTGGTATCCACCTGACTGCAAATTCCTCCTATGATCTTTCCCGTATTTGGCGACTGAAACCCCTAGTTTTGCACCCTCAATCTTGACATTATACATGTCTTTTAACACCTCATTGAGATTCTTGACCCCCAAATACCTAACGACGCCAAACCAATTTCCCGGGGCTTTCCGCTGCCCTACCTTTTGGAGCTTGAATTGAGGAACCCAGTACTATTGCAACGTGTTAACTCATGCTCTCAACTTAAGTAACTCCACTTTCCACATCTAATATATTTAATATACTAATATATGGTCTGTGAAACCCGACATCAGTAAAAAGGTAATGTATTTAAAACATTCTTTAGGTTCGATATTGATATTGACCGACAACTCAGCATCGAATTGACGATTACTAAGAAATTAATTTATTTCTTTGAATACTTTTATTGAGTAATATTATTGATCAAGATTAACTTTTTCATAAGAAAAAGTTACATTTCTATTATCTGAAATACAAAAAAGCAACTTATCGTGCATAAAATATAAAATATGGGTCAAGATCTTATTCATAGGGTGTTTTGTGTGAGAAGGGTAAGAAGGGTTTATGACCCTTAGATGACTTTAATCAATGATGTGGATTAATTGGATGATATTTTTGTAATTAGTGTTATATATTTTTGTTAATAAATTAGATGCTCTAGGGGTGTTGTTGTAAAATCCACACCCACATTTTTTTTGAATGGCAAAACGCTTTATATATATATAAAGAGCCAGCAAGGGGCTGGAACCCGAAACAAAAGAAAAAACACCCCAAGACACAACAAAAACCCCAACACAGACAAAAGGAAGCAGAGCTAGACCATTACAGACAAGCCGGCAAATCAAAATCGCTCCACATCTCCCACGATGGCGTCTGAATACTAGAGTGAGCCGTGACCCAATGGAAAGCCTCCTCTTTAATCTAATCAATAGTAACTCTCGGGCTAACAAACTTTCCTTCGAACACTTTTGCATTTCTTGCCGTCCAAAGATTCCAAACAGTTGCGTAGACCACCGTTAGCACAATCTTCTTCCGAATTCTTGACCCGTGACTTTGTAGAATATAGGTCAGCATATCATTTAGGATGACAACATTGAGTGGGAACGGAATCTTCATCCAAACGCGTATATGCCACCACACAATTTTAGCCACCGTGCAGCCAAGGAAAACGTGGTTGGTGTCTTCGTCAACAATCCCACATCGAACACAAGATAGATTCTGAAAAAACACACCTCTATGTGTTAGTTAAACCAATGTGGCAACCCTGCAAAGAGACGCTCTCCACACGAGGATGTTGCATTTAGGCACCGCCCAAGAGTTCCATCTGAATACACCGACAGTGGACTCGGCATTAGAAGCAGCAAAGATCTCCCCTCTAATGGTTTTAACTGAAAAGTCAGCCCCATCCCAGCTCCACTTATCCCTGCCACCCGTAATAGTAACCTGCTCCAAAATCTGATTCAGAGCTGACAGACCCGAGGGACAGCCGAGGCGATCAGACCAAAGCCAATTCCACGAACCTCCCAAGGTCACCCCATCCCACATATCACCCACAAACGCGTTTTTATTCCCCGCAACACTGTAGATGTCTGGGAACAAGACCCGGAAGGGAGCCGAGGTCGCCCATGGGTCTTTCCAAAACCGGACAGAAGCCCCATTACCCACCGTTGCCTTCAGCTTTTCGTAGATACGGATACCCACCTTAAATAGCTTAGATTCGACCCCACAAATATCTTTCCAAGCTCCCGGGATGGACTTTTTCAGCGGAACCAACTTAGTGTTATTATCCGAGTGGTGCACCGAATTCACCACCTTAGCCCAAAGTTGTCGTGGTTCGTCTTTCATTTTCAACCACCATTTAACAAGCATGGCGGAGTTAAGGTCTTCGATCCCCCCCCCAGCCCAAGGCCACCATTCTTCTTTGATTTAGTCAATTTCTCCCACCTAATCCACCTCAACTTGTGTCTCGAGCCCGCCTTGCCCCACACGAAGTCTCTTCGCAGCCCTTCAAGCTTCTTAATTATAGCCTTAGGAGCTGAAAAGAGGGAGAGGTAGTAGGAGGGGAGGCTACCTAACACCGCTTTAGTAAGGGTCGCTCTCCCCGCCAAGCTTAAAGATTTCGCCTTCCAAGCCGATAATTTGCGCTGAAACTTATCGATAATAGGCTGCCAAAACTTCACACGTTTCATGTTGGCACCTATAGGTATACCAAGTTAATGAACGGAAAATGACCTGCCTTGCATTTGAGAATACTCGCCATTCTTTCAACCTCCTCATCAATAACCCCCACACCAAACAGAAGGCTCTTCTTATAGTTCACCCGCAAACCCTGAAATGATGTTTAACCACCTTAGAAATCGCGTCAAACTAACCACATTTTGAGTAAACCATTCCCTGATAAAAATTACGTCGTCCGCATAACAAAGGTGCGAGAGAGTGGGGCCCTCATTGGGAAGTTTAATCCCTTGGAACAACCCTAAATCCACTGCACGTTGCATCAACATATTGATAACCTCCATGGCCAAAATAAACAAAAACAGGGATAACGGTCCCCTTGTCTTAGACCCCTCTTAAAGGGGAACTCTCCCGAAGGCGATCCATTAACCAAGACCGAGCCTCTACCCGACCGCAAACACCCTCTAATCCACGACATCCACTTAGCCGGAAAACCCATGAGATCCAACATTCGAAGCAAAAACTTCCAACTCAACGAGTCATAATCCCTACAGAAGTCAACTTTAAAGAGGAGGAGTTTGCGTTTGGATTTCTTAGCCCAAGACACCACCTCACTAATAATGAGGGGGCTGTCCAAGATGAATCTACCACACCCACAAATGCCGATTGGGTTGGAGAGATAAGCTTATTGATCACCAATTTTAGCCTCAACATAAGGGTTTTAGCAATAATTTTGTAAAGGGACCCAACCAAGGAGATAGGTCGGAAGTCATTCAAGTCTTGAGGGTCAGCGTTTTCGGAATAAGGGCGATAAAGGAGGCATTGCAGCCATAGGAGATTTCGCTGGTGGCATAGAATTCCTCAAACACTTTAGAAACGGCCGGTTTGAGGGTCTCCCAATACTTCTTAATGAACTTGAACGTGAAACCGTCCGGTCCCGGTGCCTTGTTCCCTTCACAACTTTTGATAGCCCCAAAATCTCATCAACGGAAAACGGGAGAGTAAGGCAGGTCACGTCTTCAGCACAAATGGACGGTAAACTCAGGTTCTAGAACAAAGGTCTTCACCGAATAGGCTCGGCAAAATGTTTCTTAAACCACCTCCTAGCTTCCTCTTTAATACATACCGGGTCTTCACACCAATTATCACCAAATTTTAGCATGTGAATTCTTCTATTAGCAATGTTCATGTTTATAATCCCATGGAAAAAAGTCGAGTTATCATCTCCCGACTTAATCCATTTGAACCTGGCTTTTTGCTGAATATCCATCTCCCTTTAAACCTCCAATTTCCTCAGCTTAGATCTAAACTCAACCCTCAGTCTCTTTTCAGCGACCGTGATCTGAGCAGCCTCAGCCAATCTATCAAGATCATCAGCCGCCTTGGCCATGACAATCTTATTTTATCCTCCACCACTTTGACCGAAGCTCTCCATTTTTTAATATCATCCTTCATGCCTTTAAAGGCACGGAGGAGTGCTAAGTCAGCTCTATCCCCATTAACATCACCTCCCACCCACTTCAAAACAATGGTGTCCAACTCACTAGCCCCAATCTAGGAATTATGGAACTTAAACGGAGGGGGTCCTAAATCAAGCGATGAATAAGATAACCTAACCGGGCAGTGGTCAGAGTGCCCTTTGTTAAGCACTTCCAGTTTCGAAGCAGGCCAATGACCCATGAAACCATCACACACAAAAATCCGATCGAGCTTGCTAAGCTTCACTTCCAAATTATCCGATATATACATAAACCCCCCCACCCTATGGAACTCAAGTTAGCCAACGTCCGCCATAAAATCATTAAAAGCCCCCGCGGCCCTACTATCAAAGACCGAGTTCACCATCTCCTCCTCATTTCTAACGTCATTGAAATCGCCTAACGCCACCCACCACCCATCCAAATGCCCCCTAATCACAGACACTTTATCCCACACCATTCTCCTTCTAACCAAATCATACGGCGCATACAGATTAATAATATTAACCCGACCACATCCTTCCACCCCAATAAGTGAACCACTAGTAAGAATGAACGAAGGATCCTTAATAATTGAGTCAACTGAGAACAACGAAGGGTCCCATAAAGATAAGAGACCCCCAGATCTACCCTTAGCATCCATATCGGCAAACCCGAAGGGAGTCCTGCCCCAGAAACGACCCCAAAAGGCCTCACTCGCACGAGTCTTGTGAGTCTCCTGAATCCTCAAAAAGGAGATTTTCCCAACCCTTTTAAGATCCCTCACCCAACCAGGCTTCTCAACCCCTGACACCCCCTGAATATTTAAAGTTAAGAAATTCATTGAGACCTATCCATCCCCCTTTCCCTATGAATAAGTTTTCTCACCTGGTTGTCAAAACCAACGACTTCAATCTCCAAAGATTCACCGAACTTCATATTTCCATCGACTTCATCTTCAAAGGAAGACAACTCTCCTTACAAATTAGAGTCAGAGTCGTAGGCAGTGTCAACGTCATCAATTCGTCCCTCCGCACCCGGATGATTCTCCTGATTACCAGCCCCATCGAAGTCTCTGGATTTATTTTTGGAATGTTCTTTAGCATCTCTTCTGATGATCTCCTCCAAACTAAATGGGTCTGAGTCAACAGGGTTGTTAAGGCCAGGGGTAATGAAAGTGTGGGCCTTTCCAGTTTTAGTCTTCCTGTTGTCCTTGGCCCTCAAAGTCACATAACTAAGCCCAGGCCCACTATTATTAATTGAAACATTTGAAGCAGACCCACCTACAGCCGAATTTGGGGTACGACAAAGGTCAGGAGATCCGGGCCCACCATTGGACACAGAATCCATCTCACTAGGAGAGGAATTGGCCCCACCTGTTTCAACATTTCCTGAGGTATTATGGGGAGTCCCATGCACAACCCCCATGCACGTCGGTTGGAGAGTCACCTCTTCATCTTCCCATGGGTTAACCGTCCTTATGACTTCCGATCTAATTTCCGGCACCACCGGGTCTTTTGTCGATTCATCATTAAGCAAAAACGATGAAACCCAAACAGGATCGGTTTCCTGAACCCACACCATGAAGGTGTGGTTTTTCCAAGACATAATAAACTCCTCGGAAATACGTTGGCCGGACTGAACCAGAACAACCACCACCTCACCAGAGAGGTCAGCATCGGCAAGGGAGACCTCCGACTTCACCAGGAGTCTACCACACCTTTCACCCACACGATTGAACATGTGTCTATCCCAAAGACTAATCAGAACTGCCAAGATCTTAATCCACGCAATTTTATCAAAAACCGGCGGATTACCGTCCCAAACATAGAGTCTGAGAACCACATAGACCATACGTCGTATTGGCCATCTAGGAGTTCCTCTGCCTCAATGCAAGACCCGAATGAGAGGAGAACCTTAAGGCCACCCATAACGAATCTGAAGCCCTATAACCCAAGCTTCAGTCGAAATCTCCCCCAACCTCTTTAGAAAGTCCAAATGTTTCACCTCATCAATAAGAGCCTTGAACTCCCAGGTCTTCTTGGAGTTAGTATTCATAGGAGGTAACTCGATTTTGTTATGGCACAGACTACCGGAGTTGCCAGGCTCCTTATACACGGCCTCCCTGAATGATTTCCTAGACTTAATAGGCATGGTCGGTTTACTTTCCTGTTAGCTCCCCGTGGTTGCATTCCCAGCCCCAGGCCCAAGTCTAGAGAAGACTAAGGGCTACTTCCTCAAGTTCTCAGTTCCCTTCCGGCTGCCGTCCCTGTTAAAACGAGCCAAGTTAAAGTGAACAACCGCTCCATCAACCACAAACCCGTTCAACTTCTCCAGCCACCCATCAACGTCCCCCACATTGGAGAATCTAAGGAACCCAAACCGATTCCTAGCTCCATCAAACTTCTTCGGAACAAACGCATCCTCAAGATTGGGAAGGTGTTGGAAAGCATTCCAAAGTCTCTCTCCATTACAACCTGGTGGAAGGTTAGAGACAAAGAAAGAAGTGGCACTGCGAAGCCTTTCCTCCCTCTTACGAAACAACTTCTCTTTGAGAGCCTCCTTTTTGCTAATAACATGGTGCCACTGATCATCATCCCCATGTCTCCGGTTCTTAATCTTGTCTTGTTCTTCAGCCTTCCTCCTACGTAGCTCCTGTCGATCCCATTGAAAATTGTTGTTGTTGAAGTTGTCTTTTCGCCTCCTCATGAACCCAAAGAGAGTTTTTTATATTGTTTCTCCATAGGTTAGTGGTTCGTATTTAATTGATAGATCTTAAAAGATGGAAATAGATCCATCACCCTTCAGTCTTGTTCCTCTCTCTCTCTCTCTCTCTCTCTCTCACGCCAAGAATCATCGGTTTCAAGAATGGATTCCTTTCCTGTTTTCATGCAAAAGCTTGTGCATCATTATTAGCTTCTTAATCTCTTCCAAGATTCCTAAACATCAACACTGTATATTTCTGAAACAAACACACGCACTTCCAAGATTCATATTCTTCTTGTTCTTCTTCAAAATAGTTAATTAATGTACCCAGGTGAGTTTTTTTTATATCAGTTGAGTTTTTTTCGACCGGATTCACGATAATTGTGTGTATTTTTTGTTTAATATATGCACGGAAGAAGAATGAGCAGCCAAAGATTGTGGCTGAAGAAGAACGACAGTTTGATTGTATGTATAGTGTTTTATATTCAAAGGATTATTGTGGTTTAGTGTTTTTTGAATTTAAAACACATTTTGATTGTATGTTTAGTTGTTCATAGTGTTTTAAAGTCACATTTGACTTCTTTTAAACCACTTTGTTTGAATTTAAAACACTAGCTTGTTTTGTTGTTGGATAGTTTGAGTATAAAACACTTTGAATGGTTTGAGTATAAAACACACTTTGGATGATTTGAATATAAAACACACTCTTTATGGTTTGAATATAAAACTCACTCTTTATATAAATGAATATTTCTGTTGAAGATAAAGAACCGAATGTCAACATTTGTGTTCGTCTAACTATAACAAAAAGTATTTTTTTAATAACAAAAGATGGTAATATATCACATCCATGCCAGTTACCAGGATTAAGATTTTTAAATATTTTTAATAGTCTGTCAAAATTATTAAATTGCTCAAAGACCCTGTACCACGTATCGCAACCAGAATCATTTTCACCCTTCTCACATATTTTGGCATTTATACAAGATCCTAAATCTATAAAATAAGAAAATAGAGATGCATATATAAGTGATTTAATCATCTTAAATAACAAACATCTTCCTATAACAACTCAAAAAATAAGAGCCACATTAATTAGTGAATTAAAAGGTCAAACCTAAACTACTTTTAGGTCAAGTATCACACATGTTCATACTTCAACATCTACAACAAAATTCAAGATCAAAAGACACAAAACGGTGATCTTTGACACATCTTCCATTCCAATCATCGTCCTGATCATGACGGGCATGGGATTTTTTCAAGCACTTGCAACGCCTCTTTCATCGATGGTCGCTTGTGTGGGACCAATGATGCACACATAATCCCTAATTTAAAACACGTCAAAATAGAGTCCTTTCTTCCATGCACATCCATACTAGTTACAAACTTGTCCATTAACGTTAGAATCGTTGTCTCCATGTCAGCGATTGTCAAGTCCATGTTCCACATAGCAAACTCTTTATCCGAGACTACCTTTCCCGAAAAAAGCTCTAGCAAAATAATCCCAAACGCATAAACGTCCCACTTAGGGCTAGATTTAAAGGTTTCCAACGACTCTGGTGCTTGATAATGATGACGACGTTGATGATGATTGCGACTAATTACTAAGTCATCGCGTGATTTGTCAAATGAGTAATTGGTTTTGCCTGTTATCAACCACTCTAGTCCAAAATCACTTATCACGGGATCCATTTCAGATGTCAAAAGGACGTTGCTAGGCTTCATGTTACCATGAACGTGTTTTTTGTCATGAAGGTAAGATAGCCCTTTGGCTATCCCTTTTGCTATCTTGAGCCGGACCTCGAAAGATAAATTTTGACATGAAGACAATCCAAGCTTTTCTGAAAATCGATAAAACAATTTACTAGAGTGGTTTATTTGAAATTAGAACATATACAAACAATTGTACGTGTGTGTGGTGTTTCGAAATAAAGATTAAAGAATGTGGGTGGTGGGGGCCTTAATAACATGGGGTAGTATGTAGCATTCAAACATGTTTTGGCTTATTATATGTTTTCATATGTATGGAGATAAGGTGAAATTCGCGAAACCTATCAACTTAATACCACGAAGTAAGTTTTTTGTTATTTTCTTATGTGGATGAAAGAATACAACATTTTTTTTTCGAACTATTTTCATAAGAATATTATTTAAAGTACTATTAATAGTTTTATGTGTTGAAATGACCGATGTATACTCCTCTAGTGAGGAAAAAAGTAGTTTAAAAACGTAAAAAGGAAAATATTAGTGTTTTAATTGACTCGTTAATATAGCAATTATATATTCTTAGTTAATTTGTAGTCAGCAAATTCTTTTTGTTGAATAAACAAAGAAAACCATAATGTGTTAAAATAATTTCTTACTAGTCACGTTAGTTTGAATAATTATTTAGTAAAACATTCAACAGAGAACGGAAAAGAGTGACATTATTAATGTTAATGTTGTTACAATATTCTTTTGTTTAGTAATCAAAGAAATTTACATTTTTATCAAGTGTATGAATTTAGCAAGAAGTGGCATCATTTCTCGTATATAATTGACAACATTTTTGTTTTTTATTTTAAATTCCTTCATGCAAAACACTATCTAAATGTATAACATACCGTAATTACACTAATAAAAGAAATCATGCTAACATGCAAAAAAAAGTGGCGTACCGTAAGTAACGCCGGCCAAGCTTCCACCGGGGACGTAATCGTAGATCACAAGCTTCTCTTCTTCACCCCAGTAAAACCCCCTAACCTTCACAAGATTCCGATGCCGAAGTTTACCTAGACCCCTAACTGTCTTCTCAAAGTCCTTTATTCTATTAGCTCCACCCTCCGCCAGCCTTCGGACAGCAAATGCCACCCCAGCATCACCACCCACCACCGCTTTATACACTATGCTTCCGCCGCTTGATCCCAGTATATACGCCGACGCCTTCAGTAATGTCTCCATTTCGAGCTTCGTTTCTCCATCCACCATAACCAAACGCTTAGTTTCCTCTACTCCATTTGTTTCACTATCTGTATGTACATTGATGTAGATTTAAAAGTACAAATATTAAATATGTGAATTGGCCCATAAAATAAAATTAAACAATCAATTATACTCAGTATATCACACGAATAGGAAAACTATTGGTAGGGTCAGGGAGGGTGAGATGTAGACAAATCTTACCTCTACACATAGGGATAGAGTTGCTACTTCCAGTGAGACCCCCAACTCAAAAAAAAGAGAACAGAAGACAGACAAGATACAAGTAAAGAGACAAGTACCACAAGGATATTCTGCTATCGACTAGTCAACCAAGTGCAGGAACAAGCTAGGAAGGTAGTATACAAAAATCTATTACTACATAAAAACATCATACAAACAGGTAAACTAGAAAAACAACCGCATGCAAGTTTTCACCTTACTCAAGAAAAAATAAAAGAGACATATATTAATGGAGGCCTAAAATCCTATGCTAAGGTCACCTAATACATGACTATGTTACCTCAATTTTATTTTAATTTTTAAAATAAAATTAAACAAAAAATTGTTAATTTACTAAATCACTCACATCATATCTTTATTTTTTTGCCTCCCATCATACCGCATGCATTAAGCGTTTAGCCCCAAGTATCTAAAAATAAAAATTTTACCTACGGATTCGGATAACGTTTCAGTTTCAGATGATTCTTCTTCATGTCCCGCGCCAAAACAAGAACAAGCTCTGGATTCATCAAACCCGACTGCTACGAATTCTTTCGGGTTTTGATTCGCTTTCATCCTCTTCCGGAATTGATACGCATGGAAGAAAACAACAACTAGTATCACAACAGCAGCAACATCTCCCACCACAATAGCTACTATTTTCCATGAATTAACTTTCCTTCCACTCTCTTTATCCGACTCTCCAACATACTTCGGAATGGCTGCAATTGCAGGTGTGGCAAAACTGTCTAAAGTAACATTAGGCGGCAAAGAATGTGTTGAAGGAACTGTACATATTTTGGTTAATGGCTTCCCACATAAATCCACGTTTCCTAAAAAACACTCAGGTTTTTTATTGGATAACGTTTGTGGGATCTCTCCGGTAAAGTTATTATACGAGAGGTCCACGACCACTGTTACCGGAATTTGCAGACCAAATTCCGGCAACAAAGAACCCGAAATTTTATTATTGGAGAGATTTAGGTAATTTAAATTTACTACACCGAAATGAAGAGGTAATGCACCACTAAACGAGTTGGAACTCAAATCCAAAATGTTTATAGAATCAAACCCACTGGGAATATTGCCAGACAAATAGTTATGGGAAACATTGAGAACACGAAGACTTTGCAACGAACTGATGCAAATGGGAAGAGTTCCATTGAGGGAATTGTGTGAGAGATCAAGAACACGAAGATGTTGAAGACGAGCTAACTGGGTAGGGATTGAACCCGAAAGGTTGGCATTTGGTAGGGATAAACCGGTGACTGGACCGTTATAGGGGGAACATGTGACACCGGTCCATGAACAAGGGGTGAGGTCGGATTGGTTCCAGGTTTGGAGGAGTGAAGGTTGGTGGGAGAGAAGAGAGTGTTGGAAGGAAAGGAGTGTGATTCCATCTAGATTGAGAGCATGGATGGAGGAAAGAAATAGAGGAATGGAGAAGAAGAGGATGGAGTGAAGGAGACGGGTTGTAATCATGATGATATGATTGGTTAGAGCCACATGAAATAAATTATATATAGGAAGAGTTCAAGAGAGACAAAAATTGACTCTTTTGGAAAGATGATTGATAAACAAAAGATTGTACAGTAGGTACTTTTATATAATTATACATTTGTAGCTCTACCATCTCGTGTAATCATACCCCTCTATTTAGAATTCATATGTCCTTATCCACTTTAAATACTAATAAAAGGCTGTCACATACTTTACAATGTGATTTCATAGGGTGTATGAAACTCATAATCATATATTTTACTATTCTCAATATATTTTACTGATAAAAAATAAAAATTATGAAAAATGTTGATATGTCATCTAAATTAAACGGCATAGTAAAATAGTTGTGATAAATTATGAATTATATATTAAGTATTTAATTTTAAACTTTATATAAAAAAAACAAGTGAAAGCATTTGAGATTGAAAAGAAAGAAAGTCTTGGCTACCCTTACTCATTAGACTTTTTATTTGATTGGTTAATTACAAAATTACTCTCATCATCTTCACACCATCATACTCACGGATAACAAAAAAAATTGTGAGCACCTTTATATAATCTTATTTTTCCGGTGTAAATACTTTTCAATAATAGTCTCATAAGCCTCTCACTATCACATAGGGGGTCAAAATACAAAGCTCCATAGGTTGAAGGATCATATCTTGTATGACCGGCTGGAAGCTAGAGGGTCAATGGACCCACTTGACCCCTTGTAGATTTGCCCCTAGCTAGGGCATTAGGCATATAATCTAATAGAGTCCCCATTAAAAAAATTATGTCTAGGATCTGTAATAGTTACGTGCCTACGACACAGAGAATATGAATGGGCAGGATTTCGACTTTCCTTTTAACATTCCAAAATCATCGACCACCCAATTTAGCAATTCAAAATTCGTCGGCAACAAGTCATAAATGTAGTTCAACAAGGAACTAGAAAAGTCGCTACTCGTTAGGTAATTATTATGAAAAGTAATAGGCGACAACAATAAAGGGATTCTTTACTGCCACTGGAGTTTAAAGAAACGGATTACTCAGTGCTACTAATCAATATCATCTTGTATTCCTATTATTTGACCGTTGTAACATTATTGAATTTGAATCAAAACAACACAATTCTCTAGAAAAACAATTAATCATTGGATACCATTACTTGTATTATGCTACTAGTTACTGTTACAAAGATGACATGATACCAGAAAACTCAAACAAATTTATTAATAAAAAAGAATCAAAGTTCACAAGAACTAAACACACCCTCAACAAAATATGAACAAATCTCTCAAACACTCGATACCTATCAACAGATTACACAGACTTCACAAGATCAGATACAAGAGATATCTAAACACAACAATATAAAACCCTAATCTGTCTAGACGAAAAGAGAATAACAAGAGAGACTCAAAGAATATTATTGCTAAACTCTGCACAAGAGATACAAGAAGGGGTTTTATAGAAGGCTTGGAACCTTCTATAGAGAAAACACATAATTAGCCAACTCCAGCCCTTGGATCATAAAATAGCACACGGATCGTGATCAGATGACCAGGATTTAATACGAACAAACACACGTTGCCAGGCTGGGCCCTTTGTCATCTAGGCTGGACTGGACATATATATAATATAGACTTGGGCTGGAACTATCACGGGCCAATCATCTCAGCACTCTTGGAACTAGGCCTCTACTAATCAACTCAGCTTACCAACTGGGCTTCTACTTATCAACTCAGCTGGGCTCGATCAGTCAGTCCAAACCTCACAAAATATAATACAACATAAGTAGAATATATGTAATAAAATTCAAATAATATTATTAGTAAAAGAATTGGAAGGATATACCTGAATGGGTCATATTTTAACACCCCCCACCCTAACAATTCTTTTACCCAAATGGGTCAAAACCAACCAATCTTAACAAGAACACCCATTATCTAAATGGGTCAAACAAGCATAGCTTTTTGCACAACTATTTATGTGCAATTGCAAGTAACCCTTTTGTGAACAAATCAGCCACCTGATCTTTGGTATCAATAGAAACAGTTTTGACAACGCCCTTTAGAATTTGATCCCTTAAAAAATAAAGGTCTAATTCAAAGTGTTTAGTCTTATCATAGAATACAAGATTAGAAACTATAGAGATAATTGCATTGTTTTCATAATGCAATTCCATAGGGGTTTTAGCAATCACACTCAATTCTTCAAGCAAGTTCCTTAGCTACATAACCTCACAAGTAACAGCACACATTGCAGGATATTCAGCTTCAGCTGAAGATCTGGAAACTGTTGACTGTTTCTTGTTTCTCCAAGATATTAAGTTATCTCCTAGAAAAACACAATACCCAGTCACAGACTTCCTAGTACTAATACACATTTCCCAGTCAGAATCAGAAAAGGCATTCAGATTAAATTGATCACATTTCTTGAACTTGATTCCCTTACCAGGAGAAAGTTTCAAGTACCTTAGCAATTTAAATTTAACTTTTAGGTGACCATTTAAAGGACAATGCATGAATTGACTTAAAAAATGCACAGCATAAGATATGTCAAGTCTTGTGTGTGGTAGATAAATTAACTTACCAACAAGTTGCTGATAAGCAGTTATGTTGTCAATAGGTTTAAAATCATTAGCAACTAATGATGTCAACACATGATTTTGATCAATTGGTACATTAACAGGTTTACAGGCTAACTTACCATATTCAGACAACAAATAAGTACAATACTCTCTTTGGGTTAAAATAAGATCATTGTTATCTCTTATAACTTCAATTCCCAAAAAATTATTGTAATTTTCCTAAGTCTTTAATCATAAACTTAGACTTTAACCACAATTTTATGTTTTCAATTTCACTGATATAATTACCAGTAATAACAATATCATCCACATATACAAGAAGAATAATAATCACAGAATTAGAATTTTTGGAAAACATGGAATGATCACATTTACTTCTTTAAAAACCAAATTCAGGTAAAAAAATTCACAAGTTTTTCATTCCACATTCTAGGGCCTGTTTAAGACCATATAATGACTTTTTTAATTTACAGACCTTATTATCCTCTTTGTTATTGTAACCCTCAGGAAGTTTCATATAAACTTCCTCATTTAACTCACCATCTAAGTGAACAACTTCTCTAACTTGACTGGACTTATGTTCACTTAGTGGAAAGGGTTCTCTATGTTGTTTGGATCTATGACAAATCTAACATGGTTGATATTTATCATGATCTCCTAAGTTGAGTTTAGTTTTAAAAGTATTAACAGCTTGATCAGAGGGGTGTCCTAACCTAGCATGCCATATTTTATACAATTCAGAATTAAAGCACACCTTAGTATTTAAACATGCATTTCCACACAAATATAATCCTTCAAGTTGTTTACCAGTCACCAGGGTGTTCTTGATTAACTACACCTGTATATAACAGGTATCCTCATCAAACCCAACATACAAATTATTATCCCTAGCAAGTTTATGTACAGAAATAAGATTGACTTTGTATTCATGAACCACTAATACATCTTTTAAAACAACCCCATTGGCTAGATTAACATTTCCAATTTTAGTTACTAAGGCTTTAGTCCCATTAGGATGATTAACATGAATATTTATCTCAGACACTTCAACATAGTCAGTTAATTCAACGTCATTAGAAACGATATGTTGACTAGCTCCTGAATCAACAATCCAACCAATTCTAATCTTATTCCCTACATTACTTGCAAGACCAAATATAGGTTTTCCACAAACATTAGCACATAAAAAACTACCTGACACATTGCAGCTCTGTGGGTTTTCTTTGGTTTTCTCATTCAAAAGACTCAACAATTTAGAAAGTTGTTCATTAGTTAAAGAAGAAATAGGAGTATTAGAATCAATAGTGGCATTATTACTACTATTATTAACCCTACCATTTTTAGATTGATTCCCCCTTGATATCATCCAAGGGGGGTAACCAGTAAGTTCAAAACATTTCTCAGCTAAATGACCATTCTTATTGCAGTGTGAACATTTCAAAGATGACTAATTAGTAGTTTTATTTCCAAACCTTTTACTAAAATCAACAAACTGATCAGTTTTAGCAAGGAAACCAATAGTCCGAGTTTTCTTATTAGAACCACTAGAGTTTCTATGTGACTCTTCTTTAGACACTATAGCATAAGCCTCCTTTACAGTAGGCAAATTGTCCCTAGTTATCATATTAGTTCTAACAGTTTGATAATAACTATCTAATCTCATTAAAAACTGCATAAGTTTGATCATTTGACTAAAACTGTTAAAATCTTTTGCAGCATCACATGTACATGGAGGTAATTGGAGAATTTGATCAAACACCACAGAGCCATCAATCTTATCATAGGTTTCTTTAAGTTCTTTCCAAACATCAATAGAAAGTTTAGAGAACACTTGTCCAATGTACAGTTCCTCAGACATGGAATTAAGGATCCAAGTAAGCACAATAGATTTACACCTATCCCATTGTCTAGCAAGAACATGGTCATCAACAGGTTTAACACATTCTCCATTAATGAATCCTAGTTTATTTTTAAGTTGTAAACCAAGAATCATAGCATTAGACCACGCACTGTAATTTTCATTTCCTTTTAGTTTAATGCTCACAATAGTTAAATTGGTAGAGTCACTTGGATGAAGGTAAAAAGGGTCACCAGTATCTAGTTATTAACCAAAGTCGCAACAGGATCAACAAGAGGACCAACATTAGGTCCAGTTGTTGGATCCTAACCTTGACCCCCACTTTCATTAACCATAGCTAATAACACAACAAGGAACACACAACAGTAGATCACACAAGGAGACAAATAGAGCACAAACAGTCAAGCAGATAAGATTAATCATAGAAAACAAATAAAGAAGACACATGGCGAAGCTGTACTGGTGATCCAGATCACTGGTTCATCACTCAAAGGGTGCCAGTGCAGGTCCTCGTACAGGAGCCTCCTAAAAACTCTAGACAAATCCTAAATCTAAACAAGGATTCAAACCCTGGAACAGACTCCTTAGGACAAACTCTAGAAAATAGTAAATCAAGGAAAGATCTCACTAAACAGGTGCCTAAGTTAGGGTTCTCTAACAACGCGTAGTGTTACAACCTTCACTTAGGGTTATAACACCAGAGACCAAAGAAAAACAAGCTTCCCAATAAAACCACAGATCTTGAGAGTAGATCTGACTCCAATTTCCAGCTAATTCCTTCAAGAACATAAACCCTAGATCTGATTTTTCAGATCTACACCAGTTTGTTCCAATCAATGAACACAAGGACTTTCAATCAGCGGAAGAAGATAACCAAGATTGATTAACAAATCCTAGATCTCTAATACCATGTTACAAAGATGACATGATACCAGAAAACTCAAACAAATTTATTAATAAAAAAGAATCAAAGTTCACAAGAACTAAACACACTCTCAACAAAATCTGAACAAATCTCTCAAACACTCAATACCTATCTACAGATTACACAAACTTCATAAGATCAGATACAAGAGATATCTGAACACAACAATATGAAACCCTAATTTGTTTAGACGAAAAGAGAGAATAACAAGAGAGACTCAAAGAATATTAGTGCTAAACTTTGCATAGGAGATACAAGAAGGGGTTTTATAGAAGGCTTGGAACCTTCTATAGATAAAAAAAATATTCAACCAACTCTAGCCCTTGGATCATAAAATAGCACACAGATCGTGATCAGACGGCCAAGATTTAATACGAACAAACACACGTTTCCAGACTGGGCCTTTTGTCATCTAGGCTGGACTGGATAAATATATAATATAGACTTGGGCTGGAACTATCATGGGCTAATCATCTCAGCAGTCTTGGAACTGTGCCTCTACTAATAAACTCAGCTTATCAACTGGGCCTCTACTTATCAACTTAGCTGGGCTCGATCAGTCAGTTCAAACCTCACAAAATATAAAACAACATAAGTAGAACATATGTAATAAAATTCAAATAATATTATTAGTAAAAGAATTGGAAAGATAAACCTGAATGTGTCATATTTTAACAGTTACTTTTTTGTTTATTCATCGTCAATTGTATCCTGCTGCATGATTACTAAATCAAAACCCTGATATAAAAATATGGTAATCAACATTTGGTGTAACTCTGGATAAGTGCTTTGGTGTAAGACTGAAAGTATTGTAAGTCTCATAGTTGTTTTTGCGACTATTTGAGTTTCACTTGTATGCAATATCCTCATGTTTAAGTTGTATGAATCAAATAGTTTAAAAGGAGAAAAAAGAAAAACAACTAAACTAGAGTCCCAAATTTTTATTATGTTTTGGGTTAATAAAATGGTGGAACTGACTTTAATCATGTCTTTTACCGATTAAATGTATTCTAAATATCTATTAATTAGGTGCCTTCTGGGATAGACAAATCTAATATGAAGTGATAAAATGTGTGTACCGTAAAACGAATAAGTCGTTTTTTTCAGCATTTTTTTAAAATGATCAACACTCGATAACTTAAAAAACCTACTTCTAATTCTACGTGTGCACATCTTGCTCGAGTGAAGTCTCTGTACAAATTTGTCACTTCCTCAAAACATTCTAAAGATGTGATGTGAACCTAGGAAAAAAACAACCAAATTGGTATCAAATGATAATTAATTTTCACTTATCAGCTATAGATTTACCTGGTGTTTAAGAATCATATGCTACATCTAACCGGCTTAGCAACCTTTATAATCAATGGTCCTAGTAACACCAATCAAAATACAAAAAAAATAATAATAAATTCCTACAAAAATGACTACATCTGTGAATATAAATGTAGCTAGCGAAATTTTATATGTAATAGTAGGTTCAAAAGCATATATACTATCATAACATGATTAGTGACTTGCCTAGGCATGGTAAATGAATTACCTAAATACATAGTGTTTTTTTGTGTACATGAACAAAAACTCATTAAAAAATCGTTTTTTGTTTTTTATATAGCACTATGGTACTCATTGGAAAGATAATAAAACGCTCGTCAATTTGGTGTAATTTTTTAAATGCGTATATAAAAGTTACTAACGTTTAAAAAATGTGAGGGAAAATAAAGAAAAGATAAAGATAAAAATATTAATTAACATAATTAAAATTTTAAGAGAGAATTACTATTTGCGTCCCTGTGTTTTAGTCGTTTTAACTACTTGAATCCAAAAGTGAAAACCTTAACTACTTGCGTCCCTGGTTAGAAATTCATTAACATCTTGAGTCCAAATTTCTAACTCCGTTAAAAAGTCTGTTAACTTAAAGGGCATTTCTGTCATTTTTACAAAATGTACTAGCATGCAATGCACAATGTATTTACAGTTTATTTTTTAAATACTTTATAATAATTATTATATATATACCATGCACACTAACACACAGAGAAACACCCCCCCATCTCTTTCTCCTTGACTTTAACCCTACCTCCCCACCACCACCGTCACCTCCGCAATACACCACCACCACCACCACCTGACTTCAACCCTACCACCACGCCTCGCCTCACCTCACCATACTTGACCCACCACCGTGACCACGAATGCACACATATTCATTCCAAGCTTACTCTACACCACCACCCCACCACGAATGCACCACCTCACCACCATCGCTGTGTCACCTGCTGACCTGCACCACCACAGCCATCTACGACCACGCCCAAAATTACATTTGAACCACCGTTCCACCACCTCACCACCACCACTCCATCGCCGCAGCCGCACCTCACCACCACATCACCCCAAAACCGATATCAAATCTGATCCAAGACCCACTTCATGCCACCATCACTCAATTACAACACCACCTCACCCCCTAAATTGGATCTGAACCCTAATCCCTAAATTCCTTTCAGATCTAAATTCCTTCATCTTTACTCTCCATCATTGTAACATCGCAAAATTTTCCCCAAAATTTTAATACATAAAAAGCCCTTATATATATATATATATATATATATATATATATATATATATATATATATATATTTATTACACCTTTATCATTAATATTATACAAATGTGCCTAAGTCTTTATTTATCCTAACTCACAACTTATATACATACATAAATGTATATAAATAATAATAATAATAATAATATGATTCTAAATTTTTTTTTTCACATACAAGATTTTTTTTTTTTTTTAAATAAAGCCTTGAGTCAAATAGTCAAAGTCCTAGTCAAAGTCTTAGTCAAATAGTCAATTCATCATAAAACCTTACTTTATGGTGTTGACCAATTTTAATGGCTAATTGAATCCAAAACTAGTATAAAAACCCACCTATGACCCATTATACTTTGCACCTCTAATTGTTTCAATCCGATTAAACTTTCCCTCATACCTTTCTTCTATAGTCTATTACTTCTACACTTGAAGCTTTGATTATAAGCTCTTGTAATTGGCAACTTTGGGGCTACACATATTATATTTCTCGAGACTTAATACTTTGCTAAGGTGAGTTTTACATAGCCCCTTTTCTATTTATCACCATTTTTGGGGTGAAACATGTTACAACATCATTTATGCAATTCAATCATCAATGTGTCTATGTGTTTTTCTATGTTGCATTATGTCTTGAACATGACTAGGGTAAGCACAATTCTAGCATAAACATTCATCAGCCAAACGGTATACATTGATAGATCTATTGGACTGACAATCCCACCCGGATACGTGCCTCCTACAAAGGTAGCGTGGGTGTTTGTTACTGCAATATAAACGAGTGAACCATGAGCGTATGGGATGTACCACAATACAACAGTCACAATGGTTGATTATGCACTCGATTTACTTCTAGTATGTTTTCACATATGGACTAGATTGCCATGACACATGAATTGCACAACAATTTTATTCGATTATCAAAACCTATGTAATTCTCACCAACTTTTGTTGACCCAAAATATTTTCAACTTAACATGTTTCAGGTTCTACTTGCTTGAAGATTTGAATTAATGCTTGAAGATGTGTGCATAGTTTTATTCAATTTGATGTACGAATTCTTGTAGAACAATTGTATGTAATTTATTTAAATCATATAATGAAATTTATTATTTACCATGAGCTACTGAACAATCATCAATACGTGACATCCCGATGTTTCCGCCATCGGTTGGGGTGTTACAGATTGGTATCAGAGCCATGGTTATAGGGAATTAGGTTATTAGAAAAATAATCTAGTCTATAACCATAGGATTATAACCAGTATTTGCTTCTTTTACTTGCCATTCTCTATCTCCCTTCTACTTCTTATCCCTACTTTCATCCTTACAAGAAGGTTGCTCTCCACCATTGGATCTACTCTTAGACTAATAGGACAAAATCCTCAGGTTTAGCCTGAACCACCTTGAGATCTCGTCGAAGTTCTAGATTTTAATAACGAACACGTGCAATCTGGAAGGGTGAACGCCTGTATTCTGAGTCTTCTGTCTAGGCCGGCATTGCGCATATATCCCAGTCAGACGAGGGACCCGGATGCCTACCTGGGAATTCTCGGGATGAGTGTTCACTTATAGGCTAAAGCATGTCTTCATATGTTATTAGAATTTAGAATCTTTGATAAGTCAACGTTTTTGTTTATTCGTTCTAATTAAATGAATAAATGATTACATTCCTTATATTACCTCATTGTCCTTCATTCAACCCATATCTTATTGAACATTTATTACCCAAATCACTTCCGTAACCGATGCCCTAAACTAAACAGAGATCAAGATCCTCCAGCTACCTAACCGCAAGTCTCACCATTTGACTATTGGTTGCTTTTATTCTATGTATTCACGCTATTTGATTCAAGTAATAAAATATTTGTCTGAGAGTTGTTACATGGTGCATGATTGTTTGAATGTGAACTAATTATATAAATCTATACAACTACAACTCATATACTGTGCTTGTTATACTTGCTTGCATAAACATGTTATCAATTTGCAACCTATGTGTATAATAAATGCTACACTTAATAGAGGTCATCATGCCTTTTCAACAGTCGGGAGAGGCCCTACAACCTGCTCCACGACTGGTGGAGGCTATCGAACCTACTCAACGATTGGTAGAGGTCATTATGCCTTTTCAACAGTCGGGAGAGGCCCTACAACCTACTCCACGACTGGTGGAGGCTATCGGACCTGCTCAACAATCGGTGGAGATATAGAAGGACGCAAAACTTTAATGTAAGGTAAATTGGTGATTGCGGTCCGGAACGTAATCATGAATTTACAGGTACGTTAAGGTAGTGTGAAATTCTATCAAGGTTTTTAGTAAATAACCAATTATAAACTCTAGTTACCTGGTAGTTCATTTAGTCTTTCTATAGTCAATCAACTCATGCATTTCTTTTAGGAGTCCTAAAACTTAAGATTCTTATTCTCCTTGCTATTTCAGATGAACCTAATCCAACCCTTAAAACTCACACATATCAAAACTCTTACCCAAATTATTCGAAACAGTTTATTCTGTTACCTATAAATTTATGTCATGCCTTAACTCGAAACTTCCCAAACCACCCTTGTCCTAATTTCTACCCAATCACCTTCAACCCTGTGTTTTCAATAAACTTCGGGACGAAGTTTCCAAAAGTAGGGGAGACTGTAACATCGCAAAATTTTCCCCAAAATTTTAATACATAAAAAGCCCTTATATATATATATATATATATATATATATATTTATTACACCTTTATCATTAATATTATACAAATGTGCCTAAGTCTTTATTTATCCTAACTCACAACTTATATACATACATAAATGTATATAAATAATAATAATAATAATAATAATAATAATATGATTCTAAATTTTTTTTTTTCACATACAAGATTTTTTTTTTTTTTTTTTTTAAATAAAGCCTTGAGTCAAATAGTCAAAGTCCTAGTCAAAGTCTTAGTCAAATAGTCAATTCATCATAAAACCTTACTTTATGGTGTTGACCAATTTTAATGGCTAATTGAATCCAAAACTAGTATAAAAACCCACCTATGACCCATTATACTTTGCACCTCTAATTGTTTCAATCCGATTAAACTTTCCCTCATACCTTTCTTCTATAGTCTATTACTTCTACACTTGAAGCTTTGATTATAAGCTCTTGTAATTGGCAACTTTGGGGCTACACATATTATATTTCTCGAGACTTAATACTTTGCTAAGGTGAGTTTTACATAGCCCCTTTTCTATTTATCACCATTTTTGGGGTGAAACATGTTACAACATCATTTATGCAATTCAATCATCAATGTGTCTATGTGTTTTTCTATGTTGCATTATGTCTTGAACATGACTAGGGTAAGCACAATTCTAGCATAAACATTCATCAGCCAAACGGTATACATTGATAGATCTATTGGACTGACAATCCCACCCGGATACGTGCCTCCTACAAAGGTAGCGTGGGTGTTTGTTACTGCAATATAAACGAGTGAACCATGAGCGTATGGGATGTACCACAATACAACAGTCACAATGGTTGATTATGCACTCGATTTACTTCTAGTATGTTTTCACATATGGACTAGATTGCCATGACACATGAATTGCACAACAATTTTATTCGATTATCAAAACCTATGTAATTCTCACCAACTTTTGTTGACCCAAAATATTTTCAACTTAACATGTTTCAGGTTCTACTTGCTTGATGATTTGAATTAATGCTTGAAGATGTGTGCATAGTTTTATTCAATTTGATGTACGAATTCTTGTAGAACAATTGTATGTAATTTATTTAAATCATATAATGAAATTTATTATTTACCATGAGCTACTGAACAATCATCAATACGTGACATCCCGATGTTTCCGCCATCGGTTGGGGTGTTACAGATTGGTATCAGAGCCATGGTTATAGGGAATTAGGTTATTAGAAAAATAATCTAGTCTATAACCATAGGATTATAACCAGTATTTGCTTCTTTTACTTGCCATTCTCTATCTCCCTTCTACTTCTTATCCCTACTTTCATCCTTACAAGAAGGTTGCTCTCCACCATTGGATCTACTCTTAGACTAATAGGACAAAATCCTCAGGTTTAGCTTGAACCACCTTGAGATCTCGTCGAAGTTCTAGATTTTAATAACGAACACGTGCAATCTGGAAGGGTGAACGCCTGTATTCTGAGTCTTCTGTCTAGGCCGGCATTGCGCATATATCCCAGTCAGACGAGGGACCCGGATGCCTACCTGGGAATTCTCGGGATGAGTGTTCACTTATAGGCTAAAGCATGTCTTCATATGTTATTAGAATTTAGAATCTTTGATAAGTCAACGTTTTTGTTTATTCGTTTTAATTAAATGAATAAATGATTACATTCCTTATATTACCTCATTGTCCTTCATTCAACCCATATCTTATTGAACATTTATTACCCAAATCACTTCCGTAACCGATGCCCTAAACTAAACAGAGATCAAGATCCTCCAGCTACCTAACCGCAAGTCTCACCATTTGACTATTGGTTGCTTTTATTCTATGTATTCACGCTATTTGATTCAAGTAATAAAATATTTGTCTGAGAGTTGTTACATGGTGCATGATTGTTTGAATGTGAACTAATTATATAAATCTATACAACTACAACTCATATACTGTGCTTGTTATACTTGCTTGCATAAACATGTTATCAATTTGCAACCTATGTGTATAATAAATGCTACACTTAATAGAGGTCATCATGCCTTTTCAACAGTCGGGAGAGGCCCTACAACCTGCTCCACGACTGGTGGAGGCTATCGAACCTACTCAACGATTGGTAGAGGTCATTATGCCTTTCAACAGTAGGGAGAGGCCCTACAACCTACTCCACGACTGGTGGAGGCTATCGGACCTGCTCAACAATCGGTGGAGATATAGAAGGACGCAAAACTTTAATGTAAGGTAAATTGGTGATTGCGGTCCGGAACGTAATCATGAATTTACAGGTACGTTAAGGTAGTGTGAAATTCTATCAAGGTTTTCAGTAAATAACCAATTATAAACTCTAGTTACCTGGTAGTTCATTTAGTCTTTCTATAGTCAATCAACTCATGCATTTCTTTTAGGAGTCCTAAAACTTAAGATTCTTATTCTCCTTGCTATTTCAGATGAACCTAATCCAACCCTTAAAACTCACACATATCAAAACTCTTACCCAAATTATTCGAAACAGTTTATTCTGTTACCTATAAATTTATGTCATGCCTTAACTCGAAACTTCCCAAACCACCCTTGTCCTAATTTCTACCCAATCACCTTCAACCCTGTGTTTTCAATAAACTTCGGGACGAAGTTTCCAAAAGTAGGGGAGACTGTAACATCGCAAAATTTTCCCCAAAATTTTAATACATAAAAAGCCCTTATATATATATATATATATTTATTACACCTTTATCATTAATATTATACAAATGTGCCTAAGTCTTTATTTATCCTAACTCACAACTTATATACATACATAAATGTATATAAATAATAATAATAATAATAATATGATTCTAAATTTTTTTTTTCACATACAAGATTTTTTTTTTTTTTTTAAATAAAGCCTTGAGTCAAATAGTCAAAGTCCTAGTCAAAGTCTTAGTCAAATAGTCAATTCATCATAAAACCTTACTTTATGGTGTTGACCAATTTTAATGGCTAATTGAATCCAAAACTAGTATAAAAACCCACCTATGACCCATTATACTTTGCACCTCTAATTGTTTCAATCCGATTAAACTTTCCCTCATACCTTTCTTCTATAGTCTATTACTTCTACACTTGAAGCTTTGATTATAAGCTCTTGTAATTGGCAACTTTGGGGCTACACATATTATATTTCTCGAGACTTAATACTTTGCTAAGGTGAGTTTTACATAGCCCCTTTTCTATTTATCACCATTTTTGGGGTGAAACATGTTACAACATCATTTATGCAATTCAATCATCAATGTGTCTATGTGTTTTTCTATGTTGCATTATGTCTTGAACATGACTAGGGTAAGCACAATTCTAGCATAAACATTCATCAGCCAAACGGTATACATTGATAGATCTATTGGACTGACAATCCCACCCGGATACGTGCCTCCTACAAAGGTAGCGTGGGTGTTTGTTACTGCAATATAAACGAGTGAACCATGAGCGTATGGGATGTACCACAATACAACAGTCACAATGGTTGATTATGCACTCGATTTACTTCTAGTATGTTTTCACATATGGACTAGATTGCCATGACACATGAATTGCACAACAATTTTATTCGATTATCAAAACCTATGTAATTCTCACCAACTTTTGTTGACCCAAAATATTTTCAACTTAACATGTTTCAGGTTCTACTTGCTTGAAGATTTGAATTAATGCTTGAAGATGTGTGCATAGTTTTATTCAATTTGATGTACGAATTCTTGTAGAACAATTGTATGTAATTTATTTAAATCATATAATGAAATTTATTATTTACCATGAGCTACTGAACAATCATCAATACGTGACATCCCGATGTTTCCGCCATCGGTTGGGGTGTTACAGATTGGTATCAGAGCCATGGTTATAGGGAATTAGGTTATTAGAAAAATAATCTAGTCTATAACCATAGGATTATAACCAGTATTTGCTTCTTTTACTTGCCATTCTCTATCTCCCTTCTACTTCTTATCCCTACTTTCATCCTTACAAGAAGGTTGCTCTCCACCATTGGATCTACTCTTAGACTAATAGGACAAAATCCTCAGGTTTAGCCTGAACCACCTTGAGATCTCGTCGAAGTTCTAGATTTTAATAACGAACACGTGCAATCTGGAAGGGTGAACGCCTGTATTCTGAGTCTTCTGTCTAGGCCGGCATTGCGCATATATCCCAGTCAGACGAGGGACCCGGATGCCTACCTGGGAATTCTCGGGATGAGTGTTCACTTATAGGCTAAAGCATGTCTTCATATGTTATTAGAATTTAGAATCTTTGATAAGTCAACGTTTTTGTTTATTCGTTTTAATTAAATGAATAAATGATTACATTCCTTATATTACCTCATTGTCCTTCATTCAACCCATATCTTATTGAACATTTATTACCCAAATCACTTCCGTAACCGATGCCCTAAACTAAACAGAGATCAAGATCCTCCAGCTACCTAACCGCAAGTCTCACCATTTGACTATTGGTTGCTTTTATTCTATGTATTCACGCTATTTGATTCAAGTAATAAAATATTTGTCTGAGAGTTGTTACATGGTGCATGATTGTTTGAATGTGAACTAATTATATAAATCTATACAACTACAACTCATATACTGTGCTTGTTATACTTGCTTGCATAAACATGTTATCAATTTGCAACCTATGTGTATAATAAATGCTACACTTAATAGAGGTCATCATGCCTTTTCAACAGTCGGGAGAGGCCCTACAACCTGCTCCACGACTGGTGGAGGCTATCGAACCTACTCAACGATTGGTAGAGGTCATTATGCCTTTTCAACAGTCGGGAGAGGCCCTACAACCTACTCCACGACTGGTGGAGGCTATCGAACCTACTCAACGATTAAGGTTGTAGGTTTAATCGTTTGTTAACTAACCTTAATCAGTCAAAACATCGGGTTAGTTAACAAACGACGACACCAAAATTTTATGATTAAATCAAAAGAGGAATTTTATTTTCACCATTCGTTTGAGACATCCCCAATCGTCCACAAGGGACGATCCTTCTTTTCTCATTGATGGATGTGTCGATTGAAGAAGATGTGAAGAATTTGGGTATTTTATTTAGAGATAAAAAGGGTATTTATTGAGAGATCATGTGAAGAAGATGTGAATCAGGCTCGAATCCAAATGGGGAAAACTTAGGGCTTCAAAGTGGGTTTTTATTATCAGATCATGTGAAGAAGATGTGAACAATTTGGGTATTTTATTGAAAGATAAAAAGGGTATTTTAGTAAATCATAGTTTTTTTAACATTTAAGTGGATGGAAAGTTAACACTTAGGCTCAAACTGCAAGAAAATATAAATATAGTGGCTCAGAGTGCAAAAGGTTTCGAAAATGAGTGCAAGGTGCCAGCTCCACTAAACCACAGGGACGCAAATTGCAGTTAACCCCTTGTCTTTTCACTGAATGTTAACAGACTTAGTTAACAGAGTTAGAAATTTGAACTCAATGTGTTAGTTAATTTCAGTTTAGAAACGCAAGTAGTCAAAGTTTTCAACTTTGAATTCAAGTATTTAAATCGACTATAACACAAGGACGCAAATAGTAATTCTCTCAAATTTTAATATAAGAATTAATAATTATCTTTATTTAAAATATAATTAAAAAAGACTTGAAAGAAAATCAAATAACATGAATATCTCACGTAATATCATGTTACATATCCTTTTCGTTTATTAAATACATCGATAACATTATTGCAAACATCTATTAATATATATAAAAGAATTGAACATTGCTGACGTTGCGTGCAATGGTGCCTTCAACCTCTCCATGAAACTGCCACGTGGCATCATAATTGAAAGATTTTATTGTTTTTGAATTATTTCCTTTTTTAATTAAATTGAATTATTTTAGAAAAAAATAATTTAAAAATAAATTTAAAATTTTCTCTCTCATATTTCCTCCCATAATTTTTAAACGTTTATATCTTTTATATACAGGATTTTTTAAAGAAAAAAATTACACCAAATTAACGAACGTTTTAATATCTTTCCAACGAGTACCATAGTGCTATATAAAAAACGGAGAAAAAATCGACTATTTTTTGTGGGGTTTCGTTCATACAGGAAAAAAACACACAAACTATTCATGTTATTCATTAATCATGTTTTTTCTTTTAAACCAGGTTCTTATCTACGATGTTGAAAATCAGCCCAATCGCCATGTTATCATTGGAATTTTACTAGGTATACTTAATCAAGAGAAGCTAGGAGAAAGAATCGCGCAACACTGCAACACATGGTGTCAGCTTATAGCAATGTTATTTTTTTATTTATTTAATTACAAGAGTAATAATTATTACTATTAATATTAGTATTATTAGAATGGTTATATTTTTCAACCCCGGGACGCTCCCGGGAAGAATTAATAGTTGCTGGCGTGGCGTTCAATGGTGGCCTCAACCATCTCTTGATTATGCCACGTGGCATAATGAGATGCAATGGTTACAACTTCCAACTTAAGTGTTTGTTTAGTTGATTAAGTTAGGAATTATAGGAGCCATTAGAATGTGAGAAATTAGAGAGATGTGATGAGTTTTTGAATATTTGCAGCTTACATAAGTGATCCTTTAGATGATTACTGATTAGGTTTTAGATTAGGGAATATGAGTTATTACTGATTAGAATACTATGAACATGCAATGATTGAGAGATTTTGTGATTAGTTAACTTGAGCCATTTGCAATAGGTTATCACGTAAAATTAGATTTTTCAACCCCGGGACCTTCCTGGAGTAATCAGCTAGTTAACTATATATTTATAGAGCTGCCATTTGAACAGTGTAGTGGCACCCCTGTTATTATGATTTTTTTAGAGGGTATTTTGGTCTATTCATGCTCACATTTCAATTGAGATTATATTGTAGTTGTTGAAGATGTGATGCCAGATCCCAACCCTCATACTCATCCGTTTACTTGACACCCCCACTCTCCACCTCCAAGTCTACCGACCACAAACCACTGATCCAACGTCGCCAAATCATTCTAAAAACTACACGTTATTTCAAATCATTCTTTATTTTTTAATATTTAATTTTGACCGCGTAACTTTGTTTTAATTTCAAAGAAACATGTGTCAACAAATATCGATGAATTTCTTGAAGTAAAAGCCATAAAAAATAACATTAAATATTTTGTTGTGCTGCTTTTGGTTGTTTTTGAGGTCGAACAGGCTAAAACATTCCCATTTCAAATGGTCGGTTAAATATTGACTTCATTTAAGTATTTTAAAATGTAATAGCATTTGGTCTTAAAACTAAGTTTAAGTTATTATGCACAGCTTAAAAAAATAGAAGCGCTAAATACAATAGATCACGAGAGTCGAGATAATAATGAGTCATAAAATATAATACAACAGTAATAAATATAATACAATGCTAAAGAAAAAAGATACAATTAATCGTAAAAACGATACAATGATGAGAATAAAGAAAAGACACAGTGCAACATAAAAAACACAATGATATAACACAAATTCTAAACACTACAAGGTAAAAATTCACAAATCAACCCCTCCTTCTTCAATCCAGAAGAAGAAGACAAGAGTAGGTAAGAACCCAAATAAAAGCGGATGATGTACCGGAGAAGCATGACGATGATGTAAGGACACCCCGACAACGTTAATACGTATTCCACTAATAGACTCAAAGTATGTGACCGTCTAGTGTGTGCGACTCGGCTATAGACCAGACTCTACATGCAGTCCTAGTTCACTATAACCATTGGCTCTGATACCAATCTGTCACACCCTCAAATTACCACTTGCGGAGTTTTACCGCGAGGCGCATGACAAACCAGGATCCAAATCCACGATCACAATAAACAACTCTATATGAAATACATAAATCCAAAAACAACGATTTTATAAGCGGAAGCATTTAAGAATTTAATCAGCTACAATAGTATTCTAAAGCATTCAAGACACTTTATTTCAAAACATGCAACTAAGCCTAGACGCCAATGCAGACCCGTGCGCCTAGTTCCATTTGTTGCTACCTTAGCGACCTGAGAAAAACATGCCAAAAAGATGTCAACATATAATGCTGGTGAGTTCACTGGTTTGTTCAATATGTCACCAAGTGTTACCAAAACGTTACCATTCCATACTATATCAATGTTACCAAGTACGCTAGCTAGGCGTATGTTTTATTACTACTACGATTGGAAACCATTACTAGACACGTTTAGCAATGTTTAGCATGTTTAAGCAGCCCGAATGTTCAGCATGATACCAATGTTCCTGTTCGAGACAACATGCACCCGCCCGGCCCTCCAACCCGATGAGTGGGGCAGGTCACGCCCAATAGATCTATCCACATTTCCCCCGTTGTGCATCCCCGCACATTCATGGTTTCCCCCGGGACTTCCAAAGATCGTATAGTAATACAAAGTTAAAAACCATAGTATGACATATGTTACTAAAATAGTTTAGCGCATGTTTTCTCCCCCAAAAGTTAAAGCAGTAAAAGTGGGGCCGTGAACTCACCTTAGATAGCGTTCTTCGGTTATAAGTACAGATGTTAAGCCCTTGATAATCCCTCTACCGGAGATCTATCAAAATGTTCACATAAGTGTTCCGACTAATAACCATAAGGTTATCTAGCCCCCGATTGTCCAGATCGTAACCAAGTATGTTTTAAAACGTGTTTAAATGTTTAACCGACACACTAGACCGACCCGACATTCTGTTGGTGACCCGTTACCCTAACTAATCAAGTACACATAGATTACACACAAGGTTCAAGCATAAAACACTTAGTTTGTATCAAAAATCTCATTTCTGCATCAGAACGGTCGAACCAGTCAGTTTTAGTCTCCTTCGCCCGTTTTTAATCTCCTTCGCCCATTTTGGATTTCATTCGACCGTTTGATGTTTCCTTCGCCCGTTTTACCACGTTCGCCCAAACATAACCCAGGTTCGACCCTGGATTCACTCCTTCGCACCTTCAATCGGTCGAAGGAGTCCAGGTTCGCCCATGTTGTGCAAATTTTCCCAAAAACGCTTCAAACACATTCAAAACGACTCGAAACATCATCAAACACAGCAGTTAAGCATGAATAACTCATCCCTACAAAACCCCACCGATTTCCCCCAATAATACGTCCATTTCAGCCCTTTCCCAAAATGGTAAAAATTATGGAAACGTCACTATCATGCATGGATTATTTACCCAATTTGGAAACTTTTGAAATCGATCCGTATTCAACTTAAAATGCTCAGTTTGTCGAGTGTTCGATCTTTCCCTATTAGTTATATTGATCATAAATATCATGCATCAAGTCTAGATTCGTTAAAACCCCCAAATACCCATAATATCATCATTTATCCAATCCTAACCCTAAACAACAATAACCTAGCATCAATAATAGTCCTACATCATGTTGCTATCATAGATACAGCAACAAATCATTGAACAACACATAAACCACATAATACATAATTCACAATTCACATATGTTTATCATCATGAAGACCTATGTTTAAATGATAAGGTTTTGATTTAGAAAGATGTTTAAAAGGTTTTTAATCATGAAAACACCTTTAGAACAGATCCGGATAATTAGGGTTAGATGAAAACGAATTAAAATGCTTTAAAAAGGTTTAGGATCAAGAACACACCTTGGATTCTTGTTTAGATGTTGTAGATAGGTTAGATTATGAAAAAGAAGAGCAAAAACTCCTTCCTTAGTGATTAGAATCGTTTGAGAGTGTTTTGAGACGGTTAGGGTTTGTGAAATGATGAAAAATGACAAAGTTTGGTATTTATACTAATCCTCCTTCGCCCCAACTCAATGGTCGAAGGTGGCCTCCTTCGACCCTTCCACAGGGTCGAATGAGCCCTGTCCTGGTCGAAGGGAATTCTTTCAATTCCACATCCCAGGTTCGCCCATTTACAAAGGGTCGAACCAAACAAAATGTTCTCCTTCGACCACTCGAAGTGGTCGAACCAGAACTCATGTTTAAGTAGTTTTCCAGTTTGTCGTGTTTAACGCATTCTAACACATCTTAACACATAAGCATGAATCCTTAGTCTATATTTAACATATTTAAGCATAGATAATCATTTACACATCATTTAAACACATCTATGTATATAATTCACCACACGACCCATAATCTACACATATACTTAATTAGTTCATGTAATGTCACCAATAACGGAACCCGGTACTAGTGTATTACGAAAACAACTCCCAATGATCCTCCAGATCATTGCACCCTGGACAATCCTAACTTGACCCGACTCAACTAACCCAGTTAAGTTCGTTTATAAACGTTTCTCGCTAAGGTAGACTTAGATGTTACTAAAATGTTTAAGCCAAACATGTCGGGTGCCACATCATCCCCATGTTGAAAGAATTTTCGTCCCGAAAATTGCGCAAAGCCCCAAAAAGAAAGAAACGAAAAGAACAGAACGAAAAGAAAATTACCGGATGTCACACGAAACGCCGAACATGTTGGCGAAAATGGTTATTTAGACTTGTGTCTTATGTCGAATGGGATCGAAACCGGAATTAAACCAGAACCGAACCGAATCGGAACCGGTCTTAAAAACCGGCCTTTGGAACCGATGGAACCGGGACCGAAATCGGACAGAACCGGAACCGGTTCCGAACGGAACCGACACTGTAGCAGACCGGTTCCAAACCAGAACCAGTTCCTCAAAAAAAACCGATTTGTTCACCTCTAATATAGGGTGGTAGATTTCTTTTCTGGTAAACGGTCAAAATATAAACAATGGTAAAAAAAAATAAACGGTCAAAAAATAGAAAATGGTCAAAAATTTTGACCGTTGCATTTAAAAAAGGGAGTTAACAAGCCCATTAGTTACAACCAGAAAACGATTCATGGGACCCTTACAAATTCCCACAATAACGATGTTACCATGCTGGTAATGTCGTGGATAATACTCGTTACGCCTCTCCCCCCTAAGAAGAAGGTGGATAGCTGTCCCACGAAAGTGAGTGAACATAGGGCGTACGTGAGAGGGTAGACACCTTACCTTTTCACACATCAACACCACTACACTATTGGCAAAAGAGGGGGACCCTTTACCATTGTGGTAATTTTCATGAAAATGGGAGAGATCGGAGGAGTGGAGTCATTTGCAAACCAACCAATCACACATTTTCATTTTTTGTTTTTATTTTTCACGTTATTTAATCTATAATTAAAACCACTAAACCATACAAAAGGATAGTTTAGTTATTTATCACTGCCTATGTGACAATGTCAATAAGTATGAAGTGTAGTTGAAATCCCTATGTATAGTCTTATTACTCTGAGTTTCACTTCAGCGTTTATGAATGTATAACAGGTTGTAGAATTCAATCCGAGAACACGGATTTAAAATTACAATAGATGTTCTCTACAATATTTATCTAGAGGATTTTGTGTTTTTTAACAATAATTTTCTAAATTAATCTACATCTACATCTACACTTCTACACTATATAATAAAAGAAAACACATGAGGGACACATGACACTTCCTCATGAATTCTATCAATTTATTATTTAATTTAATACAATAAATTCAAATTTAATTATAATAATTGATTTGCAAAAGCATATTATAAATTTATTAAAATGAATTTTATTAATTATATTAATAATCATAGTTGTAACTGAAATCATTAATAAAAGAAAACACATGATTCTTTTTACAATATTTGATCTTATATATCTACATCTACACTATATAATAAAAGAAAACACATGATGGACACATGACACTCCTTCATAAATTCTATCATTTTATTATTTAATTTAATACAATAAAGTCAAATTTAATTATAATAATTGATGCAAAAGCATATTATAAATTTATTAAAATGAATTTTATTAATTATATTAATTATCATAGTTGTAACTGAAATCATTAATAAAAGAAAACATATGATTCTTTTTACAATATTTGATTTTATATATCTACATCTACATCTACATCTACATCTACACTATATAATAAAAGAAAACACATAAGGGACGCATGACATTCTCTCATGAATTCTATCAATTTATTATTTAATTTAATACAATAAATTCAAATTTAATTATAATAATTGATTTGCAAAAGCATATTATAAATTTAAACAGTCAAGCTTTTTTGTGAGACTTTCATGTTGTTCAAAACAAATAAATATAATATATTCTATGTTTTTTGTAAATCAATTAATATAATTATATTATAATTCAAAATTACAAATAAATTATTAGACATAATTTGAAAATGTTTATGAACTAACAAAATTAATCTTTATTAAAAATTATTTATTTTTTTAAGATAGCGTATTTATGTGTTATTAAATTTAAACCGTGTACCTTAAAAACGTGTTTTTAATATGTGGTCTTTCACTCTAAGTTTAAAACTATATTTCTTACAATATTTTGAACAAACAAAATAAAACAAATTAATTCACATTAATTAAATATTTGATTTAATACAAAACTAAATATGTTTGGCTATTTTCGTATTATAATACCTTCATATATAAAATACATTTTATATATGAAAAATTATTATTTGAAATCTTCATTGACTTTGTTTTTTCAAGTTACTTGAATAGAGAAATGCAATATCTAAACAGTCTTTTCATTACTAATTTGTTTCAATCTTTATTTCCATGCTATTAATTCACACATTTTTTTTATAATACAGTAAAATTGAACAATAAATGTCATTATGTTTAAGGACCTTGATGTTAGAAAAAAAAATATTATACGCTCAAGGTTAGAAATACTTTGGCTTTGGAATAAACTTGATGTCAAATTCCAAAATGAACAATATTCGATTGGGATGGTTTAACGGATGAGGAGATACTTTTAAATTATTTCATTTTTTTATATCCTAGCCTAAACAGATTTACCTTTATTACTTTTTGATTTTTTTTTATTTGTTGTACATGCAGTCTTATAAGGTAATAGCCACGGTATGGAAGATATATTTTGGAATGTTGGAAAAAAGTTTTATGTGAATAAATGTTTTTTACAATAAATCATTTAGGGGCTGATGACTATTTAATATTTTTTCGGTTGTAAAGGCAACTTTTTTTATTTTAAATAAAATATGTAATCTAATTTTTCTTAATTATATTTTAAATTTATATATAATATATATAATTTAAATTGTTCAACCCGTGTATCACACGGGTATAACCTAGTTATCTATCTATATAATAATTGAATACGTCTCGGGTCGAATGAAGGCCTTAGAGAGAGCCTGAGGGATCCAAAACTGTAAATGGGGCTCCGAATATTTTCCTATAAATACCATTTTGTATTTTTTTTCTCCATTCTACCATCAATCTCTAATATTCCTTAAGAATTCTTCCACCCTACCTTCCTCATTCTTCTTTTTCATTTTTTCTTCAGTGTATCTTTTCCATTTGATATTCGAGGTCTGTTATTATATCATTTTTCATTTCTGATTCGAGGTCTGTCCTTGTATTTTACAATTCTGGATGATACAAAATGATATTTTAACTATTTATTTTTTTCACTTCCATTTACCGGACAAATTTTCTTTAAAATGTAGAATGGATATAGATTCAAAGTTGTTTGTAACCATTTCCGTATTTAATGGCTAAAACTATTTCCTGATGATTATGGTTTCCAAAAATCTTTTAATTCCATTAGAATACATAATTTTTTTCTGATCAAATGGATACAAAGTTGTTTTTAAATATGGCTATTTTTTTGGCTAATTTCGGATGGATTCAAATGTTTCTAACAAAAAAAAATTTGACTCAATTAGATAGATCCAAAAGGTGTTTCTAATAATTTTTTCGGATGGAATATATACAAATATATCGGGTTTATTTAACATATTCTTTTTTTCATTTGAAAACCAAGATTCCATCCGAAGAAACAAACTCAATTATGGCTTATCACAAGGGTGACCAATTCTTCAAGGTGATGCATGGCCCTTCGGCAAGAGTTTTGGTATGAATCTTATTTTCATCTAAATATAGCTATTTGTTTTATAGACAAATTGATTATTTCTTTTTTTAATGTTGTTTTTAACGTGTTCATCCAGACATTGCCGAAAGCCATGAACAGGTTTTTGTTCTCTAAAAACATACACAACAATAGCATTACAATTGCCACATACCATGGACAATCTTGGTTGCTGCTATTAGAAGATAACAATATTTTGCAACAACCAGTTTGTCCGAATACGCAACAATTTAAAGTTACCAACTTCGATGGTTTACCTGGTTTTGGATGCACTGTTACAAATGAGTTGGTACGTTTAGTGTTGTTTATATGATTGGAGTAAAATGTTTTACTCATCTATATATAATTTTTTTACCTTATTTAATTGTTTTTACTATGCAGATAATTCCTAACACGATTGTTGAATTGGCGAATTTAAATCAATCATTGAAAATCAAGATTAAATTTACTAATGGGTACTCGTGGTCTGCTACGGTGCATGTAGAGGTTCATTCTCAAGTCGCTATGTTTGTTGTTTGCATTTCCAACATTTACGTTCACAATTTCCTTAATTTATAATAATGTACCCATTATATCTATTTAGTATACGTAATTGTTTTCTTAAGGTTTACTGTCATTGGATGGGCTGATTTGCTTGAATCAGAAGATATTTCCGTTGGTGACTATTGCGTCTTCAAATGGTGTTCAGACCAGCAGAAGCTGTTTGTTACTAAGGTTGATACACAAGAAGTTATTGATTTAGGAATTTAAATTTCGTTACCCCCGATGTATTTAAGTATGACAACTATTTAACTATGGCAACTATGGATATATATATATATATATATATATATATATATATATATATATACCAATTTTAATATACTCGTTTCCCCCGATGTATTTAAGTATGGAAACTATTAAGAAATATATTTTAGGTAGCACTATATTATCGATATATCAATCAATCAATGGGATTAAGAACCTTCCTTACCAATTTTACCGTAATTTATATATTGGCGTATATACCATAATTCGAAATTTATTAGTCAACCCTCATTTACTCGGCAATTATTAGGATTGACCATTGACCTTTATTAGTCAACCAATTATTATGTTATTATGTACATCATTAACCATTGACCATGTGTCAATCTATATATTTGTATGTGGTACTTTAGAGGAGGCATCACAATAATATTCAAATCAGTATGGTAATCAGAGCTTGAGTCATCCTGTCGACTTTTACCTTCAATTTTAGTCAACCCTCATTTACTCGGCAATTATTAGGATTGACCATTGACCTTTATTAGTCAACCAATTATTATCTTATTATGTACATCATTGACCATTGACCATGTGTGAATCTATATATTTGTATGTGGTACTTTAGTGGAGGCATCACAATAATATTCAAATCAATAAAATTATGGACTTTGATTAAATATTGGCGAATGTATACCATAGGTGGATGACTTATAATTATGGTATATATCATCAATCAATAACATTAATCCAACATCTAATAATTTTGAATTAACTTCAAACATTGATTGTATATATGTAACGAATAAAATACGCATAGTAAATTAGGCTAATTTAAGCAAATGTCAATCATTAGGAGACTTATTATGGCAACTATTAAGAAATATATTTTAGGTAACACTATATTATCGATATATCAATCAATCAATGGGATTAAGAACATTCCTTATCAATTTTACCGTAATTTATATATTGGCGTATATACTATAATTCGAAATTTATTAGTCAACCCTCATTTACTCGGCAATTATTAGGATTGACCATTGACCTTTATTAGTCAACCAATTATTATGTTATTATGTACATCATTGACCATTGACCATGTGTCAATCTATATATTTGTATGTGGTACTTTAGTGGATGCATCACAATAATATTCAAATCAATATGGTAATCAGAGCTTGAGTCATCCTGTTGACTTTCACCTTCAATTTTAGTCAACCCTCATTTACTCGGCAATTATTAGGATTGACCATTGACCTTTATTAGTCAACCAATTATTATGTTATTATGTACATCATTAAATTCAAGCAATTGTCAATTATTAAATTCAAACATTAATTGTCTAATTTAAGCAATTGTCTTCTTTTTGTAAGGTAATTTTTTTTGTAAGGCAATTTAATCAATTGTCTCATCATTACATTCAAACATTAATTGTCTAATTTAAGCATTTGTCAATAATTACGAGACTTATTAGGAATTATTCTAATTTAAGTAATTGTCAATTATTACATTCATACATTAATTGTATATATGTAACGAACAAATCCATATTTGGTGAAACATTACATTCAAACCTTAATTGTCTAATTTAATAAATTGTCATTGAATAAATTATGGTGATTTAAGCAATTGTCATTGAATAGATTTATGCGGCCTTCCTTATTTTGATGTTACTATTTTTTTTTACGTTTTTTAATGTGTAGTTTTAATATACTTTGATGCTATTGTCACCAATATCAATTTAAGACATTAATATCGATCAACAGACATAATAGAATCTACCTATATAATAAATGAATACATCTCGGGTTGAATGGAAACTTTAGAGAGGGCCTCTAGGATCCAAGTATTATATGGAGCTCCATCAACTTAGAGAGGGCCTCTAGGATCCAAGTATTATATGGAGCTCCATCAACTTATCTATAAAAGCCGTTTTTTTTCTTCATTCTACATTCAATCTTCATTTTTCCTTGACAAGTCTTCCAATTTTCATTCTCCATTCTTCCATTCGATTTTATTCAAGGTAATATTGCATCATTTTTTTCTCAATCTTCATTTTTTCTTTTGCTTTTCATTTTGATTCCCAATATTCTACTCCTTACTGTATGTTTATGTTCATACAGTTCATTTAGTTATTTATTTTTATCAATTTTCATTCTCCATTCTTCAAATCATTTTGGATATATGCAGTTATGTAATGTAATCGTATTTTTTTTATTTCTGATTCTTGGTTTATTCATTTTTATTTTTGACTTATGCATGTATATCATCGATTTAAGAAGTTAAATCATCCTAAATATACTGAATCGGATTTATGTATGTATATCATCGGTTTAAGCATTTATATAATCCTAAATATATTGAATCGGTGATTCCTGGTTTATGCAGTTTTATTTATCTTTGGAACAGGTTTATGCAGTTTTACTTCTGATTTGAACAGGTATATTATGATCGATTTAAACTCTTATATCATCCTAGATAGATTGTAAAGGACTTATTTAAATCGTGCAGTTATGTCATCCTATCTTTTGTGTTTGATCTCTGATTTGTTTTATTTCGATCTATGCAGTTATGTCATCGTTTTTTTTATTTCTGATTTCTGATTTATGCAGTTTTATTCTTGATTTATGCAGGTATATCATCGATTTAAGCAGTTGTATCATCCTAAATATATTGAACCGGAATTAGTCATTGTATAAGGAAGTGTTGTCAAATTCTGTAAGTACCAACCGATATTATATCAAATGCAAACATACATTCTGTAATATATAACAATAAATAGAGAAACAATATTATATGTTTTGTTGTTTTACATATACTTTAGTATTCAATGGTTTTTGTGGTAATTTTGATTTTATCATGAAGATAAATTGTTATTTATTTACTTTAATTCATATGTTGACCGAAATTATTGATGTTTATTATTATCTATTAACAATTTACCGAATTTATATTTACATCCTAATGATTGTTATTTAATGTTATTTTGACTAAATATTTAAATTAATTTATATGTTGACCGAATTTAATGACATTTATTATTATCTTTTAACAATTTACCGCATTTATATTAACATCCTAATGATTGTTATTAACTTGAACGTCAATTTACCAAACACTAAATTTGTGATAAATGTGGTTTTGAATGCAAATTACAATATTTTTATTTAAATCCAGAAAAAAATTATTTATTTTTTTGAATTTGTGAGTTTTTCTCATATATCCTAAATCAACACCAATCGTTAAATTACAATATTTACAATATTAGTATGTTAATATAAATTATAACACGTTAATTTACAGTGTAAATTATTTATAAGTGATACTTTTAATAAAAACTATTCTACTAAATTCGAAATTACTGACATTTATTATTATCTTTTAACAATTTACCGAATTTAAATTAAAATCATAATGATTGTTATTTAATGTTATTTTGACTTAATAAATAATGTCATTGTATCAAAAATGTTGAAATTCCTACTAAATTTAAACTTGAAAGTAAAAAATGTTGATTTTTCCTACTAACATTAAACTTGAACGTCAATTTACCAAATACTAAATAATAATAGTTGATTGATGTTAATGTCATTTAATCTGGAATTTGAATATTAATAATTGTTATTTATTTACTTTAATTTATATGTTGACCGAATTTATTGACGTTTATTATTATTTATTAACAATTTACCGAATTTATATTAACATCCTAATGATTGTAATTTAATGTTATTTTGACTAAATATTTAAATTAATTTATATGTTGACCGAAGTTAATGACATTTATTATTATCTTTTAACAATTTACCGAATTTATATTAACATCCTAATGATTGTTATTAACTTGAACGTCAATTTACCAAATACTAAATTTGTGACAAATGTGTTTTTGAATGCAAATTACAATATTTTTATTTAAATCCAGAAAAAAATATTTATATTTCCAGAATTTGTAAGTTTTTCTCCTAAATCCTAAATCAACACCAATCGTTAAATTACAATATTTACAATATTAGTATGTTAAAATAAATTGTAACACGTTAATTTACAGTGTAAATTATTTAGAAGTGATACTTTTAATAAAACTATTCTCCTAAATCAGAAATTACTTGTAAATCCCAAAATTATACCCAATATCAAGTAATCTTTATCAAAGGCGGAAACAATGATAAAGCTGATTCAAGAAATATGAAGAACGATTTATGAAAATGATAATCTTCACTAGCATACGGGATAACTCACCGTCTGATACTAGAGAGGATTCTTTGATTAAAACCAAACCGCTAGTTACAAATGAACCATAAAACAACTTTAAATATGTGGAAGGTTTCTCAAATGGGCCAACATAGCCTTAGCCCTTCCACAGCCCAACCCACAAGATTAAAGCCCAAATACTAATAAACTGAGAACTAATAACTGAGAACTAGATAACTGTTCGAGAACTAATACTAAACATAAACCTATAAATGTATGGACCTAACAATCTCCCCCTAGATTTATGCTTTATCTTCAACTCCAGCACCCTTTTTCTTCTTCTTTGATGGTTGTAACACAACATGAGGATTTGCAACAGCATGTCCAAACAATTTAGTTTCAAGTCTGCTTTTCAGTCCTGCCCATAACTTCATATTAATTATAGCTGCCACTGCACTGGTGAATGCCTTAGCACATACTTCATATTCTTCAGTAGCTCTTATTTGATTCTTTGCCAGCACTTGAATATCTTTCTCAGCAAATCTCATCAAATCCGTGGGATCACAAATACGATACTCAACATCATCACATGTAATCACTGCATCACCATTAAACGAATCATATACCCAAAATTGAAAACCTGCAAGAGTGTTATCTGTCAAATCTCTAGCCACTGGAATAGTCGTTTCTTTCTTTGTTGCTGGCCACATCACAGTCTTCATTCTCTCCCAGTGCGATGATCATACACCTTTCCATATGTCCTTACCCACGACTCTGCAGTTTTCATATCCTGAAAATCACGTTTGGCATTCTCTTCTAACCATCTTCGAAGTGCAAAACCTGTCCTTGTCTGGGAAGTCAATTCTTCACGATAAGGAGCCTTCATTAGTTCAGTGAGATCTACCTTAGTCCAAGACTCAAAATCTGATCTTTTGCCATAATACTCGACTCTCCCAATGTTTCTCTTAACCAGCCATTTACCTTTCTCTTCGCTAAACATCCAACTCTTTATCCCTGATCTATCACCATATAAGTCAAAACGATCCTTTCCTGTATCTACCATAAATCTGTCTGGTTGACGCTGATTCAGTGAGTCTGGTTTTGCTTTATTAGGAATCACAATTCTTCTTCTAGGAATCACTTTCTTCTTGCTTCGATTCGGTCTCAGTTCATCGGCAAAATACTTTCTCAAACCTTCTTCTCTTACCTTATCAGAATCTTCAAAATCACTACCAATTTCAACTTCTAGCGTAAACTCTTCGTTTCTCACAGAATCTGACTCTGCATCTTCAACAACTCGATTAACGACCGGAGCACCTTTTCTTTGAATTTTGATCCAAATCTGTTCTCCAACTTCTGAGCCAACTCTGTGACAACTGCTACCACATTTCCCATATTTGCGTGAAGTTCTTTGATCAGTTTGTCCTTTTCTTTAACAGATTCTTCAAGATCAATGATTCTGATATCTTTAAGAATTTGTTCTTGTTCCAACACGATCATTCTTCTTTTCAAATCTACAACATTGACATCTTTAAATTCATCTGCGAAATTATCGAGCACAACTGACTTTCCTCTTAACTCATCACCCAAAAGTCTTTCACCAGCTCCACTCGAACTTTCTGGTTCTGTATGAACAAATGAAACAAATGGTTTTTCAGATAATACATTAACATTTGTTACCTGAGGCTCAATTTCCACAAATTCATTTGCACTTGATTTGTTTTCAGCATCAACATCAATTGTCTTCTCGGATTCAGTAGTACCATGTTCAGTTGACTTGGGCACATCAACTAACACCTCTTCAGTAGATTGGTTCAACATAGGTTTATTTATAAGCACACATGGCCTTGGATCTCTTCTTCTTCGTTTCAACGGTCTTTCTGGCTCAGGATCAGTTTCTTCATCTTCAGTAGACACATTGACTGGTGTGAGAGGAGGATTCTTAACAACAGTCTTTGCCTTCTATAACAACACACTCAACAATTCAGACGACATTACAGAAGTATCGATAGCAAGTGTTTCTGTTGTCGCTGTTTGCTGTTCCAAAATAGGTTGATCTTGTTCCTTCTCTTCAATTACTTTCTCATTTCTACACTCTTTGGACAAATCAGCATCAAATTCATCATCCGACAAGTCAATATTTTCAATAATATCTTTCTCTCCAGAACCTGCAGGTGGGTCCATTATTTGCACATCGTGATCCTCAGCAATCATTACATTCATACTTTGTTCAGGTTCAGGTTCTGGTTCTGGCAAGGCAATTTATGAAAATCTTCCAAACTTTTCAAGAGGAATGGTGTACTTGTATAACTCTTTAGCTCCTTTCCTCTCTTGACACATCAATCCAAACACATTCGGACCCATCATCTTTGCATCAAAGCTATTAACAGTTCTTTCCAAATCCTTATACTTGGCATCTAAGATCACTTGAATGAACCTTGGATACATCATGAACAAGTTCTTCTTTACCCCTTTTAAGTTTCCCAGCATTTCTTCGAACACATATTTGGAGTAGTTGTAATTCCAGTTCTTAACTAGAGCTGCAACACCTGATGCTTGCTTTTTATTCAAGGAGTCCCCACTACCCTTGTTCCCAGAAATACACATAAGGTATACATGAACCAAAAATCTACAATACGGATGCATGAGCTTCTTTTGCACTGTTGGGTAACCACCCTCATAACTCATTCTTTGCAAAACGCCTTTAACTTCTTCATCAGGATAGGAAAGTGGATATTCTGGTTCGTCCCCGAATAACAAAACTTCTCTTATAATCTGCTCTAACACGATCACTTCCTTATTCTGGATTGTTGAAGCAATCACTTGAACGCAATCCTTCTTGATGAATTTTGCATATCCCCAAAAATCTTCAATCCACGATTTACACACTGGTGGATTTTCTCTAACTGCATGCACAATTCTACACAAGTTCAAACCAACGATCATTGAATAAAATAACTTTTTGTGCTTCTCGGGAGGATCCAGCAAGTATCCAGCGACATTATGTTCATTCACAAAGCCTGTCTTTGGTTCTCTCTTTGCTTTTCCGGTTTCAACAACTGCATCACCTGTATCAACCATGTTATCCATATCTGCACAAAACCAGACAAGTAAGAACCTCGTTTGAATTTTGACAAACCAAGTATTTGATAGTAAACTGGATCAAATAATATTCATTCATTTAATACCAATTAAAAAAAAATTCTTGAGATTCACATTTTTTTTAAATAAATACAATAGATGTTTTCGAAAATTGAAATAATTTTCTGCTCTGCATTTTAGTTTTCGGATTTGACTAGTCAACCGAAGACTACAATTTCAGTCAAAATTTGATAACCCAAATCTTTCTCAAAACCATCATAGTCTGTAACACTCGTTCTAATCTTGGTTGACCTTTTAACCGAAAAATCCATCTTATAAGATATCCGAGAATCCGTTCCAGATCTGGGTTTTCGGATACCCAAAGTCTTTTCGAAAACTGTTCCCTCAATATCGTCACCACCAACATCGGCCACCGCCTGTAACTGCTGTTCACCAAACATCATAACCATTCGCCTCCTTGACCAGAAACAGATCATCACCACTGCCATCATCTACATCAAACCTCACCACATTTGTCACGACCATCTTCGAACATCGAGCACCATCCTCATTGCCTCGCACCACCATAACCGTCACCATCACAGAGCACCATCAATAACATCACAATCGTGCGCCTCTGTTCACCTCCTCCATTAACCACCATTGACACCCTCGTCTGCCGCCATCACACACAAACGAGCCCCAAATAACCACCACTGCACAAAAAACCACTGTCGTATACAACTCTTAAACCAACGGTACGAACGACCAGGCATCACCTAACATCAGTATCTTCTTTGAAAATCATCACTGCCGGTCGTCATTAATCATCAGGCGTTATTATTTAAACACCTACCTCTCGCCGCCGTCATCATTCACCACCACCATTAACATGAAACTCGCTATAATCCTGCAAAAACCTTTGAAAATTATCACAATAATACAATAATATATTTACCTTGGTTAGTGCTTGATTGATGAAGACAATTGGGTTTTCATATGATGAAGAGGATTGGAGGATATGGTGGGGTTTTCTTATTTGGAAGAGATGACAGAAAGTTTTGGGTTTTTAAATTATAATGAGACAAAATAGGGGATAGACAAAATAGGCTTTATCTCAATTATGTTTATTATTAATTTTTTTTAATTACCGAACCGGGACAAGAACTTGTTAATTATGTGGGCCGAGAACACCTTCATTTTAAACTGGTTAAAAATTGTTTCTCTTAAAATGGTTACAAATTTTTCACATAAAATGGATCATATGTACATTAAAAAATAATCAAAAACAATTTACACAGGAATTACTTACAGGATCAAATCACTGTGACTCAGGCCGACTACACTTATTAGCACTGACTTAATTTAGTTGGTCCGAGCGATTGCCAATATTTGATCCACTTAAACCCTTATGCCTCCGACCTTATTATATAACCACCCGTGATATTTAAATTATCATGTTTTAGTGTATTATTTATGAGCACTCAACAAATCACAATCAAGTCCTAGTGTTTTATGTTGTACTAGCTATCAAGCAAGTAGTTTCCCTACCACATATTTCACAGTGTCTGCTCTAATATCTGAGATCTGAACTGGGATTTGATTGAGAAAAGAAAAGAAAAGAATAGATCTTTTATCAGAGGTGGATATAATATACAAATCTAATGATTTCTTGACGATTTCAAAAGATATAGGTTTACGGGGTTTTGGACACTAGAGGGTCTCTTTTAATGTGCGCATTTGGCCTCTCTTTGGATACATATGATCTCTTTTGGTTTTTATTTCATTAAAAGCCTTTGGCCTTTTGCATGGACACATTTGGTCTCTTTTGATCTACAGCACGGTATGTATAGGTCTTTGCTTACACAAAACAGAGTAAATACCGGAGTTGTTCAGAACAGATCTCAGACCTAGAACACAGTGTGTATCGGGACATCACACCAGCAGTCAAATAGCTAAGCACTAACTCTAAGTGATGCTCCTTACTGAGGTCATATGTTATCTTCAAGTGCATCACAGGTAAACTTATTTTTAGAGTCACGAGAACTGGGCCTATTGACATATCACTTTCAGAGCCTAACCGTTTCAGTTCTGGCCTTACATGAGCCAGCCTTACTCACTAGTGAAAATTCTTATCACTTCCCATATGATGTAGCAATTCACAAGATAATAAACAAAAACATAAAATAATTCTCCCCCTAAATTTGTGCATTGGGAGAATCAATGTGCAAATTTATGTACAACCTGAAAAGAGATTTTTTTTTAATAACCATTTTAGTCATCGAAACGAATAACTCTCAGAAGAGCCACAAGATCATTGAATCGGGCTCGGCCCACTGGCTTTGTGAACAAATCCGCCACATTGTTATCTGTGTGGATTTGCTCCATGGTGATTAATTGTTGATTGTAGGAATCCCTGATAAAATGAATTTTAATAGGGATATGTTTGGTTTTTGAAAAATAGATAGGATTTTTGACGATTTGAATTGCAGCATCTTTGTCACAGTAAATAGGAGCTTCAAGAAATTCCTAACCGTAATCCAACAATTGATGTTGCATCCAGATGACCTGAGAGCAGCATGCAGAAGCAACAACATATTCCGCCTCAGCAGTGGACATAGAAACCGTCTGTTGCTTTTTGCATTGCCAAGAGATAAGCCTGTCTCCAAGATACTGACATCCAGCAGTGGTGGATTTCCTGTCAATATCACAACCTCCAAAATTGCTGTCAGAAAACAAGTATAATTCAAAAGGAGAATCTATAGGATACCAAAGGCTAAGCCTAGGTTTCCCTTTAAGATACATAAAGATTCTTTTAACAGCAATAAGATGAGAAAGTTTAGGATTAGCCTGATATCGAGCGCATTGACACACAGCAAACATGATGTCAGGTCTACTGGCGGTTAAGTACATCAGAGATCTGATCATGGATCGATAAAAAGTCTGGTCAACAGCTTCCCCTTCAGAATCAGAGGACAATACCGGACGTTCAGCCATAGGCGTATCAGCACTTCGACATTCTGTAAACTGAAACTTAGTTAACACATCATCCACGTATTTCCCTTGATGAATGAGAATTCCCGTGGAGTCCTGTTTAACTTGCAACCCTAAAAAGAACGTCATTTCCCCTAAAGAACTCATTTCAAACTTCTTTCGCATCACTTCTTCAAACTCTTTACACAACTCCTCACTTATGGATCCGAAAATAATATCGTCCACATAAATTTGAACCAGAATCTGATGCTCCCCCACTCTCTTCAGAAACAGTGTCTGATCAATGACACCACGAACGTAATCATGAGCCAGAAGATGTTCAGTTAAAGTGGCATACCAAGCTCGAGGTGCCTGATGTAGTCCATACAAAGCCTTGTCCAACTTATAAACATGATCCGGGTTCTTGGAATCCACAAACCCAGGAGGCTGACTGACATAGATCTCCTGTTTGATCTCCCCATATAGAAAAGCAGTCTTGACGTCCATTTGATAGACGGTGAAACCCTTGAAGGAAGCGTATGCCAAGAAAAGTCTAATTGTTCTAGTCTCGCAACTGGATCATACACCTCATCATAATCTAGCCCCTCTATCTGTCTAAATCCCTGTACTACCAACCGAGCTTTGTTTCGAACAATAACCCCACTATCATCCTTTTTGTTTCTAAATACCCATCTTGTACCTAGTGCTTTCTTTCCTAGAGGAAGTTCTACCAGCTCCCAGACTTTTAATTTTGTGAACTTGTTTAACTCCTCTTGCATTGCATCAACCCAACTTGATTCTCTTAAAGCCATCGTAATGTGCTTTGGCTCAATTTGAGAAATGAAGCATGAATACAAGCATATGTTAATATCACCTGTTCGACTTCTTGTCATAATTCCTGAATTGATTGGTCCAATTACTTGGTCAACAGGATGGTTTCTTTGAACAGGTGCTGGTACAGGAGTATCGGGAACGATCTCGGCAGGGGATAAATTTGTCAGATTTTCCTGGTTTTCATCTGCAGTACTGTCACACCACGCCAATGGCGGAAACACGTGGCGCGACGGTTCAAGAGCATAAAGTCAAGGTTAACGCAAATCACAAGTAATTTAAGAAAATGGGTCATTTATTTAGGCGTCAAATCTTGTTCAAAACATTACACAAAAGTAAATTGTTTATAACACAAATAGAGAGGTTTCTCAAGTATATCCCATAGCCTTGGGAAATAAAGGTGAAACCCCGCAAAATATCCAACGTCGCATAGGAGAATTCCGTGACCCAGTCAGCCATGATTGTCTTCGCTTAATTACCTGAAAGATATGTTTAAAATTTCGTCAATATAAATATATTGGTGAGTTCACAGGTTTTTAGTTTCCAAAACTCGAATACTTGGGAAATACCATGTTATGACAATATATATAGGAGTTGCAAATTCCTATAAATCTACTTGAGACTATAATCAAACCAAGACGTATATCAATAATGCCCCGCTCCAAGTCGTTACTCGGTATCCTACGACTTAATTTCAGAATATATGCACCCCAGGCATACACTAATGCATAATCGACGCTATCAATTAGGGGTGGGCCTTGTCAGGCACCAATAGTACTATTCAAATATTCCACCGGTTTCATTTCCCTGAATAAATGATTATAGAGGCGAGGACTCAACCCCGAGTGGCGGTCACACCTCAAGTAATAAATCCGTCAAACATTTTCCCTAACATATCTTTCCCCCGAAAACGTAAAAATAGTTTAAAATGGGGCCGAGAAACTCACCTGAATCGACGTTCGGCTCAACTAAGTAGATAGCAAACGGGGTCTCGCACCTACAAACGTCCTAGACGTATAAGTCACTATCCCTATAGTGCATGTGCCTTGGCAAGTTGTACACCCAACTCCCGACCATAAGTTATTCCAAATTCCGTTTAATTTAGCGCGTATCCTAGGTTTCGTTGGCGTTAGATTACCCTTGGTGTTACAAGTTATATATTACTCTTGTTAATATTTCCTTAACTTGTACATTATTATCATCGACTTGACTTCACTTAACGTATAATTATTTTCCCATTTAAATAATTATACTTAAGATCGCATCGCTCGATATAATATATATTTCAACACTCGACCCGACTCACTTTGCCGCACATTTATTTTCCCATTTAAACAAATATGCTAAGATCTTGTCGTTCGACTGTATATTCTCAACACCCGATTCAACTCACCATACCGTATATTTATTTTCCCATTCAAATAAATATACTAGGATCTTGTCGGCACGGCATACACATATATATATATATATATATATATCTTTGTCTACTCGTCTCGGTTTTCCTTCCCACATATCTACTTTCCCATTAAGTAGATATACTAGAATTTTGCCGAGACGAGCGTATATATATATATAAATGTGTAATTTTCCTTGTCAAGTCTATACGTTTGTTTAACGTCTTATTTATTTACGTTATGTTTTTCTCCCACGAATAATTCCTTCAACACTTAGGAAAGTGTTTATTAGTTTTCACCCATGATGTATATATATATTTTACTACCTAAAGTATATATTTTCTCATTTTGCCGCAATGGCATTTTTCTCATGTTTTGTCCGTGTACGGTTCGTTAACGCGTCTTAGTTCGATATCTTAGCTTGATTAGTCAATTTTCCAAGTTTTTCCCAACATGTGTTTTATAGAAATATTATTCATATTTCTTCCTCCTAACACATGTTACTTGGAAGGTTTAAAATACTTTTGTATTTTTAACCCAACTTGTTAACTTAGATACAAAAATGCTTCCAATACTTTTATATTCCCATTTATATAAAAGTATTCATTTTTGTATAAGTTTCTCAAGTTTTTAATTTTTGTTTAACATTTTTATAAAATCTCTATTTTATAAAAATCCTTATGTTAATACAAGCCCATATTTTTATAACTTTCACTTTTATAAAAATATACTTTTTATACAAAATACCCAAGTATGTTTACTAGTATTTACCAAATTAACCTTGGAAAATTATTACTTATACTTTTGACACCAAACTTTCCATTATTGCATTTTTGGACTAATAGTTTCTAAAATGTTCATTTTAGTCCCTTAACTTCCAAAGTTACAACATTAGTACCTTAACTTTTAAATGTTGCATTTTTCCACTCTAACTTCCAAAGTTAGTATTTTTCACTCAAAATAGTGGACTTTGAAGATTCATCTTTTTATTGTTAAGTTATTTTTGCATCAAAACACTTTTAATAGTCTTATATTTCATATATAAGGCTACTTGTATGTGTGTTTTATGTATTTGTCCATTATATCAAAATTTCATCCATCTAGGTGTGTAAACTTAAATTTTGCAATTTCTTTATTTATGACATTCCAATATATTCCACCATATATTATGTCTTAGATGATCATTTTAAGATGATTAAAGTTACATTTTAACACATTCAAGTTTATTCCACAAATCTTAACCAAATCATCATCCTACTTAGTGTATGTGTAAATTTTATACATTTTAAGAACACTAATTTATCATCATCAAATCCATGATCCATTTACATATCTTTAATCATCCATTTTACTCATGTAAAACCTATTAAAGATTATGTTTCAAAACCACATTTTAAACCCTTCATGTACAACTTGCTTCTAAGAACACATACATGAATATTAATAATCAAAACAAGGTTAAGAAGCTTACTACTAGCACAAGGCTAGGGAAGACAAAACCTTGGATTTTGAGAGGGGTTTAGTGTGTTCTTCCTTATTGGTTAAGCTCCAAGCCTGAAACACACAATGGGGGTTTGGATGATGGATTGTTTTAAGTGATTTGAAGATGTAAAAACTTGAAAGAAATATGTGTATGGATGGGGTAAAACCTACGGCCCAAAGAAAAGAAAAGAGAAGAGTTCTTGCTTTGTTTCTTCGAAGGACTAACACATGTTATATAATATCTCCATATCCTTCATAGATTGCACATAATCTTTTCAAAGATTTAAGAGATTTAAGAAGTACAAAAATGATCTTGAATGGATATTATTTAGGGGTTGTGGCCGTGGGTTTTAAAGGAAGAGAGGAGGGTTATGATTTTGCTAAGATATCTCACAATCTTAGATATAATCTAGTAGGATATGCATGCTTGTACTTGGTGATCTTCAAGTGGGTTGTCTTCTTATGTGTGTGCCGTGGATTAGAGAGAGAGTAGAAGAGATTTTGTGTGTTAAAATGGTTAAGTAATCTCTAGACTATCTCTTATAATCCTTCCAAGATCATGCTTGAGATTACATTACTAGATTAGGTACTCAAGTGTGTATGTTTAGGTGATAACATGGAAGCTTTGTGTTTTGGATTTTCTTGGCCTAGGGCCGAAAATCTCTTACAAAAGAGGCAAGTTGATGCATGCTTTTGTACTACCAATTCTTACACATTTGTCTCTTCCATGCATGCTTAATAATATAGGTTAGTAGGTTATTCTAAAAACAAGTAATGCAATGAGATTATATGGCCATTAGGCCGGACCCTTTGTGGGCTTAGGTGGGGTCCACCACACCAATTATTTACCATTATTATGTTAAGTTTAATTCCTCGTCGTTCGGGTATTTTTCGGGATTTAATCGCGCGTTATTCGGACATCAAAAATACCTTTAATAACCCTTAAATATAGTCTAATTTAAGCGTTGATTGGTTATTTAGGCTTTTGCCGGGTGAAATTATGAGTTATGCGCGTATCGGGTGCGGCACGCGCACTTTATTCGTTACCGGGAGATTTGTATGAGACGTTTCCACTTATGGTTTTGGAGTTCCAAAACTCATTATATTTTGTGAAAATACCCTTTATTTTATATCCTGGGTGTCCGGGATCCTTTTCGTTTATTTAATTATTACCGGGTAATTGCCAACGTCCATACCGGATAGTTTATTCGCACATGATCCTATCATGTTTTACCATTAAACGTATGCATTCCTATGCATTATTTGGAAATTGCTATCTCCTATGGCCTTGATAATTAAATCACACATAATTGCATTTAATTACGTTAATCATATATTAATTAATTTGTATGGAATTACCTTATTTTTGCCGGTTGTTACATTCTCCCCCCGTTAAGAGAATTCCGTCCCGGAATTCACTTCGAGTTCTCCGGTACAGGTGTCTTCTCGAATAGGGCGGGATATTTTTGCTTCATCCGGTCCAGCCTTTCCCACGTGAACTCCGGTCCACGCTTGGCATTCCAACGCACTTTGACCAATCTGATCTTGCTGCGCCTTAGTTTTTGGACCTTCCAATCGGCTATCCCGATTGGTTCTTCAACAAAATGTAACTTGTCGTCAATTTGGATTTCGTCAGCAGGGATGATGAGAGTTTCGTCGGATAGGCACTTTTTCAAATTTGACACGTGGAACGTGTCGTGTATTCCACTAAGCTCTTGAGGCAACTTGAGCTTGTATGCCACTGGGCCTACCCTAGACAAGACTTCGAACGGCCCAACATATCGTGGGTTCAGCTTCCCGCGCTTTCCAAAGCGCGCGACACCTTTCCAAGGTGACACTTTTAGTATGACCCTGTCTCCGACTTGAAATTCTAAAGGCTTTCGCCTCAAATCAGCGTAGCTTTTCTGTCGGTCACGGGCCGCTTTGAGGCGTTCCTTTATCAAAAAGGCCTTGTCCGTCGTCTCTTGAACAATTTCGGGCCCGGTGAGTTGTTTTTCTCCAACTTCAGCCCAACATAGCGGAGATCGACACTTGCGTCCATACAGAGCTTCAAATGGTGCAGCTTGAATGCTCGTATGATAACTCTTGTTATACGAAAATTCTACCAATGGCAAGTGCGTATCCCAATTACCTCCGAAATCAATCGCGCATGCCCGCAACATATCTTCCAAGGTCTGGATGGTTCGTTCACTTTGACCATCCGTTTGGGGGTGATATGCGGTACTCATGTCGAGGCGAGTACCGAGGGCTTCATTTAAACTTTCCCAAAATCTTGAAGTGAAACGACTATCTCGATCGGAGATGATAGAAATAGGTACACCATGCTTAGACACAACTTCCTTAATATACAAACGGGTCAGTTTCTCCAACTTGTCCGTTTCGCGAATCGGAAGGAAGTGTGAAGATTTTGTCAATCGATCAACGATTACCCAGATCATGTCATGGCCACTTGTTGTCTTGGGTAACTTGGTAATGAAATCCATGGTAATTCGTTCCCATTTCCATTCCGGTATTTCCGGTTGCTGGAGCAAACCGGAAGGTCTCTGATGCTCAGCCTTGACCTTTGCGCAAGTCAAACATCGCGCAACATATGCCGCTATATCTCTTTTGAAATTCGGTCACCAATAAAGTTCCTTCAAATCGTGGAACATCTTGTCTGCACCAGGGTGAACCGAGTATCTAGAACTGTGAGCTTCGGCCAATACTAGCTCACGCAATCCTCCGTACACTGGAACCCAAATTCTATTCATGAAATACAGGGTCTGGTCCGCCTTTGGTTCTAGCGAATCAATCATCTTTCGTAATCTTTCACCTTTGACATTCTCGGGTTTAAGAGCGTTAACTTGAGCTTCACGAATTCGATCAGTCAGATTCGTGTGGATAGTCAGACCCAAAGCTCGGACACGCAACGGTTTAACCCGTTCCTTGCGACTCAAGGCGTCGGCCACAACGTTCGCCTTACCGGGATGGTACTTTATCTCACAATCGTAATCGTTTAATAATTCGACCCATCGCCGTTGTCGCATGCTTAAATCCTTCTGATCAAAGATGTGTTGCAAACTCTTATGATCAGTGAAAATTGTGCACTTGGTTCCGTACAAATAGTGCCTCCATATCTTGAGAGCGAATACCACTGCACCCAATTCCAAATCGTGTGTAGTGTAGTTCTTCTCATGGATTTTCAGCTGCCTGGAAGCATATGCTATCACTTTTTCTCGTTGCATCAACACGCAACCCAAGCCTTGATGTGAGGCATCACAGTAAACCACAAAGTCCTCCGTACCATCGGGGAGTGATAGTATCGGAGCGCCACATAGCTTGTCTTTTAGTAATTGGAATGCTGCCTCTTGCTTTTCCGTCCACTCGAATTTCTTATCCTTTTGGGTTAACATGGTTAAAGCTTGTGCTATCTTGAAAAAGTTCTCGATGAACCTTCTGTAATAACCCGCAAGGCCAAGAAATTGTCGTACTTCGGTAGGAGTTCGAGGGGCTTCCCAATTTTTAATTGCCTCGATCTTGGCGGGGTCGACGTGTATGCCCTTCTCGTTCACCACGTGGCCTAGGAAGTGAACTTCTCGAATCCAAAAGTCGCACTTTGAAAACTTAGCATAGAGCTTCTCTTTGCGTAATACTTCCAGGATTAACCGAAGGTGATTCTCGTGGTCTTCTTTGGTGCGTGAATAGATCACAATATCGTCAATGAAAACAATGACGAATTTATCCAGGTATGGCTTACACACGCGGTTCATTAGGTCCATGAAAACCGCTAGAGCGTTGGTTAAGTCGAACGGCATTACCAAAAATTCATAGTGCCCGTATCGGGTTCTGAAGGCCGTCTTTGGTACATCCTCTTCCTGGATACGCAACTGGTGATAGCCAGACCTCAGATCGATTTTGGAGTAATAGCTAGATCCTTGGAGCTGATCAAATAAATCGTCGATCCTGGGGAGAGGATAGCGATTCTTGATGGTTAGCTTGTTCAGCTCTCGATAGTCAATGCACATGCGGAATGTGCCATCCTTCTTCTTTACGAATAAGACGGGAGCTCCCCATGGTGAGAAACTCGGTCTTATAAAACCCTTGTCCAACAATTCTTGTAGCTGGCTGGATAGTTCCTGCATCTCCGATGGAGCTAAACGATATGGCGATCGTGCCACAGGAGCAGCTCCAGGAACGAGGTCGATGCGGAACTCGACTTGTCGAGGTGGTGGCAACCCCGGCAAATCTTCTGGGAATACATCCGGAAAATCTCTAGCTACTGGAATGTCTTCCAACTTTCGCTCGTCGGCCTTCTTGTCCACTACGTGTGCCAAGAATGCGACAAGCCCTTTTCTTAGGCACTTACGAGCCTTCATGCTTGAAATAATCCTTAGCGGCGTCCCGTGCCTTTCCCCTTGAATTGAGAGAGTTTCACCGCTTGCGAGGGGGACTTGAATGACTTTATCGTTGCAAACCACGACGGCATGATGTGCGGACAACCAGTCCATGCCGACAACTATGTCAAAACTTCCCAACACGACCGGCAAAAGATCGATCCCAAACTCGTGCCCACAGAGTTCTAATTTACAATCCCTCGCTACTTCTCTCGTTTCAATAGTTTTACCATTAGCCAGTTCTATGGAGTAGGGTGTATCTAGTTTACTAGTTTTTAATCCAAGTAATCTTTTAAACTCAATGGATACGAAGCTAAAGTCGGCACCGGTATCAAATAATACAGAGGCATAATGACCATTAAGAGGGAACGTACCAGTGACCACGTTGGGGTCTTGTCGTGCATCACCGGCTCCAATCACAAACGCCCGCCCGCGGGCTTGGTTGTTTACCTTGGGGCAATCCTTCTTCCAATGGTCAAGCGACCCGCAAGCGAAGCAGGGTCTAGCCCCTCCGTTCTTCGGTGCTCCTGACCGGCAGTCTTCCGTTTTGTGCCCTGAGCGGTGGCACTTTCCGCAAGTTATCCCATTATTCCTCCCCTGGTTACCCTGTTTTCCACCATTACCACGCCCTGTGGCAACATACCCTTTCCCTTTCTTGTTCGAACTACCCGATGCTCTATCCTTCTTTCCTTCATCCCGCTTACGTTTCCCAAATCTCGGCTTATTCCCCTGCTCATTCGTCACAACCGCTGAACTTGTCCCCTGATTCTTGCCTTCCACACTGCTAGCCTCAGAAATTTTCAGTCCCGAAACCTGTCGGATCAAAGTACCCATGCGGATAGCATCTTCAGTGAGGCTTAGCGCAAGATCAATAGCCGCGCGCATGGTCGTGGGTTTGGAAGCAGTGACCATGCTGCGTATTTGTGGTGCTAATCCGAACAAATACCGCTCTATCTTGTTGTTTTCCGGTGTGACCAAACGAGGCACTAGTCTGGCGAGATCATGAAATCGGGACGTGTATCCAGTCACGTCTGCTCCTATCATAGTAAGGTTCCAGAATTCTGTTTCCAGCTTCTGTACCTCACTTGCCGGGCGGTATTCGGCGATCATAAGTTCTTTTAGTTCCGCCCATGATAGGGAGTAAGCAGTGTCGTCACCTAGTGACTGCACTTGGCCGTTCCACCAAGTTAGTGCTTGGTCCAAAAACAAGTTAGTGGAGTACATGACTGACTGGCGAGGGGTACACCCACTGATGCGGATTATTGCCTCGGTCTTTTCAAACCATTTGACCAGGCCAACAGATCCTTCTGTGCCGTTGATGTTGATCGGCTTACAGTCTAAGAAGGCTTTGAAAGTGCAGCCGCGCTCTCGCGAGGCCGTTTCTGCAATAATAAAGTAGTATGTTATTATGGGATAGGAGTTTTAGGATATTCTCCCATCACTTTTTCAATTATTCTTAAACCGCTTACCATTGGGGGAGGTCTCTCGTCGGTCGCTCCCTGTTAGGTCACGCGATCGTTCGGAGCGGGCGGCTTCATGCTCCGCGATAGCTCGGGCTATGCGCTCCGAGATCATGGTTTCGAGTTCAGCTGGTGTAGTGGGCAGTCCGTCTGCGCCACTGTTGCTTCGAGTGGCTGGTGCCATTTATCTTCAATAATAATTATCAAAGGTTAATTTGGTGAACATTCACACAAATATAAACATACACAAAGCATAAGTAGCAACTCAACACATGAACATAATAATCAACACAACATCACCGCACAACCACACACAACACAATATATGGAGTAAGCAATAATAATCGTAGACAACAACATATTTCACCATCATAATAATAAGATTTTTCATTAATTTCAATAGTACGAGTACAATGCTTTGTTTACAATAACAAAATAGGGGATAACATCCCTCATACAATACATCGTTCTGAAATAAATAAAAACATCATATCATATGCCGTCATACCCGCTCGGCTGGGCAAAATGCAAACGAGTGCTATAACTCGTGCTACGCTACCATACTGCTACTACTATATACATCTGCAGGTGATTCTTCCATGTGTCCCCGATGCGTCCCTACTGTGGCGGCGGCGGCGGGAACTGATACTGTGGTGCGTGCATGCTGATAGTCATACTAATCGCCATGATGCGATCATATAAAAACTGTCGATGCGCAAAATGCGCATCACCGGTAATCCCACACTGCGCATCCATGCTCAGTAACTCTTCAGCGTAGTGTGCTAAAGCGTCTCGAGTATCAATCATCCGTGTCCACATCAAGCGAGTCTGCTGCTCTACCTGGTTCACGGTGCGCTGCACCGTGTCGGCAAGGGTCTGAAAGTCTCGCTCTAGTGAGATAGCAGAGGACCAAGCTGGTCCGGATAATGGTGTCATCCTGGGTGGCTGGGATGGTCCAGGTATATCGGGGTAAACTGGCTGGGATGGGCCAAATGGGGCTGGTATCGGTATGTGGGAGAGTAACTGGGTAAAACCCTGTGGTCCGGGGGTAAGGTAGGGTGGTATCAGGTAGGGGTCCCCTGCACCCAGAGGATACGGTGCAGGTGGCATCATGGGTAAGGTGGGGATAGGTGGTGTCATAGCTATGGTGGGTGGTGCTACAAGCTCGGCCGAGGGGGCCATAAGGGGCTCTGCAATAGTGGCCCACTCTGGGGTGGACACCACTACGGTGGGGGTAGGAGGGCTCGCAGTGGCGAAAGCTGCCATACCTGCCCTGCGTAGCTCAGAGCTACCGGCGGGGCTGCCCTCTAGGACGTGTGCTGCTGTGGCTGGCCCCTCCTGAGGTGCGGGCTCGAGTGGTGCAAGTGGGGCTATGGGGTCAGCAGGGGCGTCCTCCATCATTGGAGCCACTGGCTCCTCCTGGACGACTGGAATCTCAGGTACTAGCATGTGCTTTGCAGAGGCCACTGACTCGTCGTCTGAGTCATCTGAAATCCATCCGTTCCTCCCACGGGAAATCGGCATGAGCCTCATGCCTGGAGGAATGGGGATGTGTGGTGCGGGTACTGGCTCGTGATCAATGTGAGCCTGTCTATCAAATGGAGACTCCGCTGTCTCCGACTGGGCTGGAACGGGTCGCGACGGACCGACACAGCCTTCAGGGAAATCCCTGACGGCTCTGATGGGGTGTGGGGCTAAGGGTGCGGCAGGCAAGGGTACAATGGGTAGATCGGCCTGCGGCGCGTCGGCCACGGCGGCCGCGCCATCCCCTGCGGGAGCCCAGTCAGGATCCTCGCTAGGATCCGTCTCGTCGGAACTATCGTCGCCCGATCCTCCGGCGACGCCCATCTCTACATCGTCTTCTCCCGAGTCGAGTACAACCAGCTCAACTGGCTTAGGCGGAGGTGCTGGAATAATCTGCAGGCTACTATCATAGCTCGGCGCTATACTCCCGGCGTCAGACATCCCTGGCAAAAGAACCGTACATATATATATGAATTATTTAAATTAGATAGTTAAGGCGTACATTATCAGTAACCTTCCTAACCTCTAATACTATGTACTGCATAACAATACCCATGGCTAGCTCGGTCGGAATCTCCTCATGCCCAATGCTTCTTGAGAAATTACTTTATTGCGTTTAGCACCTTTATATATTTATATTTTGAAAACTTTATCTTTTTGAACCAAATCCGTTTATAGTCTAGTTTTTAAGAAAATACTCTAGTTCGCTATAACCTTGGCTCTGATACCACTTTCTGTCACACCACGCCAATGGCGGAAACACGTGGCGCGACGGTTCAAGAGCATAAAGTCAAGGTTAACGCAAATCACAAGTAATTTAAGAAAATGGGTCATTTATATAGGCGTCAAATCTTGTTCAAAACATTACACAAAAGTAAATTGTTTATAACACAAATAGAGAGGTTTCTCAAGTATATCCCATAGCCTTGGGAAATAAAGGTGAAACCCCGCAAAATATCCAACGCCGCATAGGAGAATTCCATGACCCAGTCAGCCATGATTGTCTTCGCTTAATTACCTGAAAGATATGTTTAAAATTTCGTCAATATAAATATATTGGTGAGTTCACAGGTTTTTAGTTTCCAAAACTCGAATACTTGGGAAATACCATGTTATGACAATATATATAGGAGTTGCAAATTCCTATAAATCTACTTGAGACTATAATCAAACCAAGACGTATATCAATAATGCCCCGCTCCAAGTCGTTACTCGGTATCCTACGACTTAAGTTCAGAATATATGCACCCCAGGCATACACTAATGCATAATCGACGCTATCGATTAGGGGTGGGCCTTGTCAGGCACCAATAGTACTATTCAAATATTCCACCGGTTTCATTTCCCTGAATAAATGATTATAGAGGCGAGGACTCAACCCGGAGTGGCGGTCACACCTCAAGTAATAAATCCGTCAAACATTTTCCCTAACATATCTTTCCCCCAAAAACGTAAAAATAGTTTAAAATGGGGCCGAGAAACTCACCTGAATCGACGTTCGGCTCAACTAAGTAGATAGCAAACGGGGTCTCGCACCTACAAACGTCCTAGACGTATAAGTCACTATCCCTATAGTGCATGTGCCTTGTCAAGTTGTACACCCAACTCCCGACCATAAGTTATTCCAAATTCCGTTTAATTTAGCGCGTATCCTAGGTTTCGTTGGCGTTAGATTACCCTTGGTGTTACAAGTTATATATTACTCTTGTTAATATTTCCTTAACTTGTACATTATTATCATCGACTTGACTTCACTTAACGTATAATTATTTTCCCATTTAAATAATTATACTTAAGATCGCATCGCTCGATATAATATATATTTCAACACTCGACCCGACTCACTTTGCCGCACATTTATATTCCCATTTAAACAAATATGCTAAGATTTTGTCGTTCGACTGTATATTCTCAACACCCGATTCAACTCACCATACCGTATATTTATTTTCCCATTCAAATAAATATACTAGGATCTTGTCGGCACGGCATACACACATATATATATATATATATATCTTTGTCTACTCGTCTCGGTTTTCCTTCCCACATATCTACTTTCCCATTAAGTAGATATACTAGAATTTTGCCGAGACGAGCGTATATATATATAAATGTGTAATTTTCCTTGTCAAGTCTATACGTTTGTTTAACGTCTTATTTATTTACGTTATGTTTTTCTCCCACGAATAATTCCTTCAACACTTAGGAAAGTGTTTATTAGTTTTCACCCATGATGTATATATATATTTTACTTCCTAAAGTATATATTTTCTCATTTTGCCGCAATGGCATTTTTCTCATGTTTTGTCCGTGTACGGTTCGTTAACGCGTCTTAGTTCGATATCTTAGCTTGATTAGTCAATTTTCCAAGTTTTTCCCAACATGTGTTTTATAGAAATATTATTCATATTTCTTCCTCCTAACACATGTTACTTGGAAGGTTTAAAATACTTTTGTATTTTTAACCCAACTTGTTAACTTAGATACAAAAATGCTTCCAATACTTTTATATTCCCATTTATATAAAAGTATTCATTTTTGTATAAGTTTCTCAAGTTTTTAATTTTTGTTTAACATTTTTATAAAATCTCTATTTTATAAAAATCCTTATGTTAATACAAGCCCATATTTTTATAACTTTCACTTTTATAAAAATATACTTTTTATACAAAATACCCAAGTATGTTTACTAGTATTTACCAAATTAACCTTGGAAAATTATTACTTATACTTTTGACACCAAACTTTCCATTATTGCATTTTTGGACTAATAGTTTCTAAAATGTTCATTTTAGTCCCTTAACTTCCAAAGTTACAACATTAGTCCCTTAACTTTTAAATGTTGCATTTTTCCACTCTAACTTCCAAAGTTAGTATTTTTCACTCAAAATAGTGGACTTTGAAGATTCATCTTTTTATTGTTAAGTGATTTTTGCATCAAAACACTTTTAATAGTCTTATATTTCATATATAAGGCTACTTGTATGTGTGTTTTATGTATTTGTCCATTATATCAAAATTTCATCCATCTAAGTGTGTAAACTTAAATTTTGCAATTTCTTTATTTATGACATTCCAATATATTCCACCATACATTATGTCTTAGATGATCATTTTAAGATGATTAAAGTTACATTTTAACACATTCAAGTTTATTCCACAAATCTTAACCAAATCATCATCCTACTTAGTGTATGTGTAAATTTTATACATTTTAAGAACACTACTTTATCATCATCAAATCCATGATCCATTTACATATCTTTAATCATCCATTTTACTCATGTAAAACCTATTAAAGATTATGTTTCAAAACCACATTTTAAACCCTTCATGTACAACTTGCTTCTAAGAACACATACATGAATATTAATAATCAAAACAAGGTTAAGAAGCTTACTACTAGCACAAGGCTAGGGAAGACAAAACCTTGGATTTTGAGAGGGGTTTAGTGTGTTCTTCCTTATTGGTTAAGCTCCAAGCTTGAAACACACAATGGGGGTTTGGATGATGGATTGTTTTAAGTGATTTGAAGATGTAAAAACTTGAAAGAAATATGTGTATGGATGGGGTAAAACCTACGGCCCAAAGAAAAGAAAAGAGAAGAGTTCTTGCTTTGTTTCTTCAAAGGACTAACACATGTTATATAATATCTCCATATCCTTCATAGATTGCACATAATCTTTTCAAAGATTTAAGAGATTTAAGAAGTACAAAAATGATCTTGAATGGATATTATTTAGGGGTTGTGGCCGTGGGTTTTAAGGGAAGAGAGGAGTGTTATGATTTTGCTAAGATATCTCACAATCTTAGATATAATCTAGTAGGATATGCATGCTTGTACTTGGTGATCTTCAAGTGGGTTGTCTTCTTATGTGTGTGCCGTGGATTAGAGAGAGAGTAGAAGAGATTTTGTGTGTTAAAATGGTTAAGTAATCTCTAGACTATCTCTTATAATCCTTCCAAGATCATGCTTGAGATTACATTACTAGATTAGGTACTCAAGTGTGTATGTTTAGGTGATAACATGGAAGCTTTGTGTTTTGGTTTTTCTTGGCCTAGGGCCGAAAATCTCTTACAAAAGAGGCAAGTTGATGCATGCTTTTGTACTACCAATTCTTACACATTTGTCTCTTCCATGCATGCTTAATAATATAGGTTAGTAGGTTATTCTAAAAACAAGTAATGCAATGAGATTATATGGCCATTAGGCCGGACCCTTTGTGGGCTCAGGTGGGGTCCACCACACCAATTATTTACCATTATTATGTTAAGTTTAATTCCTCGTCGTTCGAGTGTCGTTCGGGTATTTTTCGGGATTTAATCGCGCGTTATTCGGACATCAAAAATACCTTTAATAACCCTTAAATATAGTCTAATTTAAGCGTTGATTGGTTATTTAGGCTTTTGCCGGGTGAAATTATGAGTTATGCGCGTATCGGGTGCGGCACGCGCACTTTATTCGTTACCGGGAGATTTGTATGAGACGTTTCCACTTATGGTTTTGGAGTTCCAAAACTCATTATATTTTGTGAAAATACCCTTTATTTTATATCCTGGGTGTCCGGGATCCTTTTCGTTTATTTAATTATTACCGGGTAATTGCCAACGTCCATACCGGATAGTTTATTCGCACATGATCCTATCATGTTTTACCATTAAACGTATGCATTCCTATGCATTATTTGGAAATTGCTATCTCCTAAGGCCTTGATAATTAAATCACACATAATTGCATTTAATTACGTTAATCATATATTAATTAATTTGTACGGAATTACCTTATTTTTGCCGGTTGCTACAAGTACTCTCGTGATCTACAACTTCATGCACAATCTCTTTCGCTGTGCCATCGGGAACGGTAGTTGGAGTGACAATACTTTCTTCAGGAATCGAATCTTGAAGAAATGATCCAAGCAGATCTGGAGTAGATACGCCTGCATTTGATGGTTGAGTATGATTGTCAGCAGTGGAATTTGATGACACATGTGTGGTATCATCTGAAGCTGTGACTGGGGTGATCAGGTTGGAGCTCTGAGATGGTAGTATTTCTTCATCAACAGTCACTGGAGATACTGCCACCTGTGTAGAAATTGAAGATGAACTAGATACTTTGGGATCTTGTGACAATTGATCTGCACAATCAGAAAATAGATTAAAAGATTTGAACAAAGTAGCATAATCGTAAACCCAGTTTGGTCCTTGGCGTGCATCAGTTGGATTCTCTTCGAGCCACTTTACATCATATGATTCGATGACTTCTTTGGTACTCTTTCTGTAAACTCTGTAAGCTGTCTTCTTGGCATACCCAACAAAGTAGCATTCATCTCCTTTGGCATCAAACTTAGAAGTAGACTCTTGATGCAACAGAGTGCAAGGACAACCAATGGTTCTGAAATGTTTTACTGTTGGCCGTTCTCCATATAGAATCTCGTATGGAGTTTTCATCTGAGCTTTGTTGAGCAACACCCGATTTTGGACGTAGCATGCGGTATTCACGGCTTCAGCCCAGAAAAATGTTGGTAACTAGGAATCAACTAGCATTGTACGTGCAACCTCAATCAGTGATCGATTTCTTCTTTCAGCAACTCCATTTTGTTGTAGAGTTCGAGAGGCACTATACTGTCTATCAATCCCCTTTTCATCACAGAAAAAATCCATGACTGAATTCTTAAATTCGGTTCCATGGTCACTACGAATCCCTTTCACTTTCTTGTTTGTTTGATTTTCAATAAGAACAATAAACCTTTTAAGCAATTCTGTAGTCTCACTTTTGTTAGATAAGAAAAATACCCAAGTGAAACGTGAAAAGTCATCAGTAATAACCAAGCAATATGATTTTCTAGAAATATTGAGAACATTCACATGACCAAAGAGATCCATGTGTAACAGTTGCAAAATTGTGTCAATGGAGTTTATTGTTTTTGAGAAATGAGGTTTTCTATGTTGTTTTCCTCGTGCACAAGAAACACATTTTTCAATGGTGATGAAATCTTTCACAGGTAAATCACGCACTAATCCACCTTTAGCAATACCATGTTACAGTGACCAAGACCGTGATGCCATAACATAGCATCATGTTTAGTGGTTTTAGAGAAAAGACACAGTAACTCTTTAGATGGTTTCTTATTCATATCAATTACATAAGCATTACCCCTTCGTTCAGATTTTAACAAAATCCAGTCTTCAGGTATGATGATACCTGGCTTTAGAACAAACCAACCTTTATTTGTAAAGTGAGTTGAAAAACCATTGTAACAAATTTGAGATACGCTGAGTAAACTATGTTGTAATTCAGGAACATAGTTAACATCCTTAAAACTTAAAGCACCATTTGTAATAGTACCTTTCTGGGTAATCTTACCCGACTCTCCTCCTGCAAAGGAGACAGATCCACCATCGAAATTCTCTATGTTGGTCAATTGGGATAAGTCTCCTGTCATGTGTCTGGAACAGCCACTATCAACATACCAAAGTCTGATGATATTCCTCCATAGCCGTTCCTACACAAGTTGCAGGATCAGTTAGATTTAGGAACCCATGCCTTAGAAGAACTGGTTTCTTATTGTTAGCAAAAGCGAATACAGTTTCAACATTAATGGTTGAACATGATGAAGAGTGCGACTTGGATTCAGTCTTTTGCTTTGGTTTCCAATTTAAACATTTTCTTTTTGTTGACTGAGAATTATGTCTAATTTGTGATTTTGATTGAAACTTGTGTTGATTTATTTGAAATGCATTTCGAAGTTTCTTATCTCGAATCCAGTCTCCATCAGAGGGCTTTGCCTTGGATTTTACATTTTAAGCATTATTAGAAATTTTAGAGCCTGAATTATAGTTAGTGAAACTCCTAGGCATAGCTCTCTGATGTTTCTGATGATTTTGTCCCTTGTTTGTGTGGACACAGTTTCTTGCTATATGACCAGGTATCCCACAAGTGTAACATGTTTGTCTTTTGAAGTAGTGGGTATCCTGGAATCTATCAACACAAGCTGATCTGTGTGAGCTTGACATCCCTTGTGCTACTGGTTGGTAGGTTTTCTTCCCTGTTATCACATTTCCCTGTTTACAACAATTAGCACATTTTGCATATTTTGAAGTTTCAGATTTTGAATTTTTGTTTGAGTTAGCTAAAACCTCTTGATATGCATGTTTTGGTGGCATGTATTTGTCACCTGTAGTTTTTGCCACTAAAGTCTTTTTCTCATAAGGACAAGCATTATGAGATAAAGCAGTTTTCTTAACAGGAAATAAAGAAGTTTTCATGCAATCAGAAACACAAGGTTCAATGCTCTTAACAACAGAGCTCACACAAAAGTTTGACTTAGCAAAAACATTTAAATTGTCTTTTAAAGAAGTATTATTCAAATCATTAGAAAAACGATCTTCATCAGCTTCAGTCCAATCTTCAACTAAAATTTCTTCTGCACATGAAGAAGAAGCATTAGAATTATTCACACAGTTAAAATCGGCATTAACTTCTGTTACTGAGCCTGTTCCAACTATTGATGATTCAACTGTGTTCTCTGAGTCAGATTCATCTGAAGTTTCTGACCGATTAGATGAGTTGGAATAGCTGCTTGAGTTAATAGATCTTGCAATACATTTGAACAACATCGATTCAATTGATCCTAATGAACAATTAGATTTAATTGAAGATGTATTCTCACTCACATTTTTGGTGCTGTTAATTTTAGATTTTTCATGACTTCTCATTTCATTGCTTGCAGATTCAACAAACTTAGTAATGGAAACATTTCTAAGTGAGACATCATACTTAGGCTGTTTCATGTGTCCTTCTGGTGCAGAAATTTTTATTGGTACAGACTTGACTGGTTCTACCTCAATTCTTTTTCCATACACCATATTTCCCTCATTTTCTATTTCATCATCTGTGAGAGGAAGTCCTGTATAATTGTGGTTGTAAGGAGGTGCAATTTCCGCAAAACCTATACCAGCTCCGTTGATCTCTCTATACTTAAGTTTTGAACTTATCATTTTCTCAACGCGCTCACTAGAACAGTCAAATATTCTAAAGTGAAAATCAGCATTTTTGAATTTTGATTTTAAAGAATCTAGTTCAGCACTAAGTTCATCTATAACTTTCTTCTGGTGTAGGACAAGACAAGACTTATTGCTTAGGTCATTATCATATTGAATTGCATCCTTTTCTAAGGCTTCTAACCTAAGTTTATAAGCCGCGGTTCGACTATTCAAACATGATATCTTTCCTTTAAGCTCATCATTTTCTCTAACCAACTGAGAATTATAATCTATGTAATACCTAGCCTTTTCTGCACAAGCATTTGAACATAAATTAGAAAATACCTCAGGTGAAGCTGGAATTGGATTTTGATTGATGTATGCCATGAATGCGTGAAGATCATCAGTTGTTACATTGCATGCTTCCATAGCTTCCTTAGTTGTCATTTTTGAATCTTCTCCAGATTGAGCCAACATAGCAACATTATTCACCACTTCAGAGATGTTTAAAGCACTTATCTGATCACTCCAATCAAAATCTCCTCCCTGCTGAGCTACCAACGCTTTTCTTAAGTTAACACTGGCAGCTGATGAACTCTGTCCCCCAGCAACAATCACACTTCCGTCATTGCTTTCATTTTCCACTTTAGGCTCCTTGCATTCTCGAGCAAAGTGTCCAGGCTTGTGACAATTGTAGCATCTCATCTGTGCTTTATTGAATCCTACACTTTTGTCCTCCATGTTGTTCCACCTATTTCTTCCAGTCCTTTTAATGAAGTTTTTAGCTCTGAACACTGCCATTGCCATTTGCCAAGTGATATCCAACTCTTCTATGTCTTCAGGATGAATTTGCTCGAAAGCAGATGTCATAACACTATGTGGCACCAATGTTCCATGCTGATATGCTTTATAACAGTTCATGAATCCAGTAATCAAAGCTATGTTCTCCTGAGTTTCTTTTGAAATTTGAGCAGCTTGTACAACACCCTTTTGATCTTGAGGTTTGGGAGCAATAGAACTTGAAGCAGTTTGAGTGTTTGAACCAGTTGAACCTGCACTCTGATAAGCTGATGATGGAGGATAACCCGAAACCTTAGATCCTGATTGAGATATCAAGGCAGTGTTGGAGCTACTTGATCCAGCCACACTGTAGCTACTTGAGTGATTTAAAGCTCTCTGTTGATCATCCATTTCACATGACCTGATGGTTGCAATTAATTCTTATAGTGGCATTCTGCTCAAGTCTTTGGTTCTTTTGATTAAGGCCACATTCATGTCCCAGTTTCTTGGGAGAGCATTCAGTAGTTTCTTGTTGACTTCAGACTTTCCTAGAAAAATGTCGTTTGCCCTCATCTGAGTGTTTAATGCTATGAATTTAGCAATCTGATTCTCAAGTGTTTCATTCAGAACATAGTTGAACAATTTAAATTTCTGACGAAGCATGTCCTTTCTGCTTTCCTTGATGTCATCATTCCCTTCATAGGCTTGAATCAATGCTTCCCACAGTTCTTTGGCATTAGTGTAGTCACGATAACCAATGGCAATCTCAGGAGACAACCCTTGAGTCAGAATAGAGAGTGCTCGTGTGTCCACATCAGCTTTTGCATAGTCTTCTTCATTCCATGCTGATTCTGGCTTGACTTCAGTAGTTCCCTTTGCTTCATCAGTGACATAAGTGATCTGAACTGGTCCTCTCAAAATGGCTCTCCACAGTTTTGGTTCTTTCCCTTTAACATGTTGAATGAACCTGAATTTCCATTTTGAGAATGAATCCCCTTCCATGAGTCTGGGAACTCGAGTGCTAGTTCCAATCACGTTGTCCAATTCCATTTGTTTAGCATTGGCAGCGAGTTGACTTTGTTGATCCATTTCCCGAGCTCTTGTAAACCTGTCCACAATACAAAACAAACCAACAAGTGATAATGTTTTGATACTAAATTCGAAAATAATAGTAAGTTTTAACACAGATTTTGAATGGTTTACAAAGAAACCAAAGATATTGCAAGGTAGCGAATGAAAAATTTGAAGCACGATTTCGAGAGTGAAAGCAAAGTAATTTTCGAGAATCAAGAAGTAATCCTGAGAACCAATGAGTGAACCCGAGAACAAAACGTCCGAAAAGTAACAGTTTGAGATCCCAAAACCGGAAACCAAGAACAATTTTATGAAACCCGAGAACAATCAACGAGCCGAAAACAAATCTTGAGAACTTGAAATTCGAGAACAACCTATGGTTTCCAAAGATCAAATTTAAAAACAACCAACGGTTCCAAGAAAAACCAAGAACACAAAGCCGAGAACTGAAATTGCGGATCCGAAAAATTAAATTCGAGAACAAGATACAATCGAGAACACCCTGATCTGAAAAATTTGCAAGTCCAAGAATTTCGATTCTGAAAGTTTATTTCTAAAGCAAAAGTCGAGAACACCATAAGTTTGAGAACCGTAAATGACGTCCGAGAACTGTGAATTCCATAGCTTGTTCCTGAATCAACATCGAGAATATAACACAATCGAGAACCATGGATCAAATATTTAAAGTTTTGAGGATAATTAGTTCCGAAAATTTGAACCCAAAATCCCTTTTCAAAATTTAATTTTTTTTTATCAAAATCTTTAGAGAATAACAACCTTCCAAAAAATATGCAAACAATTTTAACTTCCAAACACAAGATCAAACATCAATTTTAAAGAAAGCAAGAAAAATTCATGATACAACTTTTCGGAAATCAATTAAATCACACATTTCTTGAACGATTCACCAATATTGAATAAAAATTGATCAATATAAAATGAAATACCTTAACCTGAGATGACACAACTATTTTTTTTTTTAATAAACCGGATATTGAATCAAAAAGAAATATTTAAACAAATGCAACCTTTTTTGAAAACACTAAATGTCAAATATCCGAATAACAATTTTCATAAGAAACAACATTTTTTTTTCATGAAAATAAATCTGCAAATAACAAAAGAAACAGCCCCTTTAAAGATTGAATCAATGTAATATCATTAAACTCGAGATCGGAAATAAACTTCAAAATTAGAATTAAACAAATGCAACAGTATATGGTTTTTTAAAAAATCAATTCTTAAAGTGATAACAAATCACAACAAAAAATTAAACCAAATACCGATTAGAAAAAAAATTCTTTCAATAAAAATACCCTCTTGAATCCCTTGATATCAAAACCGAGCCTTGAACAAGCTTCAATGGCTCTGATACCAATTGTAAATCCCAAAATTATACCCAATATCAAGTAATCTTTATCAAAGGCGGAAACAATGATAAAGCTGATTCAAGAAATATGAAGAATGATTTATGAAAATGATAATCTTCACTAGCATACGGGATAACTCACCGTCTGATACTAGAGAGAATTCTTTGATTAAAACCAAACCGCTAGTTACAAATGAACCATAAAACAACTTTAAATATGTGGAAGGTTTCTCAAATGGGCCAACATAGCCTTAGCCCTTCCACAACCCAACCCACAAGATTAAAGCCCAAATACTAATAAACTGAGAACTAATAACTGAGAACTAGATAACTGTCCGAGAACTAATACTAAACATAAACCTATAAATGTATGGACCTAACATTACTAACATTTATTATTATCTTTTAACAATTTACCGAATTTAGATTAAAATCATAATGATTGTTATTTAATGTTATTTTTACTTAATAAATAAATTCATTGTGTCAAAAATGTTTAAATCCCTACTAAATTTAAATTTGAAAGTCAAAAATGTTGATTTTTCCTACTAACATTAAACTTGAACGTCAATTTACCAAATACTTAATAATAATAGTTGACTCATGTTAATGTCATTTAATCTGGAATTTGAATATTAATAATTGTTATTTATTTACTTTAATTTATATGATGACTGAATTTATTGACGTTTATTAATATGTATTAACAATTTACCGAATTTATATTAGCATCTTAATGATTGTTATTTAATGTTATTTTGACTAAATATTTAAATTAATTTATATGCTGACCGAAATTAATGACATTTATTATTATATTTTAACAATTTACCAAATTTATATTAACATCATAATGATTGTTATTAACTTGAATGTCAATTTACCAAATACTAAATTTGTGACAAATGTGTTTTTGAATGCAAATTACAATATTTTTATTTAAATCCAGAAAAAAAATTATTTATATTTCTAGAATTTGTGAGTTTTTCTCCTAAATCCTAAATCAACACCAATCGTTAGATTACAATATTTACAATATTAGTATGTTAATATAAATTATAACACGTTAATTTACAGTGTAAATTATTTATAAGTGATACTTTTAATAAAACTATTCTCCTAAATCCGAAATTACTGACATTTATTATTATCTTTTAACAATTTACCGAATTTAGATTAAAAACATAATGATTGTTATTTAATGTTATTTTCACTTAATAAATAATGTCATTGTGTCAAAGATGTTAAAATTCCTTCTAAATTTAAATTTGAAAGTAAAAAATGTTGATTTTTCCTAGTAACATTAAACTTGAATGTCAATTTACCAAATTTAAACTTGATGTCAAAAATGTTGATTTATATATCTGTTATTGGGTAACATTAAACTTTTTTATGATAATTTACAATCAACCAAAATTCATACGAATTGTATTACGTAACTTTCAATAAATAAAATTTGCATATTTCTGATTGAATAAATAAAATTTGCACACTACAATCTTTATAGATTTTTTTCATTTGACATGGACATGTACCGCGTGTATACGCGGGACTCTAACCTAGTCAATATTAAAGTGTCACGCTGTTGATACATAGCTATTTGACTTCGGATTTAATTTACCCAATATAACATTTGAATGTAAACTGATAAAGATTAATGATAATCACAAATCTTTTTATTAATGTTATTTACTTATTATTAGTGAAAAGCAACATATTTGGATGACTTATAATAGTTGTGTCAATCATTACATAGCTATGTTAACATGTAACCCATTATTGCTGGGTCTAAAAATGCAATGTGCTTCAACTATGGCCAACGTCTCAATGTTGTCCCTCATTAAATATAGAATCACACAATGAAAGCCATTAACAATGAATGCCGTCAGTAACCCATTATTATGTTACTAATTTCGGTGCTAATGGAATGCAATCATCATTTATTTACTAATTTCGGAATGCAATATCACTCCACCATTACAAACATTCCTTATCAAATTCTCTCTATAAAAATGGGTTAAATCCCCATTCATAACAAGTTGCTACCACACATTTCTCTTTCTTTGATCATTCCCATACTTATATTCTTAGGTGATTTACTCTTTCTCATATTTAGATACATAAACATTACTTTTTTTAGTTATGTTTGCAGTCATTTAATTCCATCCATGTGACGATCATTCGAATGTTGAATACCGTTCTAGAACTTTCATTATTGTTATGCTGTCGATAGTTTGTGTTAAAAGTACTATTTTGAAATATAACTTTTTTTTTTGTACAGTCAAAGAGATCAATGGCTGCCCTAGAAGCAAACAAGTTTACCATGGTTAACCAAATACATGTCAACCGAAATGATGCTGCTTTAAAGCTAAAGATTATTCGGGTTTGGCGTCAACCCGATCGTCGCAATCCTAAAGATGTTTACTCAATTGAGATGATTCTCATTGACGAAAATGTAAATCTCAACTCCAAATTTTTATTAAAGCCTTTTATTTGCGTATTTCATTATTTACTATACACTATTTAATATTTTTCATAATTTTCTTATAGTCGTACATTAAAAAAAATATATTCTTTACGCAAATAAAAGTATTCAACTAACAATATTGATACTATTTTTTTGATAATTTACAGGGTGACAGGATTCAAGAGAATGTATTTAAGTGGTTGTTTTTTAGATTTGAAAGGTTTTTGTTGGAAAATGTTTTCCTTATTATAAGAAATCCAGGAGTTGGACTCAATTCATCTAAGTACAAGTATGCACCAAACCCAAACAAACTATGCTTGAATATGAACACTCAAGTTTCTGATTATGTCGGTTTTCAAGGGCCAGATTTTAGGTTCTCTTTTGTCACCTATCAAAGAATTCTGGATAAGGAGGTTGATGAATATGTCACAATAGGTATGTATTGTCAATATCTCCTTTTTTCATTACAACCAAACCATAATATTATTGTTTGGGTTTGAGGTTACATTAATGTTTGTTTCTATTTGAATTTAGATGTTATCGGTCATGTTAGCAAGTTTTTCAGCAATGATGATAAAGATAAAAAGGTTGTCGCTGATAAGAAGAGGTTAATAATGGAAATCCAGGATATCGAGTATGTATTGGTTTTATGATTTGTATTTTATACTAAAATAAATTTTTATACTATTTGTTTTTTATACTAAAATAAATTTTACTTTTTGAAGGGGTTTGAACATCTATGTAACCTTGTGGGATAGTTATGCCATGGAGATGTCTAAATATGTGGCAACTCATCAAATGGAGAAACAATTTATAATAATACTGCAGTTTGGCCGATTGAAGTTTTATAATGGTTGTTTACATTTATTAAATATTTGTGTTGTATTTGTATTATAAATTATATTTATATATATACTACTTATTATTTTGAATTTTTATTCTAATATTGTTTTATAGAGGAAAACCCTATGTTTCTAATTCTTTTGGAGATCGTGTTAGTCGACTGTTCATTAATGGAGATATTGAAGATATTAACCGGTGCAAAACAAGGTAAACACTATTATGTTTTTCAATACGAATTACAATATCTTAAACTTGTAACAATAATTGTGTGAAAGCATTTATGTGTACATCAAATTATTTTTATCCAGGTTGGGTAAGAAAATGGCTGATAATCCTTCCTCGTGTCATCGACCATATGGAACCTCTATGTTATGTTCTGATGAAGATGAATTTGTGCATAACACTCCTTTTAGTAACATTGGTGACATTTGTGAGATACAAGAGGCAAGTATAATGTTCATACTTAAATACGTTGTTTATACTTAAATATAAAAGTTTAACATTATTGAATATTTTTTATTTAATATAACTCTCCATTCCATACCCAATTATTTCTAATTTCGGTAACTAATTATAATATTCATACAGGAGCAGGCTTTGGTGTTATTGGGGACTATTAAAGACCTATTTACTGAATTTGGCTAGCACTACATGGGATGTCCCAAATGCACCAAAAAAATGTGGTATTGATTATGTAATCAAACAAGTTGAATATTTTTTATTTAATATTCATACTTAAATACGTTGTTTATACATAAATATAAAAGTTTAACGTTATTGAATATTTTTTATTTAATATAACTCTCCATTGCATACCCAATTATTTCTAATTTCGGTAACTAATTATAATATTCATACAGGAGCAGGCTTTGGTGTTATTGGGGACTATTAAAGACCTATTTACCGAATTTGGCTAGCACTACATGGGATGTCCCAAATGCACCAAAAAATGTGGTATTGATTATGTAATCAAACAAGTTGGCGAAGGAAGTTCCGAATTTGAGGAAGAAAATGTTTTCCAATATGTGAATGTTAATTGTAGTGCCAAATAAGTCGTGCCTACACCATGGTCAAATTTGTTTATAAAATAAACGTTAATATACATGAATCACGGTTAAATACAAAAATATAATTACTTTTGTGTTACATTTGTTTTTTTTTTATTTTTTACAAGATTAAAATTCAGGTTCGTGTACAAGATCTTAATGGTGCTGTTTCTCCTACGTTGTTTCATCGTGACGCTGCACAACTTCTTAATAAAAGTGCTTCTGAATTGCTTGATGAGAATACAGTATTTCATATTTTTTTCCATGTAGAGTATATTTTGTTATTAATATTTCTTTAATTAAAGTTTTCTAATATATAGATCTTTCTTGATTCCTTCTAAGTAGGTTAGTGATACATAAACAAGAGTCAAGGACAATCCTTATCCAGAGTTGGTTTGTATTTGAAGGATCCAGTTTTTTCACACGGGCAGTTGTATGTTGCGCTATCAAGGGTCAAAAGTCAAGATGGACTGAAGATAGTTATACTAGATGAAGATGACGAACTGACGAACAAAACATCAAATGTTGTGTACAAATAAGTATTTCAAGATTTATGAATAATTTTATAACATTTTGATGCATTTTTTTTACTTATCTTCATTGACGTTATGTACATACAACTTCAAAAATACAAGTATTATTTTAATACTTTTTTATTTTTTCTTTGGTTTGCATCGTGGATACCCACGAGTCTCTAACCTAGTATGGAATAAAGACATGTATAATGATCATCTCACATCTTGATACTTTGAATATTTATTCTAGCATTTATGTTAATTTAATTCTATAAAAATGAAAGAAAATAATGCGGTCGTTAAGTATCATTTTTAAATTTTAAATGTAAAGAGTAGAGATTTAAATTTTAAATTTTAAGTATCATCCAAATCAAGCATTAAGATTTAGTAAGTGATGACCAGTTATTTCCCAATTTTGATGTTTAATCTCTCTCTTTTGTCTTATTCTTAAGCTACATTATATGTCTCACTAGCTTATACCCCGGGAGCGTCCCGGGTTGAGAAATCTAAGTAAAGTGAATAAAATTAGAAGTATCTAAACTATAAAAATGACATCTATATAGCAATTACCTGTTGGAGAGCGTCCCGGTTTGAAATATCTAATATGACATAATAAAATATCTAATATGACAACATTATTAATGACTTGCCAATATATGATTAATGATTATTATTATTATTATTATTATTATTATTATTATTATTATTATTATTGTTTTAAACAAATCTCTGCCATAAGTTATCATATTCTAATATAAAAAAAAGGGGGTAATTGGGTCGGGTATCACCTAATCCCAAGTCTGACCAAAACCCACAATTTTTTTAAACTAATTCGAAATCTGACACAGTACATGTCGGGTTACAAAAAATAGTCATTTGTTTTCTCCGTTTTTTATATAGCACTATGGTACTCGTTGGAAAGATAATAAAACGCTCGTTAATTTGGTGTAATTTTTTTCTTTAAAAAATCTCGTATATAAAAGATATTAACGTTTAAAAGTTATGAGAGGAAACATGAGAGAGAAAATAATAAAGTTTTAATATTTATATTTAGTAGATTATGTTAAATCATATTTAAACCATATTTATTCCTTTTTTTAATTGGTCTAGAGTTGTCACATCACATCCTATGTGGCATCTCTCAAAAGAGAGATTGCATAATATTATGACATGTCATTAAAAATGCTTTGGTTTATTATATATATAGATATAGATATAGATATAGATAGATAGATTTGCTTTAGTTTGAAAGATGCCACGTTATAATTTACAAGGTCCGGACATATGTAGAAATGAGTATTTAATGGCTTATTCAAGAAAAAAAAAAAGTAATAATACTTTTTTTTCTCAATTAAGCCATTAAATAAAGTTAAAAAAAGTAATAATAAAAAATAAAGTTAATAAGTGTTAGCCAATAATCTCCAGCCCAGCTGGTTTGAGGTAGGGTGAGTTTTCCTTTAGGCTTCCCATCCTGAAGGTAGGTCACATGTTCCATCCATGCACATCATAAAAAAATTCTCCGTGACGGTTTGAGCTTAGGCAAGGAGGACACCGGTGTGTGGGTAGGGATTCGAACTTAGGACCGCTAGATTAGGGTTGTACAAAGATTTTCACTGAACTAAGTTTTTCAAAAAAAAAAAAAAAAGTTAATAAGTCTTATGGTATCTCGATAAAATAAACTCACTTGGACTTGATACATGTTTTCGGATCATATTTGAGACTTTTTCCTTTGATTATTTTTTTTACCTATGTATGTATTTTGATTTTTGAAAGTGTTCTAGATCAGGAGTTCAGTACCCTTCAAAAGTATTAGAGTATTCGTGGTGGGTGTGATTATTGGGCGCCATCTCCCCATAGCGTTTGGGAACACCGCCCCTCGAGGCACTATGGGGCAAAATAAATTCTAGCGTTATCTGCATAGCGCAGTGCCCCCTACACCCACCTTCTTCTACACCTAATCAAACCCAACTTCTACATCTAGGGTATGTTTGGCAAAACTAGCTGATGATTAGTGGTTGGTAGCTGGTAGCTGTAACTTACCGAACGAGATTTTATGTTCATGTTCGTTAGTTAATAAAACACTCATGATAGTGTTTGTTTGTGTTCGTTTGTTAATTTTATTCATAAACTCACACGAACACAAACGAACATTAATGAACCTAAACAAGTATGCAATTAGTAATAAAGTATGTATATTGAATTGTTTACAACATTCTATATATTTAGAAGAAAATAATGTAATAATATAGTTAATCTCAATGCATACAAAATCCAAAAATATGGGCCAAGAAGTCTTGTTGGGCCGCCATACTGACCAGTTGATAAGAAAAAGTTTTGTATTTGAATAGTGATGGACTGACGGGTCAAAGACTCAAAGGCTTGATTAAAGAAATTTTAGCTAAATGCGAGAGTCAATGAATGTACTAAAGTGTCAAATGGGTAAGAAAAAGTACTAAAAATAAAATGTATTTACAAGGTCCTATATTGTTTAAATTATGAGAATATGTTCTTGTAATCTTATAGTAGGGTAATCATATTTTTTTTTGAAACTTAGTAGGGTAATCATATTTAATTCATTAATTATATATAAAATTTAAAAGAAATAGACAAAAAAAATGTTAAAGGTGTTTGCTTGTATCCGCCTGTTTTGCCAATTTTACCTACCGTTATTGTAAAGAACAAGGCATGGTAAAACAACCCCGAGATTCTTGTGTATAAAAAATGGAGCAACTATTAATGCAATAGCGGCATACTTGAGAAATCTATGTAGAACACTATATATTGTGGAAGCTGTTAGGACAGTAACAAATGCAATCACACACAATCACACAAAAGAAAAAGAAACACGACAATTTACGTGGTTTGGTCAGATTGACCTACATCCAAGAGCTGCAATCAGTAATTTTTATTTTGCAATCTTTATTTAAGTGCTCAAGAAATTACAAAGGCTCTGCTAAATATTTAGAATTACTAGATTATGGTTTATAAATTTGAAAACGAGAAAAGTTAGTATAGGTAAGGAGGCAACATGCCAATTAACCGATTTGGAGTATTGGGAAAGCCTTCACAAATCCCAATACTACATGCAGAACAAAATGAACCATTATTTAAACTAATCTTAAAAGTTTCGATTTCAAAAGAAAATGATATGAATTTAAGGTTTTATTTGGTATATATCCTAAGAAGCAGCCATAGCAAGAAACCTGCAAATGTATTGTGTTACGAACTTTGTAAAATTTTTTTGAGACAAGTGTGTATTGATGAAAGCAAAACAGGATGCAAAAAACCAATTGAAAATAATACGAGTACTTTAAACCAATCATAGATCATTCACTGAAAAACTGAAAAACTGAAAAAAAAAATGTGTATATTAAATATAGGGGTGTTTGAGAGTGCTTATCTAAACAACTTATGCTTTTCAACTTTTTTTTTTGATTGGCGAACAACTGTGTGGCAACCACCCTTGCGGGGCGCCGTGCCCAAGAATCGACTACTCGACCTCCAGCAGCCCCCGCCTTCTCCCGATGCGCGGAAACCCGAGCCCCACCCGCCCGAAGGCACGACAGTGTTATAGAACTCGGTAAAACCTCGCCGCCCGTCAGATTCGAACCGGCGCCACCCGTATTCGATCTTCACCCGGATACCAAACCATAATGTTGGAAGTGGGAATTGAACCCATGATCACCTAAGTGAACATAAGGCCTCTCCACCACTCCACCACTATGGATGGATTATGCTTTTCAACTTGATACAAGTAATTTGATACTAAAAGTTTTACCAAAAACGTAAAAACGTTATCGTCTCACAAAGTTTCCGTAGTGGCTTCCCAAGGTGCTCATCCACAATCATCTGTTGGTGGATCCTCTACCGATTTGCAAGTTATTCGAATTCTAGAAACGAAGCGAAACCTTGAATTTTGGTTCGAACATTGAGGTGTAATAGCCGCTATATTTAGAGATAATTGTAAATTGAATTGTAATGAATTGTATTTAACTATATTTCCTATTCTCTTGTAAATCATCCCTAAATTATGGGACATTAGTTTCTATATAATGGAACCTCTCAAGAGGCAAGGATCAAGGATCCTGTTTACCAATTCTATCATGGTATCAGGCTGCTAGGTTTCCTCTGCCTACTGCAGCGATCCGCCACAACCGGCTTGCCCACTGCAGCCGTGAACCATCCTTCCTCTTTGCCTATTCTGCTGCTTTTCACCCTTCTTACTTCATTCTTCCCTCACTATATTTCCTCGTATCTTTTCACTGTCCATTATTCACCATACTTTCAAACATGGCCGAGAAACTTCACCCCGCGGTTACCGTATCTAACATCTCCAATTTTATACCTATTAAACTGGAGATCGATACCGCTCACTGGCCGACTTGGTCCGAGTTATTCAAGATCCACTGCAAAGCCTATCAAGTATACGACCATCTTCTTCCTCGCCCACCGCCAACTACTACCCCTGCAAACCCCGCTGACAAAGACAAACCACCCGCATCATCCTCCTCCACCACTGACGAGACTTGGGAACGACTCGACTCCATTGTTCTGCAATGGATTTTCGGATCGATATCCCAAGATCTCGTTCATACCATCATCAAACCTGGCCAAAACAAAACCGCCCATGAGGCATGGGTTGCTCTTGAAGACTTCTTTCAGGATAACAAGAGCGCGCGTGCCCTTCACCTCCGTCATAAATTCTCAAACACCCGACTAGAAAACTTCTCCTCTGCCTCCGCCTACTGCCAAGAATTGAAAACATTGTCCGACCAACTCGCCAGCGTCGGTCATCCGATTGACAATGACGGGCTGGTCCTACAATTAATCGAAGGCCTCACTGAACAATATGAAAGTTTCGGCACCTTACTTCAGGGACAAGACCCCTTACCTTCCTTCAACACTGCAAGATCCAAGTTATGTATGACTGAATCAAGGAAGCAGGGACAAGCTCTTCACGCTTCAAAAGCTGCCGGCACCGCCTTGACCACCAACACCCGCTCTTCTGCTTCACAATCAAACACCGAGCCTACTTATGACCGGTCACGAGGACGTGGACGTATACGTGGCCGTGGCAGAGGCCGTATTTCTTCGGGACGAGGCGGCAGAGGGTATCCAGGCGGAAACTTTGGAGGCTGGTATCCACACTTTCCTTCTCCATTTAATTATTACCCTCCTTATTATTACCCCTGGTCTGGCCCACCCGCAAACCAAACACAATCCCCTTCAAATTGGGTAAGCCCACCATGCCCCTACCCCACTACCTCCCAAAAGCCCACCAATGGATCAAACAAATCTGGACTACTCAGACCTAGGCCCAATCAGGCCCATCACACAGCCTATCAGCCCACTGATATTGATCAGGCCCTTGCTGCTATGTCTCTCAGCACTGAAAACGAACCAGCCGGCTATATGGATACGGGGGCTACAGGTAACATGTCAAATACCTTTGTTAATTTCGATTCTTTTTCTAATAATAGCATGGGTCAACAAATTATTGTCGGTGATGGCTCAACCATCCCGGTTCATGGACACGACAACCAAACCTTACCACCTCCCTTTCCCCCACTTGTCCTTAAAAATGTCCTATATGCACCCAAATTGATTAAAAATTTAATTTCCGTTCGTCGTTTTACAACTGATAATTCTGTATCTGTTGAATTTGACCCCTTTGGTTTTCTTGTGAAGGATTACAAGAGCGGGATCCCTATCCTCCGGCGCAACAGCAGCGGTGATCTTTACCCCCTCGTGCTTGGCCCAGACACCACCACCTTTCCCTCCACTTTTGCTGCTGTTACCTCGACTTTATGGCACCAACGTCTCGGTCATCCTGGACGTGCACCACTTCGGCCCTTAAAGTCTTCTAGTTTTATTAATTTTTCCAGTCTCAATAATGAACTTTGTCAGTCTTGTGTACTTGGCAAAAGTATTAGACTACCCTTTGCTAGCTCTAATACTCGCATTTTTTACCCGTTTGATTTAATTCACAGTGATTTATGGACTTCGCCTATTTTGAGTTCTAATGGTCATAGATATTACATTTTATTTCTTGATGATGTTTCCAATTTTCTATGGACCTACCCATTATCTAATAAATCACAAGTGCATCACACCTTTAGTAACTTCCATACACAAATTAAAACCCAATTTGAAAAATCCATAAAAACTTTTCAATGTGACAACGGCACCGAATACATAAACTCATCCTTCACCAACTTCTTCTTCACCAACGACATCCTCTTTAGACGATCGTGTCCTCACACCTCGTCTCAAAATGGCAAAGCTGAAAGGATGATTCGGACCATCAATAATATGATCCGTACCATCCTAACCCATGCCTCCCTACCAAACACCTTTTGGCATCATGCCCTTGAAACCATCACATACCTTCTTAATATTATACCTGTCAAACACCTCCATAACAAAACACCAACCGGAATTCTATACCACCGCACACCCTCTTATGACCACCTACGTGTCTTCGATTGCCTCTGTTACCCCCTAACACCCCCCACCACCATTCACAAGCTTGACCAACGCTCCACCCCGTGTGTATTTTTAGGCTACCCCTCGACTCATCGCGGGTACAAATGTTTTAGCCTAAAAACAAAACAAATCATCATCTCCCGACACGTGGCCTTCGACGAGACCACTTTCTCTTTTGTCAACACCATCAAACCCCCTCCCGATTACAACTTTCTTGATGTTTTTCCCCCTGCCCTTTGGCCCTACATTGGCCCTTTCCCAGCTTCTGACCAAACCAATACACATCCCAATATGTCAGACCACTCTACCACAACACCTTCGCCACCCTTAAGCCCAGCCCACACCCCACCTCATTCGGCCCATCAACCTCCTTCCCCCAATTACACGACCAGCCCACCACACAATCATCCCTCTCCTATAGCCGGCCCACTACATCACACTTCACCTCCACAAAACTCACCCCCACATTCACCCGCTACTGATAGCCCAACCCATTCCCAGCCTACTAACAACAACCACCCAGCCCAATCCACCGTAACAAATAATCAACCCACCACCACTCGCACCATGCGCACCCGCGCAATGGATGGCATCTCCAAACCCAACCACCGTCTAAACCTTCACACCTCCTCCATCGCACCTATCCCTAAAAATCCCACTGACGCCTTGTCCATCCCGGTCTGGCACAAAGCCATGACCGACGAATACCATGCCCTTATTAGAAATGAGACATGGGAATTAACACCTAGGTTTCCTGGCATGAACATAATCCGAAGCATGTGGTTATTTAAACATAAATTTAAATCGGATGGGTCATTGGAACGATATAAGGCACGACTAGTTTGTGATGGTCGCCTTCAACAGGTTGGCATCGACTGCGGCGAGACTTTTAGTCCCGTCGTCAAACCTGCCACCATCCGTACTGTATTATCTATTGCTTTGTCTCAGTCTTGGCAGGTTCATCAATTGGATGTCACAAACGCCTTCCTACATGGCCACCTCAACGAAACTGTATACATGTATCAGCCGATGGGATTTCGCAACAAGGACTTCCCGGATCATGTTTGTCGTCTTAAAAAGTCACTGTACGGGTTAAAGCAAGCACCTCGGGCCTGGTATCAACGCTTTACAGATTTCGTTCTCACTCTTGTCTTCATGCAAAGCAAATGTGATGCTTCTCTATTCATTCTCCACCAGCACTCACAGGTTGCCTACCTTCTTCTCTATGTGGATGATATCGTGCTAGTCACCTCCTCCGCTACTCTCCGCACGACATTAATGTCACACTTGTCAAAAGAGTTTGCCATGAAAGACCTCGGGCCGCTCAGCTTCTTCCTTGGCTTGTCTGTCAAACGCCATCAAGACACCATGTTTATCTCCCAACAGTCTTATGCGAAAGAAATTCTTGAGCGTGCAGGCATGTCCTCCTGCAAACCTGTTCATACACCGGTTGATACGAATGCTAAACTCGGCAGCAACTCTGGGGACGACTTTCATGACCCTTCTCTGTATCGCAGTCTTGCAGGGGCTCTACAGTATTTAACTTTCACACGCCCTGGTATCAGTTATGCTGTACAGCAAATATGTATTCACATGCATGCTCCTAAAGAAGATCATTGGAATGCCCTCAAACGCATCATTCGCTACATTCAGGGTACCTCACATCTCGGACTCTCTCTCGGTCCCTCTCGAGACCCACGCTTAATTGCCTACACAGATGCCGATTGGGCCGGTTGCCCAGACACACGTCGTTCCACCAGTGGCTTCTGCATTTACTATGGGGACAACCTTATCTCTTGGTCGTCCAAACGTCAGGCAACCATCTCCCGCTCCAGTGCAGAAGCCGAGTACAGATGAGTTGCTAATGTTGTCGCAGAGGTCTGTTGGTTGCGTAATCTTCTTCTAGAACTAAACCGTCCACTTGCATGTGCCACCTTAGTATACTGCGATAATGTCAGTGCTATCTATTTATCTGGCAACCCAGTTCAGCATCAACGAACGAAACACATCGAGCTTGACATTCACTTCGTTCGCGAAAAGGTTCAAAAGGGAGACGTCCGCGTTCTACACGTTCCATCTCGCTATCAGATAGCAGATATCTTCACCAAAGGTCTTCCACGCATCTTATTTGAAGACTTCCGCTCCAGTCTCAGCCTTTGCTCACCTCCGGCTTCGACTGCGGGGGTGTAATAGCCGCTATATTTAGAGATAATTGTAAATTGAATTGTATTGAATTGTATTAACTATATTTCCTATTCTCTTGTAAATCATCCCTAAATTATGGGACATTAGTTTCTATATAATGGAACCTCTCAAGAGGCAAGGATCAAGGATCCTGTTTACCAATTCTATCAAGGTGTCAACTTATGTTTAACTTATGTTTTAACTTATGTTTAAACTTATGTTTAATGTGGAACGAGTCTCGAATGGCTCGTTGTGAAGTTTTTTAAAACAAAATCAAACTTCACTTTGAGATATCATATGTAGAAAGATTGAAATGCTTTCAATCAAAATCTATCTACCGGGTCAAGCTACGTACGTTGGATAACAAAGGTGGAAAATACAAGTATAATTTTAACATGGTTCAAGATCGTTTGGTGAAGTTCATGATGCAAGAAGGTTTAATGTTTTCCCTCTTTGACAACCCTCGCTTGACAAAGATGATTTGAGACAGGCCACATTCTCTTTACAAACACGTAACTCGTCAAACCCTTAGACGTTACTGTATGGAATTGTAGAAACACGCCAAAAACGATTTAGTTGCATTTTTTTAACTTACAAACGATGTAAATTTAACTACCAATGTTTAGTTGGTTCCACACGTTTTACCAGAATCGTACATTTGCTTCACTGCTCATTGGTGCGATCCCGCTACATGGCAGATGATAAAACGTATGATTATGTTCCACTTGTTTACATGTCCACATACTGGTGAAAGTTTATTTGGACTTTTAGCTTATGTAGTTTCAACTTTTATATTAGAGAACAAATATTTTCAATTTCGTTGGATAACGCCTCAAATAACACGAGAATTGTTGGAAAATTCGAAATAAAATACAGGTCAATTTGCAACAACGGTTTTTCTCATACTCGATGTGTTGCACATATTGTTAATTTAATGATGCACGGCGACCTCACATGTAGATTGGTTGAACAATTCAAATATGCTTTTCAAGTAATGCTATGTGATTTTTAGACAAAATAAGCAACCACATGCAAAATACCAAAAAAATGTGTGGTGATACGAAATCCACTTATTTAAGTCCAAACTGGGACATACCTACAGGATGAAATTCAACCTTATGTTTCAAAGTGCTTTTTTGCGACAAAAAAACCTTTACAAAGTTCTCATATTCTCATAATGATCTTGTGGCACGTGTTCAAGTAAACTCCTTCTCTAATGAGGGTTGGAAAACTATCTAACAAATCATCAAATTTCTTGAGGCTTTTAAAAGCATGACTACATGATTGTCAAGAATATATTATCCGACTAGTACGAAGACACTTCTTGAGTTATATAATATGGCTAACAAAATAAGTAATTTTGAGTTTAAAAGTGATTTGTTTATACAAATGATAGAACCAATTAAAGAAAAATTTAAACAAGTCGAGAAAATATCGTCCATTTTCACTTTTGTCTTAGCTTTAAGGGAAGAGATAATGTACAAAGCGTCATTAACGTAGAACGTGTAGGAAGGATCCTCAACCATTAGATGTAGGTGGTGGCAAGATCGTAATTAACAAACTTAATTATTATCGGCTTAAACAAACCAGGGGTATATTAGGAATAAAACGATCGAAACTTTTTCTTGTTAAACAGAGCCTAAATCGAATCTTCCTATCAAACGATTACTGAACGATTAAACATTTCCGAAGAACAGACAAATAAATACACAAATAAAAACCGATTTCAGAGAAACATTCAAAAAATAAAAAAACAGAGCATGTAGACTGAACATAAAAGAAGAAGAAATGTATAGCCATTCGTTATCGTTGTGAAATACTTTCGATTTTATATGATGAAGAGCGTTTAAACATAAAACAATTAGTTTAACAGATGTTGCAGAAGAAAAGAAAGAAGATGATTATAACAGAGGTTGTAAAAAAACGCACTTTCATTTTTACTCTCTATATAATATGCGTCTGAAGTATTTTAAACTAAAAAACACGTAACTGAATGCTCTGATTTCGAAAACGTACCACTTGAAACATGCTTTGTTTTAAAAAAAAAACAGAGCTACTAAAGAAACTCCAAAACAAAACAAACAAACACACTTGGTAGGATTGATTTAAACGCATTAATTGACTAAGCATTAATTGTTTAAAAATCAAAACACAAAGAGCATGGGCCATTCATTTTTTACAAACTTCATTCAAATCCAGCATTACTAATTTTACATTCTGATTTGTCTCTATTTTCCATATTATCCCTGACAAGAATCGCAAGGCCATTTCCAAGTACTTATTCCAAGGTCTCAAATCCATTTTCTATTAATTTGGTAGGGATTGATTTAAACGCACATGCATTTTTAGTTTAAACACACCATGCAATAAAACAAAACAAAAAACGGCACATTGCATTATTTGGTTTAAACGCCCGTACAAACACTTTAAACGTCCCTATATTTTACAAACCCAAATGTAAATGTTTAATAAAAGCGCACATGTAAACTTATTAAAATGCACGTGTAAAAAATATGAAATTTAATATTATTTTAAACAAAACGTGCGTTTAAAAAAATTATAAAAGGAAGTAACAAAATATGTGCGTTTAAAAAAAGACACTCAATCAAATAATGCAAAAGCAACGTAATTAACGTAATTAAGTGCAATTTCGTGCTAATCGTTTTAACTAAGCCTTAGAGAATATCAAATTACCCATAAGATGCATAGGGATGCACATGATTAATGTTGAAGCACGACGAAATAGCGTGCAAGTAATTAACTTGTCTGGAATGGACGTTGGTGATTACCAAATAACTATTAATTAACCGAAAACGATCCTGAACAACCGGGATATGAAATAAAGGGAATTTCCATGATATATTATGTGTTTTGGAACTCCAAAACTATATGTGGAAACTCCAAACACAAATCTCCCGGTAATGAATAAAGTTCGCGTATCGCACCCGATACGCGCAAAACTTATAAATTCACCGAATTAAAGCCTAAATAACTTATCAATGCCTAAAATAACTTATGTTTAAGGGTAATTGGGAGTCAATTATATGTCTGTAATAGCTCGTAATAAACACGCGATAAAACCTCGAAAACCCTAACCGAACTAGTTAAGATGTAACTACATAATTAATAGATATTTTGCAAAGAAGTAGGGCCCACAAGGGCATGCTTTGGCTGGCCTAAAGAAGGTGGCCAAGCCACCCTAAGATTACTTCCTCAACTTTACAAAATGATTTGGTTTCCAAGCATGCTTTATGCTTTTGTCTAAACCAAGTGCAATCAAGCTTTTATAAGTTAAAGATCTATGCATGAGATTATTATCAAAACAACACACAAACCCTCCATTTCCTTTCAAAAACTCATGGCCAACTTCACCAACACCATAACCTCTTTTGTTTTTCAAGTAAACACTCATAAAATCACTCCATTTCCATACCCTAATCAAGTGTGTACAAGGATCTTGGAGTTTAACCATAGTAAGACACACTTAAGCCCCATTTCCACTTGATTTTGAGTCTTCCTTAGCCTTGTGCTAGTTGTAAGTTTCTTAATCTTGCTTCTTATTTATGCTTGTTTTTAGTTAACATGTGTTAGAAGCAAGTTGTACATGGGTTAGGATAATAAACTTTCACATGATAAAACATAAGCTTTACAAGACTAAAATGGGAATGTTAAAACATAGGTATGGGTCGTGAGTTCATGACAATATTATTAATGTTTTTATTAGTTTAAAAGGTTAACATAATCTTACACGTGTTAAAAGTTTTAGCATAATGTTTAACTAAGCTTTTGATCATGAGATAATACATGCTTTTACAAGTTTAACAAATGTTTATAAAAACAACATCATGGCCGAAAGATTTACAAGAATATGTTAGTGTTTTTATAGTTCTTCCAAGATCACATACACATGTGTTAGAAGATGTTTTGTGTAGTTTTTATAAAAAATAACTTGAACATGCTTAAAAGTGGTTCTAGTCATCATAATATAGCCATCTCAAACATAATAACATGATGGAACTTAAAAATATTACAAGATCTAAAAACTACATCTTTAAAGACACTAACTTTGAAACTCCAAAAATGGACATATTGGACATTATGAACTTAACACATCAAATCCACATATTATTAATCTTAATAAGACTATATTGTACTATTATTAGTGTTGGAACATAATAATAATAATTCATATTAACAAAGTTGATAAAAACAAGTTTACTAGTTTAGTGTAAAATTGTCACTTTTGAAAGATCTAGGTAGAAAAAGTATTTTTTTTAAAGTTAAAGGTATTATTTTGTAACTTTAAAAGTTAAGGGGTATAAAATGACATTTTAGAAACTTAGATCTAAAAATGTGACTTTGAAAAGTTAGGTGTTAAAAGTGGTAGATGTTAACTTTCCAAGGTTGTTTTGTAAAAAGTTAGTAAACTTACAAAAATGTAGTTTTGTATAAAAATGTATTTTTATAAAATGAGGTTTTATAAAAATATAGATTACCAAACATGTTATAAAAATATAAAAACAAAGATTTTTATAAAAATTTAGTAACTTAAAGACTTGTTAAAGTTTTGTGTAAAAATGAACACTTTTGTATATATGGGAATACAAAAGTGTTGGAGTATTTTGTATAATTAACCTACAAGATACGTATATATGTTATTGCGTCTAAATGTGGAAATGAAAACATATATTTTATGAACTAAAATATATAACTTGGGTGAAAAAACTTAATACTTTCCTAAGTGTTGAAAATATACTCATGGGATAATTAACGTAAAAGATCTACAAAGATTTCACGTTTAAAACAAGTCTACGAACTTGACAATATAAAATATGTTATCGATTCAACAAGATCCTAGTATATTTATTTAATGGGAAAGTAAGTATACGGTAAAGTGAGTCGAGTCTAGTGTTGAAAATGTAACATTGATCGACAAGACCCTAGTATAACTATTCAATGAGAAAATAATTATATGGTAAGGTGAGTCGAGTCAATAATGAAGTAAAACAAGTTAATTAATACAAGAGTATAAGTGTAACTTATATCAAGGGTAATCCATCACTAACGAACCTAGGATACACGTTTAATTAAACGGGGAATTGAACTAAATAGTGGTGTTGGGAGTTGGGCGTACAATTTGCCGAAACACACGCTCTATAGACTTAGTGATTTATACGTCTAGGACATTGTAGGTGTTTGAACCCGGACGAGCTATTCTCTTTATTGGATTTGCTTACTTTGCTTGAGGTGAGTTTCACCACCCCATTTTACTATTTCTAGTTGTCACACCCTCAAATTCCAACTGCGGGGTTTTACCGCGAGGCGCATGACAAACCAGGATCCAAGTCAACAATCACAATAAACAACTCTATATGAAAAACGTAAATAGACATAACCATTAATTTAATATGCGGAAGCGGTTCAGTAGCATTTAATCAACTATGCTATCATCTCAAAAGTTGTTCAAAATACTTTTATTACAAAACGTGCAACTATGCCTAGACGCCAATGCAGACCCGTGCGCCTAGTTCCGTTCATTGCTACCTTAGCGATCTGAGAAAAACATGCCAAAAGATGTCAACATAAAATGCTGGTGAGTTCACAGGTTTGTTCAAAATGTTACCAAAACGTTACCATGTCCATACTATATCAATGTTACCAAGTACGCTAGCTAGGCGTATGTTTTATTACTACTACGATTGGAAACCATTACTAGACACGTTTAGCAATGTTTAGCATGTTTAAGCAGCCCGTATGTTCAGCACGATAATGTTCCTCTTCGAGACAATATGCACCCGCCCGGCCCTCCAAGCCGACGAGTGGGGCAGGTCACGCCCAATAGATCTATCCACATTTCCCCCGTTGTGCATCCCCGCACATTCATGGTTTCCCCCGGGACTTTCCAAAAGATCGTATAGCAATATAAAGTTAAAACCATAGTATGACATATGTTACCAAAACCGTTTAGCACATGTTTTCTCCCCCAAAAGTTAAAGCAGTAAAAGTGGGGCCGTGAACTCACCTTAGATAGCGTTCTTCAATTACAAGTAAAGATGTTTAGCCCTTGACAATCCCTCTACCGGAGATCTATCAAAATGTTCACATAAGTGTTCTGACTAATAACCATAAGGTTATCTAGTCCCCGATTGTCCAGATCGTAACCAAGTACATTTCAAAACGTGTTTAAATGTTTAACCGACACACTAGACCGACCGACATCCCGTTGGTGACCCATTACCCTAACTAATCAAGTACACATAGATTACACACAATGTTCAAGCATAAAACACTTAGTTTGTATCAAAAATCTCATTTCTGCATCAGAACGGTCGAACCAGTCAGTTTTAAGTCTCCTTCGCACCTTTTAGTCTCCTTCGCCCGTTTTACATCTCGTTCGACCGTTTGATGCTTCCTTCGCCCGTTTTATCACATTCGCCCAATAAAAACCCAGGTTCGACCCTGGACCCCTCCTTCGCACCTTCGATTGGTCGAAGGAGGCCAGGTTCGCCCCTGTTGTATAATTTTTCCTAAAAACGCTTCAAACACATTCAAAACGACTCGAAACATCATCAAGCACAGCAGTCAAGCATAGATATCTTATTCCTACAAAACCCCACCGATTTCCCCCCGATAATACGTCCGTTTCAGCCCTTTCCCAAAATGGTAAAGATTATGGAATCATCACTTTCATGCATGAATTATTTACCCAATTTGGAAACTTTTGAAATCAATTCATGCTTAGCTTAAAATACTCAGTTTGTCGATTATCCGATCTTTCTTATCCATTCTATTGATCATAAATATTCATACATCAAGTTTTAATCCAATAAAACCCCCAAATATCATCATATCCAATCCTAACCCTAAACAACAATATTCCAACATTAATAACAATCCTATATCATGTTTCTATCATAGATATAGCAGCAATTCATTGAACAACACATAACACCACATAATACACAATTTACATATGTTATTCATCATGAAAACCTATGTTAAATGATCGTGTTTTGATTTAGAAAGATGTTTAAAAGGTTTTTAATCATAAAAACACCCTTAGAACAGATCCGGACAATTAGGGTTAGATGAAAACGAATTAAAATGCTTTTAAAAAGGTTTAGGATTATGAACACACCTTGGATTCTTTTTAGATGTTGTAGATAGGTTAGATTATGAAAAAGAAGAGCAAAAACTCCTTCCTTAGTGTTTTTGATCGTTTGAGAGCGTTTTGGGACGGTTAGGGTTTGTGAAATGATGAAAAATGACAAAGGCTGGTATTTATACTAATCCTCCTTCGCCCCAATTCATTGGTCGAAGGTGGTCTCCTTCGACCCTTTCACAGGGTCGAATGAGCCCTGTCTGGTCGAAGGGAATTCCTCAAATTCCACTTCCCTGGTTCGCCCATTTACAAGGGTCGAACCAGACAATTACTTCTCCTTCGACCACTCGAAGTGGTCGAACCAAGACCCCTTTTTAACTAGTTTTCCAGTTTGTCGTGTTTAACGCATTCTAACACCTCTTAAACCATAAGCATGCATCCTTAGTCTATATTTAACACATTTAAGCACAGATAATCATTTACACATCATTTAAACACATCTATGTATATAATTCACCACACGACCCATAATCTACACATATACTTAATTAGTTCATGTAATGTCACCAACAACGGAACCCGGTACTAGTGTATTACCAAAACGACTCCCAATGATCCTCCAGATCATTGTACCCTGGACAATCCTAACTTGACCCGACTCAACTAACCCAGTTATGTTTGTTTATAAACGTTTCTCGCTAAGGTAGACTTAGATGTTACTAATATGTTTAAGCCGAACATACCGGGTGTCACCTCATCCCCACGTTGAAAGAATTTTCGTCCCGAAAATTGCGCAAAGCCCCAAAAAGAAAGAAACGAAAAGAACAGAACGAAAAGAAAATTACCGGGTGTCACATCATCCCCACGTTGAAAGGAATCTCGACCCGAGATTCATTCCGCTTCAGCAGTAACATGCCTCGACTCAAACGCGCGCTTCGGAAAAAGATGAGGATACTTAGCTTTCATCTGATCCTCCCGTTCGCATGTGAACTCCGGTCCACGGTTCGAGTTCCAACGGACTTTAATGATGCGGTTTTATCTCCGACGAAAGCTACGAATCTTGTAGTCGAGAATCTCGACAGGTTCCTCTACAATGCGAAGACGATCATCAACCTTGATCTCTTCCAGTGGTACAATGAGAGATTCATCAGCCAAACACTTCTTCAAGTTAGACACATGGAAGACGTTGTGCACACTACCGAGCTCCGCCGGTAAGTCAATTCTGTATGCCACCGGTCCAATCCGATCCAAGATTGCGAACGGTCCGACATAACGAGGGTTAAGCTTGCCACGCTTTCCAAAGCGTATGACGCCCTTCCATGGTGAAACTTTCAGAAGTACCTTGTCCCCAACCTGGAACTCTAAAGGTTTTCGACGGCGATCGACATAGCTCTTCTGACGATCCCGTGCAGCAGCCAAACGTTGACGGATCTGTACAACTTTCTCCGAAGTTTCGTACACGAGTTCCGGACCAGTGAGCTGGCTCTCGCCCACCTCGGCCCAACAAAGTGGTGATCGACATTTCCGTCCGTAAAGAGCCTCGAACGGAGCTGCCTTGATGCTAGAGTGATAGCTGTTGTTGTAGGAGAACTCCACTAACGGCAGGTGGATCTCCCAACTTTTGCCAAAATCGATGACACATGCCCGAAGCATGTCTTCCAAGGTTTGAATCGTCCGCTCACTCTGTCCATCAGTTTGCGGATGATAAGCCGTACTCATATCCAACTGAGTACCCAAAGCCTTGTGCAGAGCCTTCCAGAAGCGCGAAGCGAAACGAGAATCACGATCAGAGATAATAGAAACAGGCACCCCGTGCCGAGCAACCACCTCCTTAAGGTAAAGTCGAGCCAACCGCTCGAGTCCATCGGTTTCCTTAATAGGTATAAAACGTGCCGGTTTTGTCAGCCGGTCAACAATCACCCAGATCATATCGTACCCACTAGGTGACCTTGGCAACTTGGTGACAAAATCCATTGTGATTCGTTCCCACTTCCATTCTGGAACCTCTGGTTGTTGCTGGAGACCAGACGGCCTCTGATACTCCACCTTGACTTTAGCACAAGTCAAACATTTGCTGACATAAGAAGCTATATCAGCTTTCATGTTCGTCCACCAATAAAGTATCTTCAAATCCTGATACATCTTATCGGAGCCAGGGTGAATAGAATACCGGGATTTGTGAGCTTCATCCAGAACAAGCTCGCGCAATCCCCCGAACAATGGGACCCAAACACGTCCCGCAAAATAGTGTAAGCCATCAGTCCTGAGCTCAAGATGCTTGTCATCACTGTGCATAGTTTCAGCCTTAAGGTTTTCCTCCTTCAAGGCTTCCAACTGTGCAGAACGGATTCGGTCAGGCAACGACGAATGAATGGTGAGCTGTAAGGCTCGAACACGACGAGGGTTCGCAGACTCCTTCCTGCTCAAGGCGTCTGCCACAACGTTCACCTTGCCAGGATGGTATTTGATGGCACAGTCATAATCGTTCAGGAGTTCAACCCAGCGACGCTGCCGCATGTTCAACACCTTCTGGTCGAAAATATGCTGAAGACTCTTGTGATCGGTATATACTTCACACTTGGTACCGTACAAGTAATGTCTCCAGATTTTCAACGCAAAGACCACCACGCCCAGTTCCAAGTCATGAGTAGTGTAGTTCTTCTCATGAACTTTGAGTTGACGAGAAGCATAAGCAATAACCTTCCCGCGCTGCATCAACACGCAACCGAGACCATGAATAGAAGCATCACAGTACACAACGAAGTCATCCGTACCCTCTGGTAAGGACAAGATAGGTGCAGAACAAAGTTTAAGTTTCAGCATCTGAAATGCTGATTCTTGTGGTTCATCCCAGTCGAACTTTCGGTCCTTCTAGGTAAGAGCAGTGAGGGGTTGAGCGATCTTCGAAAATCCCTCAATGAAACGACGATAATAACCCGCAAGACCTAGGAATTTCCGCACCTCAGATGGCGTCTTTGGTGCTTCCCAGTCCTTAATAGCTTCGATCTTAGCCGGATCGACATGAATTCCCAGTTCCTTCACCACATGTCCTAGGAATTGAACTTCACGTAACCAGAAATCACACTTTGAGAACTTAGCATACAACCGCTCCTGTCTCAAAAGTTCCAAGACCAACCGCAGATGTTCCTCATGATCCGTCTTGTTCTTGGAGTAAATCAGAATATCGTCAATGAACACGATGACGAACTTATCAAGGTATGGTTTACAAACGCGGTTCATCAAATCCATGAACACCGCCGGTGCATTAGTGAGACCGAAAGGCATGACCAAGAACTCAAAATGGCCATAACGAGTGCGAAAAGCAGTCTTCTGAATGTCAGCTTCCCTGACGCGTAACTGGTGATAACCGGACCGCAAATCAATCTTCGAATAGTAGCTAGAGCCCTGAAGCTGGTCAAAGAGATCATCAATGCGAGGAAGAGGATAACGATTCTTGATGGTCACTTTGTTCAGCTCACGATAATCAATACACATGCGAAGACTTCCGTCCTTCTTCTTCACAAACAAAATAGGAGCTCCCCACGAGGAAGAACTCGGTCGGATGAAACCCTTTTCCAAGAGTTCCTGTAACTGGCTGGACAACTCTTGCATCTCGGGAGGTGCAAGACGATACGGAGCTCGGGCAATAGGAGCAGCGCCCGGAGTAAGATCGATACCAAACTCAACCTGACGATGGGGAGGAAGACCAGGTAAATCATCAGGAAACACATCAGAAAAGTCACGAACCACCGGAATATCCTCGATCCTCTTCTCACCGTCAGTAGAAACGTTAACAAGTGCCAGAATGGCTGAACAGCCCTTCCGAAGATACTTACGGGCTTTCATGCTAGAAATGATACTCAGCGGAGCACCGCTTTTCTCGCCACGAACCGAAAGAATCTCTCCGTCAGGGAGAGGGATCCGAATAACCTTGTCAAAACAAACGATCTCCGCGCGATACAACGATAACCAATCCATGCCAACCACGACATCAAAACTACCCAGGGGTACCGGCATAAGGTCAATGGGGAAAGACAAACCCGACAGTTCCAAGCGACATTCCCTAAGGGTGTGTGTCGCTTCGATTTTCTTACCATCAGCCAATTCTATTAAGTACGTAGCCTCTAAAGGTGTGGGTACTATATCTAGCAATCGACTAATATCCAAAGATACGAAACTCTTATCGGCACCAGAATCAAACAAGACAGATTCATAGCGATCATTAAGAAGGAACGTACCGGTAACTGTGTCTGGATCCTGCCTAGCCTCCGCAGATCCAATGACGAAAGCACGTGTTGTCCTGCCTCCGCCGCCGTTGTTCCCGTTACCGTTCCCGCCCCTCCCATTATCGCCCTGCTTCAGTTTGGGACAGTCACGCTTGAAATGTCCCGTGTCACCACAGTGATAACACCCCTGCCTCCCCTGAGTCCCCTGAGCAGCAGGAGCAGGAGTAGCCGCAGGAGTCTGAGTTGGGGTGAGTGCCACCTTGCAATCCTTAGCATGGTGCCCCAACTGATGGAACCGATGACAACGAGCCCTATCACAACTCCCAGAATGATGGAAACCACGCTTGTTGCACTTGGGATGATTCCCAACATACCCACTCGTCTTCTGCCCAGAAGAAGACCCAGATGACTCAAACTTCTTTGCCGGCTGTGCTGGCACCACACTCTTCCCCACACCCTCCCACTTCCTCTTGTTCCCCTCAGCAACCTTCACAGTAGCACCCTTGGGTGGCAAAACGCCTTCTGCCACCTTCAGGTTAGTCATCCGATGAGCTGATCAGACAACTTCAGCAATAGTGGGAAGATTCCCAGCAGCCACCAACCCAGCAATCTCGGGCACTAGTCCAGACACATAGTGCTCGATCCTCCTGTACTCGGGTGTGTGTAAATCAGGACACAACACCGCCAACTCATTCCTCCTCACAGTGTATTCCTCAATCTCAGACCCAACCATCTTGTAACTCTAGACCTCATGTTCCAACTTCTGTATCTCCTCTCTCGGACAGTACTCACCTCTCAACAGCTGCACGAACTCCGCCCAAGGCATAGCAATAGCCTCCCCCAATCCCATGTTCTGTGTAGTAGCATTCCACCACGACAGTGCAGGCCCCTCAAATGTCGCAGTAGCATACTTCACCCGGTCCCCAGCGGGACAGTTACACATAACAAACACAGATTCCAAGAATGAGGTGGGGGTGGATTGGCACCAACACCTGAAACATGGTACACGAGTAAAACACAAACGAAAGGACACGAAACCCAAGAATGAGGCAAGGTCGACAGAAATCAACTCACCACCCATGGCATTAATCCCAGCCTGGAAATTTGCCATAGCCATGTTCACTTGCTGCTGTAGCAAGTTGTTTAGTTCAGCTTGGGTCATGTTGATGTTACCACGACCACCGCCTCCAGCGCGACCACCACCGCCAGCACGGCCACCGCCGCCACCACGACGTCCACCACCGCGAGCACCAGACATGATCTAACAAATCAAGAAATCGAGAGATTCAGAGTCACTTCCAGTGTTAACCACTAGAAATTTACAAGAGTTAACCTAGGGACAAATCCAGGACTATACATCCAAACTCGAAGTCCATCGGGATTTCCATGCATTCCAGTTTATTATTTCGTGTGCACCCGAAAAGATAAACTGCTCTACATGGTCCTCCAGATGTACCCCTAATCTAGACCCCAGTCACCGACATTGTCGCCTAATAACGTGTGACGATAGGTGCAAGTGTAAGAAGGCATGTGTGTGCTAGAACCAACAAATCAACCCCTCCTTCTTCAATCCAGAAGAAGAAGACAAGAGTAGGTAAGAACCCAAATAAAAACGGATGATGTAACGGAGAAACATGATGATGATGTAAGGACACCCCGACAACGTTAGTACGTATCCCACTAATAGACCCAAAGTATGTGACCGTCTAGTGTGTGCGACTCGGCTATAGACCAGACTCTACATGCAGTCCTAGTTCACTATAACCATTGGCTCTGATACCAATCTGTCACACCCTCAAATTCCAACTGGGGGTTTTACCGCGAGACGCATGACAAACCAGGATCCAAGTCAACAATCACAATAAACAACTCTATATGAAAAACGTAAATAGACATAACCATTAATTTAATAAGCGGAAGCGGTTCAGTAGCATTTAATCAACTATGCTATCATTCAAAAGTTGTTCAAAATACTTTTATTACAAAACGTGCAACTATGCCTAGACGCCAATGCAGACCCGTGCGCCTAGTTCCGTTCATTGCTACCTTAGCGACTTGAGAAAAACATGCCAAAAGATGTCAACATAAAATGCTGGTGAGTTCACAGGTTTGTTCAAAATGTTACCAAAACGTTACCATGTCCATACTATATCAATGTTACCAAGTACGCTAGCTAGGCGTATGTTTTATTACTACTACGATTGGAAACCATTACTAGACACGTTTAGCAATGTTCAGCATGTTTAAGCAGCCCGTATGTTCAGCACGATAATGTTCCTCTTCGAGACAATATGCACCCGCCCGGCCCTCCAAGCCGACGAGTGGAGCAGGTCACGCCCAATAGATCTATCCACATTTCCCCCGTTGTGCATCCCCGCACATTCATGGTTTCCCCCGGGACTTTCCAAAAGATCGTATAGCAATATAAAGTTAAAACCATAGTATGACATATGTTACCAAAACCGTTTAGCGCATGTTTTCTCCCCCAAAAGTTAAACCAGTAAAAGTGGGGCCGTGAACTCACCTTAGATAGCGTTCTTCAATTACAAGTAAAGATGGTTAGCCCTTGATAATCCCTCTACCGGAGATCTATCAAAATGTTCACATAAGTGTTCTGACTAATAACCATAAGGTTATCTAGTCCCCGATTGTCCAGATCGTAACCAAGTACATTTCAAAACGTGTTTAAATGTTTAACCGACACACTAGACCGACCGACATCCCGTTGGTGACCCATTACCCTAACTAATCAAGTACACATAGATTACACACAAGGTTCAAGCATAAAACACTTAGTTTGTATCAAAAATCTCATTTCTGCATCAGAACGGTCGAACCAGTCAGTTTTAAGTCTCCTTCGCACCTTTTAGTCTCCTTCGCCCGTTTTACATCTCGTTCGACCGTTTGATGCTTCCTTCGCCCGTTTTATCACATTCGCTCAATAAAAACCCAGGTTCGACCCTAGACCCCTCCTTCGCACCTTCGATTGGTCGAAGGAGGCCAGGTTCGCCCCTGTTGTATAATTTTTCCTAAAAACGCTTCAAACACATTCAAAACGACTCGAAACATCATCAAACACAGCAGTCAAGCATAGATATCTTATTCCTACAAAACCCCACCGATTTCCCCCGATAATACGTCCGTTTCAGCCCTTTCCCAAAATGGTAAAGATTATGGAAACATCACTTTCATGCATGAATTATTTACCCAATTTGGAAACTTTTGAAATCAATTCATGCTTAGCTTAAAATACTCAGTTTGTCGATTATCCGATCTTTCTTATCCATTCTATTGATCATAAATATTCATACATCAAGTTTTAATCCAATAAAACCCCCAAATATCATCATATCCAATCCTAACCCTAAACAACAATATTCCAACAAACAATCCTATATCATGTTTCTATCATAGATATAGCAGCAATTCATTGAACAACACATAACACCACATAATACACAATTTACATATGTTATTCATCATGAAAACCTATGTTAAATGATCATGTTTTGATTTAGAAAGATGTTTAAAAGGTTTTTAATCATAAAAACACCCTTAGAACAGATCCGGACAATTAGGGTTAGATGAAAACGAATTAAAATGCTTTTAAAAAGGTTTAGGATTATGAACACACCTTGGATTCTTGTTTAGATGTTGTAGATAGGTTAGATTATGAAAAAGAAGAGCAAAAACTCCTTCCTTAGTGTTTTAGATCGTTTGAGAGCGTTTTGGGACGGTTAGGGTTTGTGAAATGATGAAAATTGACAAAGGCTGGTATTTATACTAATCCTCCTTCGCCCCAATTCATTGGTCGAAGGTGGTCTCCTTCGACCCTTTCACAGGGTCGAATGAGCCCTGTCTGGTCGAAGGGAATTCCTCAAATTCCACTTCCCTGGTTCGCCCATTTACAAGGGTCGAACCAGACAATTACTTCTCCTTCGACCACTCGAAGTGGTCGAACCAAGACCCCTTTTTATCTAGTTTTCCAGTTTGTCGTGTTTAACGCATTCTAACACCTCTTAAACCATAAGCATGCATCCTTAGTCTATATTTAACACATTTAAGCATAGATAATCATTTACACATCATTTAAACACATCTATGTATATAATTCACCACACGACCCATAATCTACACATATACTTAATTAGTTCATGTAATGTCACCAACAACGGAACCCGGTACTAGTGTATTACCAAAACGACTCCCAATGATCCTCCAGATCATTGTACCCTGGACAATCCTAACTTGACCCGACTCAACTAACCCAGTTAAGTTTGTTTATAAACGTTTCTCGCTAAGGTAGACTTAGATGTTACTAATATGTTTAAGCCGAACATGCCAGGTGTCACACTACTTTTCGATGGAAAGATATGTTAGGGAAATATGTGATATGTTGAATACTTGAGTTTTTTGTTCGCCACTCGGGGTGAGCCCTCGTTACCGTAACCATTTATTCGTGTGTATGTATGAAATCGAAAACCGAAGGAATATTTGGATAGTACTATTGGTGCCTGACAAGGCCCACCCCTAATCGATAGCGTCGATTTATGCAACTCTGTATGCCAGGGGTGCATGTATTCTGAACTAAGTTGTTATTTTCCGAGAAACAACTACGAGCGAGGCATTATTAGTCTTGGTTTGGTTATGGGCTCAAGTAGATTGTAGGAACTTGCAACTCCTATAATAGTCACTACTTGTGTTTATTTCCCAAAAATGTTGTTGTTAAAATGTTTGTAAATTAAAACCTGTGAACTCACCAATATTTATATATTGACGAGTTTTAACATATCTTTCAAGTAACTAATTTGCTGGAAGTTTACATGGCTAGGAGCGGGCGGGGATCTCATAAGACATCGGATATTTTGATGGGGTTTTACCTTTATTTTCCATGGCTTGGAATATAATAGTGAAACCTCTACTTTTGGGTTTTTAAACTATGTTGTTTTAAGAATGTACGAACATGAAACTACTTTCGACGTTTAAATAAATGATCATTTCTTAATTACTTATAGTTTGTGTTAATCTTGGTTTTATACTCTTCGAACGTCGCGCCACGTGTTTCCGCCATTGGCGTGGTGTGACATTCTACGATATATACAAAGACAAATTGACACAACACTGTGGCGGGCAATCGGAAGCCGACGTACTCCATTCGCCACATGTTGAGTATAAAAGATGGAAAAACATTAAAACGCACTTTCAAATTTTGAATGAAAAATAGAGCATCACATAATTCTTGACAACTATTGTTAATTACTGGAATTTCGTTAAAATTTTTCAATCGAAAATCAAATATAATTAATCGAACCTGAATTGAATCTGAATTTCTTATATACTGGATTGTTAAATATAATTAATCGAATTTGAATCAGAGGTTAAAGAATGAAAAAAAGTCTAACTTACCCTTTTAATCAACTGGGATTGAGTTTATTAAGCTTAACTATGGTTTACAGGTGTCATCACATTGTGGCTTCCTACACTTCCTATGTTAAGGAACTTTCTACCGTATACTTTCTCTAGCTTTAAACCCATGTTTAAATGTAAGGGGTGTTTAAACTATAGCCGACTACCTAAATTCCGATTTGGGTTTTTATGTAGACTAGCAGGAATACTCGTAGGGGTGTTCAGAAAAACCGAAAACCAAATAAATCGTAAACCGAACCGTAACCGAAAAACCGATCTGAACAATGAATTTGGTGTTTGGTTTGGTTTTTGGTTCTAAAATTTTTTAATTTGGTTTATTCAGATAACCGAATAAACCAATAAACTAATTAATTATTAAATAAAATAATAATATTTAATAAGCCATATATAATATATAAGCCCAAATATTAAATGTAAGCCCAACCCAAAATAAAGCCCACTTATTTCTATGATGTTTGTGTTTTTGTGTAAGACTATTTTCCGGATTTGTTTGTTTTATTTTGCTTTTAAACCTTCTTTTACAATATATTTTGAGGTTTGATTTTTTGGTTTATATTAATTGCTAACTTTCTATTCGAATTTTGAACACAAAGCTATATAAGTTATAGGAAAAGAAAACTTCTAAATTCAATTTGGTTGAAATCGGTTTGTTTGGTTTTAAACCGAAACCAAACCGAATTCAATTTGGTTGAATTTGGTTTGGTTTTTATATTTCTAATTTGGTTTGGTTCAGTTTTTGGTTTGGGGTATAAAATTTTGAAAACCGAATAAACCGAACCGAATAAACCAAGTAAACCGTAAACCGAACCGATGAACACCACTAAATGCTCGCGTGTTACGACGGGTGTCCCAACTCTTATCAAATTCGTTTTTTATGTCTATTATAAACCACAACCAACTACGAGTTTCTAACACTTATTTATGCGTGCGCGTTATGGGGGCTAAAAATGTGTTGTCGAAACTAATAAATTTTGTTTCACCTACAGAGCCAAAACCCAACAAAACCAATTGGCCAAAAGATTAAACTACAATTTTCAAACAACAGGAATTTGTATAACAAGTTAGGAAATCAATGCATAAGTGAAGATAAATACAACACCTGATTAGAACCATCCTCTCCTAAGATTAGAATAACTTTTATTGCGGATATAATCTATTGTGCAGCAGGAGGTGATATTGATAAGTATACTTCAAATACTAAATAAGCAACCGAAAATGTAACATGTATTAGCCTTAATAAAAAAGTCTTATATCTAAATCATTGGTTATTATACGATAATACAGTAATGACAGAGAACTGTTTGTTAAAAAGTTATCATATTGTATCTTTTAAAGAAATTTAAAAGGATGGTAATTAAACAAGGGAAAATCTTCAAAATAAAGATTGATCCCTTAAATTACAAAAATAAACACATAAAATGTCTTAAGTTCAGAGACTTCACACTATCCAACACTACTCAGAATTCGACATTTGTTCGAAGAGTCTTAAATAAAGACTCTTTAATTTGTAATGGGCCACAAACCAACCAATCAAAAAGTCTTATATCTAAATCCTTTGTTTTCACTGTTTTGAGAAGATTTGCCTTTCCACAAATCAGTATTCCAAGCCTCCACTAGTGTTTCCAAAGACTCTTGACTAATCCAGAGTGGCTTAAACGAAAAAACGGGAGTCAGATCGTTCCCAAGTTCTGCACCCTCTTGGTTCGCGGTCTTGGCTTTATCGTGGGCTCTCTTCTGTAACATTTCGTATTAAATTATTTGTACGTTACGATTATTATTAATAAAACGTCAAATTTCATCTTTTATCGTCCCATTAAAAATATTTCGTGACGCATTTGGACCCCTGATACTATACTATATATTTATAACATCTAAATATTGTGGAAATAATTATCAAAAATTAAAGGCTTGGGCCGGGATTCGAACCCGAGCCCATAGCCGGTTCAATATACACCCACCACACAACCAGTTTTAAGTATGAAAATACTTTTTATAAAATTATTTTCTTGAAAATAGAATATATAATCTATTTATTTCAAATTGTCTAAATATAACTTTAATATCTAAAAATATTAAAATTAAAGAATTTCTGAATTAAAAATTGTATTTCTGTTCCAAATGGATAGAAATAATTTATGTAAAATTTTGGTGTAAAAATATTGAAAAATGAATTTATTATGATTTATTTATTACTAAAACTAACAAAAATTGATTAAAAATATAAAATAAACGGTTTTTCCAAAATAAATATAAATGAATAAACTTATATTATTAATAATATATGTTAAATGAATTATTTTTGAAAAACTAAAAATTTGTAAAATGAACTTTACCATTATAAGATCATATAGTAATTTTTTTTTGTAGAATTTAATAGGCACTTTTAGTATTTTAAAACTATTTTTAAAAGTTTAATGATTAAGTATATAAATAAAGGAGTTTTTTTTAAAAAATCTGCTGTTGGGAGGGTTCGAACCCGGTGCTGATCCATTGTTATACTCCCACCTTAACCAACTGGACCGTTGGTCGTTTTGTTAATTACACCAAATTAAAAGACTTATAAATCATTATTCCTTTTATCCCCAATTTGTTTATAAACCCTAGAAATCTAGATCGCCCAATTAAGCATCAAACAACATCAATACAGAAAAACAAGTATAGGGCTTTTGATCCTTATACAAAATCGACCATAGCCAAGGTTTTAATTTGAACTTACCTATCGCGAACGAAGGGGGATGCGTGATAGCAAGACTCGTGACCAAACGCTTCAAATCCGATCTATTACGTATTTATGAATGAAATCTGATGTTGTGGTTTGATTTTCGGCCCCTTTTGAGTGTCATGGATGGTTTGATTGTCACAATATCATCTATATATATGAATTCAATTTTTTTGCTAAGGAAAGTTAATAAATCGGTAAAATTGGTCAAAAACCCGTAATGATTGTTTAGGAAGGTAAAGGGAATCAAGATGCGTGATTGTCGGGATTAGATTGAAGTTTGGTGTATGAATTAAGCTATAGATTATCGGTCAAAGCTTGCCAATTTCGTGGGTCTGCTGCACGCGTGAAGGAAGGAGAAGGTCAACAGGTTCGTTTTTAGGAGGTGTTAAAGCAATTATGGTTGGGTTTAATTTCAAAAGTCAAGTGTAGCTCAAGTGGTTATGGCGTGTGTTGTTTGGGTGCACTGCTCCGGTTCGAAACCCGGCTGGAGCACCCCTTTTTGTTTTTTTTAAGTGAAGGGAAGGGGGAGAAGTGGAATTGGGCCTGGTTGATGGGCTCAGCTTCTTGTGGGCTCCGAAATCCAAAAAAAAAAAATGGGTTTGGGCTATGGTTTGGTTGTGGTTTGGTTATGGTTTTGATAATGGGTTTCAAGTGTTTATAAATATATATCTATACATAATCTGAATTTTTTTATAATTATTAATATTATTATTATTATTATTATTATTATTATTATTATATAAAAATAAAAGTGACGGATGTCACATATACACCCACCACACAACCAGCTGGTCTACACCACGTACTTGGTTAACTTTCAACACATTTTAATTATATAACATATTTGAAATCCTAACAGTTGACTTGGAAAGTCAACTGTGAAGACGAGTTACCATAATCAAGTCATCTAAAACGCGTTTGATCTCTAACATGGTAAATTATGTCAATCATTGACTGATACGCGTCCATTACAACGATCAATCATCGTCAAAACCTTCCAATTATTGCCAATCATCGCGTCATCACGTTTATTACGGTCAAACCTTCCATTTCGCTAACCCGAACCTCCCACTATAAATTGAACACTTCCTAGCAAGCTTAACTCGCTGATTACTCTTTCTTCACCTCCAATTTCTGATTAAAATCATCTTTCAAAGACTTTTTGATCGTGGGTTGACTTTTCTGTTTGACCGGTTGATAAACGCGAATTCGTTTTTGTAAGTTCTCTTTTTTGATGGGTTTTGTTCATCGGCCACTACACAACAATAACCCTATGATCAATTGGGTTATTGTTGTGTAAATCAGATTATTGTTAAACAAGGGCTCGAACGATTTTCGATTTGGGGATAAAACCTTCTACAGACATGAGTATTTATTTAAAACAGACACAAGACAAACACAACCACTGATCTAGATCAAGTGGTTGTGTCTGTCTGTTTGTTAACCGGGGCACGCGGGTTCGAGTCCCACATTAAACAGTTTTTATTCTTTTCTTTTAAAAGGTTTATAAATCAAGTTTCAACATAATTATAATTATTTCTAACAGAGATTAATCATTCTCAAGGTCTAGCCCAGTTGGTGGCTAGGCTTGTGATTAGGCTCGAACCGGTCCCAGACCCGGGTTCGATTCCCAGCTTCAACAAAACAATTTTTTTACCTTTTAAGCTTTATATATATATTCACTTATATTTTTAAAATTTGTTTTAAAATACCGAAACTCCTGTATAAATTCTACAAAAATTATTTTATGTTATTCTAGTAGAAAAGTTTAACATACAATTTTTAGTTTTCCAAAAATTATTTATTTAATATATATAATAAATATTTCACGTTTATTCTATTTTAATTATAAAATTCTATAAAAATATCAAAACGATTATATAAATTCAAACAAAAATTATTCTGAGTTTATATAACATTAAACATTTCTGAAATGATTTTTATTTCTGAAAAATCATTTATTTAATATTTTTTAATCAATTTTTGTTAGTTTTAATCATAAATAAATCATAATTAATTCATTTTTCAATATTTTTGCACCAAAATTTTATATAAATTATTTCTATCCATTTAGAACAGAAATACAATTTTTAATTTAAAAATTCTTTAATTTTAATATTTTTAAATATTAAAGCTATATTTTGACAATTTGAAATAAATAGATTAAATATTCTATTTTTAAGAAAATAATTTTATAAAAATTATTTCCATACTTAAAACCTTATAATGTGACCATTTTTTAATCTAAAGTTTACACAAAGACTTTTGTTTATTTATTTATTGAATTTCTTATATTTAATAAACAATTTGATTATTAATCAAACAAATACTTATCCCCAATTCGAAACCCTAGAAAATGCTTGTATTCTAGAAAGACTTAGACTTATTTGTTACCTTATACATAGGGTAATACTTGGCAACTTTGGGGCTACACTTATACTTTTTCTCGAGACTTAATACTTTGCTAAGGTGAGTTTACGTAACCATGTTTATGCAATTCTTTATACTTGCAACATTATACTTAAGCAATTCTACATACATGTCTAGTTGTAAACTTTAATGCTTCATGAATTAGACAACAACAGTTAGACTTAAACTTCAACATACATAATCATTAGCTATGCCCAAGCCGGCGATACTCAATAATAGATCTATTGGATTGACAATCCCACCTAGATTCGTTGACAATCTTTTATGGGCAGCGCGGGTAATTGTTATCGTTCCAACATGATATTAAGGTGAACCGTGGATGACGGGATGGACCTAAACTAGTCGGAGGTTTGACTATGTGCATTCAACACTTCATGTTTATTCATGTAGACTTAAACTTACGATAGACATTTGAATTGCTAAACTTTTATTCTTAAACTTAATTGCTTGACATGGCTTATGTATTCTCACCAACTTCTAGTTGACCCCCCCCCCCCATTTTTACACCTCAACAGGTAATAATGATGCTTGAAGTCTAGAGAATTAGCATGAGGAGAAAATTGAAGTTTATGTTTTATTTGGTTATTTGATGTATTAGAATTCCATTCAAGACTTATTATGTATTTTCAATTTTGGATATTTTCTTTACTTTAAATAAATTTCAAATTAAAACTTGAATACCATGTGCTACTGTATACTCATTCTTACGTGACACCTCCATGTTTCCCCCATCGATTGGGGTGTTACAGATTGGTATCAGAGCCTTGGTTATAGGGAATTAGGTTATTAGAAAATAATGTAGACCATAACCTTAGGGATTTAAACAGTACTTGCTTCTCTTACTTGTAACCCTAATTGCTTCCTTAATCTTATCCCTATCCTATACCTTATACAACCCCAAGCTTTACAAGTGACTGCTCTTATTCGTCTGCTGCAATCCTGATCCACCATTAGATTAATAGGACAAAATCCTCAGGTTTAGCCTGGACCACCTTGAGATCTCGTCGAAGTTCTAGATTTTAATAACGAACACGTGCAATCTGGAAGGGTGAACGCCTGTATTCTGAGTCTTCTGTCTAGGCTGGAATTGCGCATATATCCCAATCAGACGAGGGACCCGGATGCCTACCTGGGAATTCTCGGGATGAGTGTTCACTTATAGGCTGAAGCATGTCTTCACTATGTTATTAGAATCTAGAATCTTTGATAAGTCAACGTTTTCGTTTATTCGTTTTAATTAATGAATAAATGATTACATTCCTTATATAACCTCATTCATTTCATTGTGTCTCTTACAGATCATGCCTCCACGTCGCAGCACTCGCAATAACAGTGGTGAAAACCAAGAGGAAAGTAGCAACAACCATGACACTAACCACAACAACAACAATAACAACAACAATGGCGTTGATGCTCAACTGGCTGCGATCATTTCTCAACAAATGGCACAACAGATCGCAACTCTGGTTCCTAACTTACTGGCTCAAGTCATCCAGATGAATGGAAACAGAAACGGCAACGGAAACGGCAATGGAAACCACAATGGAAACGGGAATGGTCTCCCAGCTTGCACTCTTAAGCACTTTAATACCTGTAATCCCCCTAAGTTCAGTGGAGATGAAGGAGCTACGGGTCTTCTACAATGGTTTGAGGGTATTGAGAATACCTTCATTAACAGTGAGTGTCCCGATAACTTTAAGGTCCGTTATGCCATGAGTGTTCTTCATAAACGAGCACTCACTTGGTGGAATGAGGAAAAGCGCACCCGCGGAGCTGAAGTTGCACTTACTATGACCTGGGATCAAGTCAAGGTGATTATGAAAGATGAGTTCTGTCCCCGTAACGAGATTAAGAAACTGGAAGACGAGTTCCACACCCTTGCTCAAGATAGTGGGGAAAACCTTGCTTATAATACCCGCTTTCACGAGCTCAGTTTGCTGTTGCCCCATAAAGTTACTCCTCTACCTATAGCCATCGACAAGTATATCAGTGGTTTGCCTATGCAAATCCAGGACACGGTATGGGGAAGGAATCCTGCCACCTTGGAAGAAGCCAAACGTCTGGCGGCTACTCTCACCGATAATGAAGAACGGTACTCTTTTTCACAAGAACACCAACAAGACTGCTGCAAAAGACATTCCTCAGCCCGCTATTGAGGTCAAGCCTGAGACTTCAAGCAACAGGAAGCACAAGGCTAGGAACTACATGGTTGCTACCACCCCACCTGCAGCACAAAACCCAGCCAAGAAACCGTATGTCGGGAACCACCTTCTTTGCAACACTTGACAATACCACCATCTTGCTGACAGACCATGCCGCCAATGTAATAACTGCAAGCGGTATGGACACTACACCAAGGCTTGCCAAACCCCTGCCACCCAAAACAACCCTGCCAGAAATAATCCAGCTCCTAATGCTCAAAATGGTAGGCCTGTTCGTGGCCAGTGCTATGAATGTGGAAGCACGGAACATTATAGGGATGCTTGCCCTAGACTTGGAAACCAGAACCAGAACCAAAACCGCAACCAAAACCAGAACCGCAACCAGAACCAAGGTGCTCGAGGTCGCGCTTACAGCCTCAATGCTAACCAGGCCCGCAATAACAGTGGTGAAAACCAAGAGGAAAGTAGCAACAACCACGACACTAACCACAACAACAACAATAACAACAACAATGGCGTTGATGCTCAATTGGCTGCGATCATTTCTCAACAAATGGCACAACAGATCGCAACTTTGGTTCCTAACTTACTGGCTCAAGTCGTCCAGATGAATGGAAACAGAAACGGCAACGGAAACGGCAATGGAAACCACAATGGAAACGGGAATGGTCTCCCAGCTTGCACTCTTAAGCACTTTAATACCTGTAATCCCCCTAAGTTCAGTGGAGATGAAGGAGCTACGGGTCTTCTACAATGGTTTGAGGGTATTGAGAATACCTTCAATAACAGTGAGTGTCCCGATAACTTTAAGGTCCGTTATGCTATGAGTGTTCTTCATAAACGAGCACTCACTTGGTGGAATGAGGAAAAGCGTACCCGCGGAGCTGAAGTTGCACTTACTATGACCTGGGATCAAGTCAAGGTGATTATGAAAGATGAGTTCTGTCCCCGTAACGAGATTAAGAAACTGGAAGACGAGTTCCACACCCTTGCTCAAGATAGTGGGGAAAACCTTGCTTGTAATACCCGCTTTCACGAGCTCAGTTTGCTGTTGCCCCATAAAGTTACTCCTCTACCTTTAGCCATCGAGAAGTATATCGGTGGTTTGCCTATGCAAATCCAGGACACGGTATGGGGAAGGAATCCTGCCACCTTGGAAGAAGCCAAACGTCTGGCGGCTACTCTCACCGATAATGAAGAACGGTACTCTTTTTCGCAAGAACACCAAGAAGACTGCTGCAAAAGACATTCCTCAGCCCGCTATTGAGGTCAAGCCTGAGACTTCAAGCAACAGGAAACACAAGGCTAGGAACTACATGGTTGCTACCACCCCACCTGCAGCACAATACCCAGCCAAGAAACCGTATGTCAGGAACCACCTTCTTTGCAACACTTGTCAATACCACCATCTTGCTGACAGACCATGCCGCCAATGTAATAACTGCAAGTGGTATGGACACTACACCAAGGCTTGCCAAACCCCTGCCACCCAAAACAACCCCGCCATAAATAATCCAGCTCCTAATGCTCAAAATGGTAGGCCTGTTCGTGGCCAGTGCTATGAATGTGGAAGCACAGAACATTATAGGGATGCTTGCCCTAGACTTGGAAACCAGAACCAGAACCAAAACCGCAACCAAAACCAAAACCGCACCAGAACCAAGGTGCTCGAGGTCGCGCTTACAACCTCAATGCTAACCAGGCCCGCAATAACAGTGGTGAAAACCAAGAGGAAAGTAGCAACAACCATGACACTAACCACAACAACAACAATAACAACAACAACAATGGCGTTGATGCTCAACTGGCTGCGATCATTTCTCAACAAATGGCACAACAGATCGCAACTCTGGTTCCTAACTTACTGGCTCAAGTCATCCAGATGAATGGAAACAGAAACGGCAACGGAAACGGCAATGGAAACCACAATGGAAACGGGAATGGTCTCCCAGCTTGCACTCTTAAGCACTTTAATACCTGTAATCCCCCTAAGTTCAGTGGAGATGAAGGAGCTACGGGTCTTCTACAATGGTTTGAGGGTATTGAGAATACCTTCATTAACAGTGAGTGTCCCGATAACTTTAAGGTCCGTTATGCCATGAGTGTTCTTCATAAACGAGCACTCACTTGGTGGAATGAGGAAAAGCGCACCCGCGGAGCTGAAGTTGCACTTACTATGACCTGGGATCAAGTCAAGGTGATTATGAAAGATGAGTTCTGTCCCCGTAACGAGATTAAGAAACTGGAAGACGAGTTCCACACCCTTGCTCAAGATAGTGGGGAAAACCTTGCTTATAATACCCGCTTTCACGAGCTCAGTTTGCTGTTGCCCCATAAAGTTACTCCTCTACCTATAGCCATCGACAAGTATATCAGTGGTTTGCCTATGCAAATCCAGGACACGGTATGGGGAAGGAATCCTGCCACCTTGGAAGAAGCCAAACGTCTGGCGGCTACTCTCACCGATAATGAAGAACGGTACTCTTTTTCACAAGAACACCAACAAGACTGCTGCAAAAGACATTCCTCAGCCCGCTATTGAGGTCAAGCCTGAGACTTCAAGCAACAGGAAGCACAAGGCTAGGAACTACATGGTTGCTACCACCCCACCTGCAGCACAAAACCCAGCCAAGAAACCGTATGTCGGGAACCACCTTCTTTGCAACACTTGACAATACCACCATCTTGCTGACAGACCATGCCGCCAATGTAATAACTGCAAGCGGTATGGACACTACACCAAGGCTTGCCAAACCCCTGCCACCCAAAACAACCCTGCCAGAAATAATCCAGCTCCTAATGCTCAAAATGGTAGGCCTGTTCGTGGCCAGTGCTATGAATGTGGAAGCACGGAACATTATAGGGATGCTTGCCCTAGACTTGGAAACCAGAACCAGAACCAAAACCGCAACCAAAACCAGAACCGCAACCAGAACCAAGGTGCTCGAGGTCGCGCTTACAGCCTCAATGCTAACCAGGCCCGCAATAACAGTGGTGAAAACCAAGAGGAAAGTAGCAACAACCACGACACTAACCACAACAACAACAATAACAACAACAATGGCGTTGATGCTCAACTGGCTGCGATCATTTCTCAACAAATGGCACAACAGATCGCAACTCTGGTTCCTAACTTACTGGCTCAAGTCATCCTGATGAATGGAAACAGAAACGGCAACGGAAACGGCAATGGAAACCACAATGGAAACGGGAATGGTCTCCCAGCTTGCACTCTTAAGCACTTTAATACCTGTAATCCCCCTAAGTTCAGTGGAGATGAAGGAGCTACGGGTCTTCTACAATGGTTTGAGGGTATTGAGAATACCTTCATTAACAGTGAGTGTCCCGATAACTTTAAGGTCCGTTATGCCATGAGTGTTCTTCATAAACGAGCACTCACTTGGTGGAATGAGGAAAAGCGCACCCGCGGAGCTGAAGTTGCACTTACTATGACCTGGGATCAAGTCAAGGTGATTATGAAAGATGAGTTCTGTCCCCGTAACGAGATTAAGAAACTGGAAGACGAGTTCCACACCCTTGCTCAAGATAGTGGGGAAAACCTTGCTTATAATACCCGCTTTCACGAGCTCAGTTTGTTGTTGCCCCATAAAGTTACTCCTCTACCTATAGCCATCGAGAAGTATATCGGTGGTTTGCCTATGCAAATCCAGGACATGGTATGGGGAAGGAATCCTGCCACCTTGGAAGAAGCCAAACGTCTGGCGGCTACTATGACACCCGGCAAATTCTGGTTAACAACGTTGTCTAGATGAAAGTCTACCTTAGCGAGTCACGCGTATATTGTACTTAACTGGGTTAGTTAAGTCGGGTTATGGTTCGGGAACTATCGGTTTAGTCTAGAAGATCATTGGATGTTGGTCTAGAGGTTCATTAGATGTCGGTCCTTAACCAAGTGTACAAACGGTGACGATTTGTAGGATCGTCAAGGCATACGGAACATACAAGTCTCGAGTCCCGGGAATTGGTTAACGAGTGTGAATATGTGTATTTACAAGTGTTATGTGTTTCCAATCATTATGTGACTTGTCGGTACGTGAATATGTGTTAACATATGTTAAAACGGGGTTTAACGCGCAAAACACACGAAACCAGCCCCTATAGGCGATTAGGGAGGCCTAATCGCCTATAAGGGAGGCGAGTAGGCATCTTAGGGGCGAGTAGGGGACTAATTGCATGACTGTTCATGCGATTAGGCCCCAATTGCATGAACTTACATGCGATTAGGACCCCTAATCGCGTGTAAACTGGTTTCATATTTTCGGGGGAGAAAACATGCATTGGTAGCTTGCACTCTTAGGTGTCTTTTTGATTTACCTATGCACAAAATTTTCTGTGTCTTTTAGTTTCTCAACATGTGTATGACCGGACTCAGCTTGTGCAGACCTATAGCACAGTGGGAATCCAGCTTTCCGTGTAGATCTTTACTGTTAATCACCTATTAGCAGTTTGCTTGATTCCAGGCTGAATCTACCGACACATCGTTGCTTGAGACCACAACATCCTCTGGGTCCTATTCACATGCTGACGAAATATGATTAGTTTCTATCATTTCTTGAATTAATTCTTTTGAAATTTTGCAGTAGAGATGGACCGGTTTTACTTTCTCCCCTAAAAATCTTTGTTTGAATAAATAAAAGATTTTTCTTTTATATATTATGCACAAGTAAAGTTTTTTTTTTATTATTATTTTTTTTTTAAATCATTCAAAATTTATCATCTCTAGCCATGTTACCAACTGATGAAAACGGGTTTTGTCAAAAGCTTTTGTGAAGATATCTGCCTTTTGATCAGCAGTATCTATTGGCAACACCTGTATATATCCTTTGTCGTGAGCATCGCGAATGGAGTGAATCCGAATTTCAATATGTTTGGTTTTAGAATGATCAATTGGATTCTTCACAATGTCACGACAGGCATCGTTATCAATGAAAATAGGTGTATGCATGACATTCAAACCGTAGTCCAAAAGCAGATTTTGGATCCATAACACTTGACAACAACAACTGGATGCAACTGTGTATTCAGCTTGAGCAGTAGAGATGGACACTGTAGTCTGCTTCTTGCTCTTCAATGATACTGAAATTGTTGAAAACAACATCCACGTCAAAGAACCAGTCAGGACCGGCTCCTGTGTTAGAAGAGTTGGATTCCTGCTAATCGACATAGAAAGATTCGAGAACCATTTTGGTGCGTTTGTTGTATACTCTATAAGCCTTTTGACTTGAAGAGTATCCAACAAAGAAGCACTCATCTCTAACTGCATCAAACTTCATTATGTTCTCGTAGTTGATTAGCAGAGTACATGAGCATCCAAACGGCCTGAAGTAGTCAATCAGAGGTTTTCTTTTGAAGAGCAATTCATAACCTGTTTTCCCGCGCGCCTTCACAATTAAGACTTTGTTAAGAACATAATAGGCGGTATTCACAGCTTCAGCCCAGAAGATGATCGGCAACTTGGAGTCGATTAGCATGGTTCTGGCCGCTTCAATAAGTGTACGATTCTTCCTTTCAGCAACTCCATTCTGTTGAGGAGTTCTCGTAGCACTGTACTGAAGATGAATTCCTTTGTTTACGGCCCCTCTTTTAAACTGGTTTCATATTTTCGGGGGAGAAAACATGTGTTAAAACGATTATTTGGTAACTACTGTCATACTATGGGTTTCTATTGTGTACTACACGATCTTTGGAAGTCCCGGGGGGAACCATGAATGTGCGGGTTTGCACAACGGGGAAATGTGAATAGCGCTATTGGGAGTGACCAACCCCGCTCGTCGGCTTGGAGGGCCGGGCGAGTGCATATTGTCTCAAACAGGAACAACAGGTTTACTTTTCGGGCACAACATCTGGTATGCGTGTTAGTAATGGTTTTCCAATCATGGTAGTAACAAAACATACGCCTAGCTAGCGTACACTGGTTTTCGATTTGTTATAGTATGGACAGGTGGACTTGGTACTTGGATTACAAAACCTGTAAACTCACCAGCATTTTTGTGCTGACGTAAACTTTTACATGTTTTCTCAGGTCGCTAAGGTAGCACTACTGGACTAGGGCGCACGCGTCTGCACGGCGTCTAGTTAGAGTCGCATGGTTTCATATGTTAAACATTTGGATTACTTTTGAGATACTGTTTTGAATAAGCTTCCGCTGTAAACGGGGATTTTAAACTATGTTTTGAAATTGCATTATATTCATTTAGACTTGTTTATTGTGATCGTTGGTTTGGATCCTGGTTTGTCATGCGCCTCGCGGTAAAACTCCGCAAGTGGATTTTGAGGGTGTGACAGATTGGTATCAGAGACAGGTTATAGTGAACTAGGACTGCATGTAGAGTCTAGTCTATTGCCGAGTCGCACACACTAGACGTTCACATGGTACTAAACGTTATGGTGGTTTACGTATGGTCTTGTCGGGGTGTCTCTAAATCATTCGGTCTTTCTATGTTACATCATCCGTTCTATCCTAGGTCGAGTTACTTGCTTCTAGGCAGTGTGGTGTATTGGGGTAAATCGTGTACTCTTGAGATTTGTCCAAGGCTCGGACATCTCCCTTTCGTACTCCAATAGAAACATTTGCCATAAACTACCGTAGTATTACGGTGTATAGCTAAAAGTCTATGTTCGGTGATTTGAACTTTGAACTAGGAGAACACTTGGAGGACCATGTAGAGCGGTTTATCATTTTGGGTGGACACAAAATCATAAACCGAAATGCATGGAAGCCCTGGTGAGCTCTGGGTTTGAAGGGATAGTCCTGGATTGGATCTAGCTTTGATCTTGTGAACATTAGTGGTTATCTTTATCTGCGAAACTAAATTTTCTCGTTCTTTCTGCCAGAATCATGTCTGGAGTAAGAGGAGGACGTGGAGGTGGTCGCAATGGTGGACGTGGTGGTGGTCGCGGTGGTACTGGTGGTCGTGGAGGTATTAACCTATCGCAGGCTGATCTGAACAACTTGCTCCAAGCTGCCTTCCAGTTAGGGCACAACGGTGGTGGTAAGTTGATTTATCTATTTTCTTTGCCTCATTGGTGAACCTTGTTTACATTCGTCGTAATTCCTCACGCGTTTCATTTCAGGTGGTCCTGTTAACCCACCCCCACCCATGTGTACCTACAAGATGTTTCGGGACTGTAAGCCCCAGGAATTCTCTGGCACTGAGGGTGCGGTGAGCTTACTCAGGTGGTTGGAAAAAGTGGAGTCAGTGTTTCTGATGTGTAACTGTCTCCCAGAAGATCGGGTTAAGTATGCTGCTGCGTTATTCCAGGATGTTGCATTGACTTGGTGGAATAACATCACCCAGAATATGGGTATTGGGGAGGCGTATGCTATGCCTTGGGAGAATTTTGTGCAGCTGCTGAAGCGTGAGTACTGTCCAAGGGAAGAGGTGCAGAAGCTAGAGCACGAGGTGTGGAACCTCAAGATGACTGGGTCTGAAATTGAGAAGTATACTGTGAGGCGTAACAAATTGGCAGTGTTGTGTCCTGATCTGCATGTGCCAGAGTTCAGGAGGATTGAACACTATGTCTCGGGGTTAGTACCGGAAATCGCAGGGTTAGTGGCTGCGGGAAATCATCCTACATACGCAGAGGTGGTCCGATCGGCTCATAGGATGACCAACTTGAAGGTGAATGAGGGTATTTTTCCTGCTAAGGGTTCGACTGTTAAGGCCCCAGAGAACAACAAGCGCAAGTGGGAAAATGACGGGAAAGGATCTGGGCCAACACAGCAGGGTAAGAGGTTTGATAATGGGGGTTCTTCTTCTTCGGGTAACAAGCAGGGTGGTTATGCGGGGAAACTGCCCAAATGTAACAAGTGTGGACGTCATCATCAAGGGAACTGCGACAGTAACCGTTGTCATCGCTGCCAGCGAACAGGGCATTATGCTAAAGATTGTCGGGTTACACTTCCATCGACCCAGGCTCCGACTACTAACTCAGCTCCTACTACTCAAGGGACTACGGGAAGACAAGGATGTTACAACTATGGTGAGACTGGGCATTACAAGAAGGATTGCCCAAAGCTGAAGCAGGGTGGAAACAACGGGAATGGGAACAACGGGGGCAGTGGCAGGAATGCACGTGCCTTCGTCATTGGAGCCGCTGAGGCTAGACAGGATCCTGACACAGTTACCGGTACGTTCCTTCTCAATAATCGTTCTGTTAGTGTGTTATTTGATTCTGGTGCCGACAAGAGTTTTGTATCCATGGAGGTTAGTCGACTGCTAGATGTAGTACCCGTACCATTAGAGACTAAGTACATTATTGAGTTGGCTGACGGGAAAATGATTGAAGCTACTAGTACCCTTCGGGAGTGTCAATTAGAGTTGTCGGGTTTATCGTTCCCCATCGACCTTATGCCGGTACCTTTGGGTAGTTTTGACATTGTGGTAGGCATGGATTGGTTGTCTTTGTATCGCGCGGAGATTGTCTGTTACGACAAGGTTATTCGGATTCCTCTCCCTGATGGAGAATTTCTTTCTGTGTACGGTATCAAGGGTGGTGTTCCGCTGAATATCATCTCTAGCATGAAAGCCCTTAAGTGTCTTCGAAAGGGTTATCCAGCCGTTTTGGCACTTTTATCTGTTTCCTCTGGTGATGAGAAGAAGATTGACGATATTCCAGTTGTACGCGAGTTTCCTGATGTTTTTCCCGATGATTTATCTGGTCTTCCTCCTCATCGTCAAGTTGAGTTCGGTATTGATCTTGTACCAGGGGCTGCTCCTATTGCTCGGGCCCCCTACCGTCTTGCACCTCTCGAGATGCAGGAATTGTCTAGTCAGTTACAGGAACTCTTGGACAAGGGTTTCATCAGGCCAAGTTCTTCCCCTTGGGGAGCCCCGATTCTATTCGTCAAGAAGAAGGATGGAAGTTTCCGATTGTGTGTGGACTACAGAGAACTGAACAAATTGACCGTCAAGAACCGTTATCCTCTTCCACGTATTGATGATCTATTCGACCAGCTCCAGGGTTCTAGTTATTATTCCAAGATTGACTTGAGGTCCGGTTATCACCAGTTGCGCGTAAGGGAAGCTGACGTTGCAAAGACTGCCTTTCGTACACGTTATGGCCATTTCGAATTCTTGGTCATGCCTTTCGGTCTCACGAACGCACCGGCGGTTTTCATGGACTTGATGAACCGCGTTTGCAAACCATATCTGGACAAGTTCGTCATTGTGTTTATTGATGACATTCTGATCTACTCTAAGAACAAGACCGAACACGAGGAACACCTGCGTTTGGTTTTGGAACTTTTGCGACGGGAACAACTTTACGCCAAGTTCTCAAAGTGTGACTTTTGGTTACGCGAAGTTCAGTTCCTAGGACATGTGGTTAATGAACTAGGAATTCATGTCGATCCAGCTAAGATCGAAGCGATCAAGGACTGTGGAGCACCAAAGACGCCAACTGAGGTGCGGCAATTCCTAGGCCTTGCGGGCTACTATCGTCGTTTCATTCAGGGTTTCTCGAAGATCGCTCAACCCCTGACCACTCTCACGCAGAAGGATAGGAAATTCGACTGGGGTGAACCACAAGAGTCGGCATTTCAAGAACTGAAGTCTAATCTGTGTTCTGCTCCTATTTTGTCTTTACCTGAAGGTCCTGATGATTTCGTTGTTTACTGTGATGCTTCGATTCATGGTCTCGGTTGCGTGTTGATGCAACGCGAGAAAGTGATCGCGTATGCTTCTCGTCAACTCAAGGTGCACGAGAAGAACTACACCACCCATGACTTGGAGTTGGGTGCCGTGGTATTCGCGTTGAAAATTTGGAGACATTACTTGTACGGTACCAAATGCACCATCTACACCGATCACAAGAGTCTCCAACATATTTTCGACCAACAACATTTGATCATACGGCAGCGTCGTTGGATTGAACTTCTGAACGACTATGATTGTGCCATTAAGTACCATCCTGGCAAGGCGAATGTTGTAGCAGACGCCTTGAGCAGGAAGGAATCGACTAAACCTCGTCGCGTTCGGGTGTTGCAGCTCACCATTCATTCGTCTCTACCTGATCAACTCCGTTCTGCCCAGTTAGAAGCTTTGAAGGAGGAAAACCTTAAAGCTGAAACTATGCACGGTGCCGACAAGCACCTCGAGCGAAGGCCTGATAGCCTGCACTACTTCGCAGAACGCATATGGGTTCCTTTATTCGGGGGACTACGGGAGCTTGTCCTTGATGAGGCTCATAAGTCCCGGTATTCTATTCATCCTGGTTCGGATAAGATGTACCAAGATCTGAAAGTGCTTTACTGGTGGCCAAACATGAGGTCGGATATAGCCTCATACGTGAGCAAATGCTTGACCTGTGCTGAGGTCAAGGTGGAATACCAGAAACCGTCGGGTCTCTTGCAACAACCTGAAATTCCGGAATGGAAATGGGAACGGATTACCATGGATTTTGTCACGCAATTGCCTAAGTCACCGAGCGGGAATGACAAGATATGGGTGATTGTCGATCGATTGACGAAATCAGCTCATTTTCTTGCTATTAAGGAGACCGACACCATGGATCGTTTGGCTCGTCTTTACTTGAAGGAAGTTGTTTCTAAGCACGGGGTGCCAGTTTCTATTATCTCGGATCGTGATTCCCATTTTACTTCTCACTTCTGGAAGTCCTTGCACAAGGCTTTGGGTACCCAACTAGACATGAGTACGGCTTATCATCCACAGACTGACGGTCAGAGTGAGCGTACGATTCAAACTTTAGAAGACATGCTGCGGGCATGTGTGATCGATTTTGGCAAGGGTTGGGAAGCTCATCTACCGTTAGTAGAATTCTCGTAAAACAACAGTTATCACACGAGCATCAAGGCGGCTCCGTTCGAGGCACTGTACGGACGGAAATGCCGTTCTCCTCTTTGTTGGGCTGAAGTGGGTGAGAGTCAACTCACTGGGCCTGAGCTAGTGTACGAAACTTCGGAAAAGATCGTACAGATTCGTAACCGGTTAGCAGCGGCACGGGATCGGCAAAAGAGTTATGCTGATCAGCGTCGCAAACCATTAGAATTCCAAGTTAATGACAAAGTACTTCTAAAAGTCTCACCATGGAAGGGCGTCATACGCTTTGGGAAGCGTGGCAAACTCAATCCACGGTATGTCGGTCCATTTACGATCCTGGAACGGATTGGGCCGGTGGCATATCGTCTTGATTTACCGACGGAGCTCGGTAACGTACATAACGTCTTCCATGTGTCCAACTTGAAGAAGTGTCTGGCTGACGAGTCTCTCATTGTTCCACTGGAAGAGATCAAGGTTGATGATCGTCTTCGGATTGTGGAAGAACCTGTGGAGATCCTTGATTACAAGATTCGTAGCCTACGTCATAGCAAGATTCGCATCGTTAAGGTTCGGTGGAACTCGAACCGGGGACCAGAGTACACTTGGGAACGGGAGGATCAGATGAAGTCTAAGTATCCTCATCTCTTTCCTAAGGAAGCGTTCGAGTCGAGATATGTCTCTTCTGCAGCTGAATGAATCTCGGGGCGAGATTCCTTTTAACGTGGGGATGATGTGACAACTCGGGTAAATCTCTCTTTTGGTTTCTATCTTTTGTTTGTTCCCTTCGTTATTTCTTTTGTTCTTTTGGTACTTGTGCAATTTTCGGGACGAAAATTCTTTTAACATGGGGATGATGTGACACCCGGCAAATTCTGGTTAACAACGTTGTCTAGATGAAAGTCTACCTTAGCGAGTCACGCGTATATTGTACTTAACTGGGTTAGTTAAGTCGGGTTATGGTTCGGGAACTATCGGTTTAGTCTAGAAGATCATTGGATGTTGGTCTAGAGGTTCATTAGATGTCGGTCCTTAACCAAGTGTACAAACGGTGACGATTTGTAGGATCGTCAAGGCATACGGAACATACAAGTCTCGAGTCCCGGGAATTGGTGAACGAGTGTGAATATGTGTATTTACAAGTGTTATGTGTTTACAATCATTATGTGACTTGTCGGTACGTGAATATGTGTTAACATATGTTAAAACGGGGTTTAACGCGCAAAACACACGAAACCAGCCCCTATAGGCGATTAGGGAGGCCTAATCGCCTATAAGGGAGGCGAGTAGGCATCTTAGGGGCGAGCAAGGGACTAATTGCATGACTGTTCATGCGATTAGGCCCCAATTGCATGAACTTACATGCGATTAGGACCCCTAATCGCGTGTAAAGCTGCACAATCGCGTGTTACGGGCTGGACGACTAAAAACGACTATAAATACCATACTTGACCTCCTAAACTTCATTATACAAACCCTAGTCGTCCCATAACCTGCCCCAACACACACACAACCTCTGGAACGCGATTTTTGATCAAAACACAAGGTTTCAAGCTTAATCCATCATTCTTTCACAAATCTAAGGTTTGGTTTCCATCCATGAATCTTTATAAACGTTTTTAATCAATCCCTGATGGTCCAGACCTGTTCTAAAATGAAAAAGCTTTCTGAAAATCGTTAATAAGTGTTGTTAATCGGATTTTAACTAGTATACATGTGTTATGTGTGTTTATGATTAGAAAGCTAGGGTTTTTATGATTCTAGATGAATGAATGACATGTTATTATGTTAGATCAGAATAATAATGATATTATGATGATAAAATCTGAGTAACTGATTATTAGGGTGATAGTTACGCATGTTAGTGTGATGTTGCATGCTATGTGAATGGTGTTTGGAATACGTGATTGCATGCAGGACTGATAATACGAGGCAAAACGAAGGATTTTAGTTGAAACATGTTTAGGATAGTGTTTGGGATGATATTGGATGGTTACACACGTTCTGGATCTGATTTGGAGCGTTAAACGAGCGAAAAACCGGAACAACAAGGTTACAGGCGATTAGCAACCCTAATCGCCTATGTTAGAGGCGATTAGGGGACCAATCGCCTATAAGAAGTCCCTAATCGCCTATATTCATGCGAGTAGAGGGCTAAATGCTAGTAGTGCATGTGGTATAGCCTAAATGCTAGTAGTTACATGTGGTATAGCCCTAAATGCTAATAGTTACATGTGGTATAGCCCTAAATGCTAGTAGTTACATGTAGTATAGCCCTAAATGCTAGTAGTTACATGCGATTAGCTTTCCTAAATGCTAGTTGACCAACCTAAATGCTAGTTGACTTTTCCTAATCGCGTGTACTGCTGCTGTAAGTGTAAATTAGCATTCCGAGACCCGATTTGACATGTAGGAACATGCTAGGAACCCCGTAACATATCTAATAACTTGGTAACATATGTTTGGATGTAATTCGGTGATACGTGAACTATGTGCAATAACTTGTTGTGCGTTAACGTATGTTAAGTGTGATTGCATGATTGCATGATTGAGAGCGTAAACATAACACGGGGAGTCTCGGGTCACCAATGGGATGTCGAGTCTTGTACTTTGGGTCAGTTAAACAGTCACGGTGTTTTCAAACGAACTTGGTTATGGTCTGGACATCTAGGGACTAATTAACCTGCGGGTTATTAGTCTAAGTACTTGTAACTGTCATATGTTAGGTCGCCGCTTTACGGGACTAGCATAGCAGCTGAGTTTACTCGGGTTAAGGAGTAACGCAACTTAAGGTGAGTTTACGGCCCCTCTTTTAAACTGGTTTCATATTTTCGGGGGAGAAAACATGTGTTAAAACGATTATTTGGTAACTACTGTCATACTATGGGTTTCTATTGTGTACTACACGATCTTTGGAAGTCCCCGGGGGAACCATGAATGTGCGGGTTTGCACAACGGGGAAATGTGAATAGCGCTATTGGGAGTGACCAACCCGGCTCGTCGGCTTGGAGGGCCGGGCGAGTGCATATTGTCTCAAACAGGAACAACAGGTTTACTTTTCGGGCACAACATCTGGTATGCGTGTTAGTAATGGTTTTCCAATCGTGGTAGTAACAAAACATACGCCTAGCTAGCGTACACTGGTTTTCGATTTGTTATAGTATGGACAGGTGGACTTGGTACTTGGATTACAAAACCTGTAAACTCACCAGCATTTTTGTGCTGACGTAAACTTTTACATGTTTTCTCAGGTCGCTAAGGTAGCACTACTGGACTAGGGCGCACGCGTCTGCACGGCGTCTAGTTAGAGTCGCATGGTTTCATAAGTTAAACATTTGGTTTACTTTTGAGATACTGTTTTGAATAAGCTTCCGCTGTAAACGGGGATTTTAAACTATGTTTTGAAATTGCATTATATTCATTTAGACTTGTTTATTGTGATCGTTGGTTTGGATCCTGGTTTGTCATGCGCCTCGCGGTAAAACTCCGCAAGTGGATTTTGAGGGTGTGACAGCTACTCTCACCGATAATGAAGAACGGTACTCTTTTTCACAAGAACACCAACAAGACTGCTGCAAAAGACATTCCTCAGCCCGCTATTGAGGTCAAGCCTGAGACTTCAAGCAACAGGAAGCACAAGGCTAGGAACTACATGGTTGCTACCACCCCACCTGCAGCACAAAACCCAGCCAAGAAACCGTATGTCAGGAACCACCTTCTTTGCAACACTTGTCAATACCACCATCTTGCTGACAGACCATGCCGCCAATGTAAAAACTGCAAGCGGTATGGACACTACACCAAGGCTTGCCAAACCCCTGCCACCCAAAACAACCCTGCCAGAAATAATCCAGCTCCTAATGCTCAAAATGGTAGGCCTGTTCGTGGCCAGTGCTATGAATGTGGAAGCACGGAACATTATAGGGATGCTTGCCCTAGACTTGGAAACCAGAACCAGAACTTAAACCGCAACCAAAACCAGAACCGCAACCAGAACCAAGGTGCTCGAGGTCGCGCTTACAACCTCAATGCTAACCAGGCCCGCAATAACAGTGGTGAAAACCAAGTGGAAAATAGCAACAACCACGACACTAACCACAACAACAACAATAACAACAACAATGGCGTTGATGCTCAACTGGCTGCGATCATTTCTCAACAAATGGCACAACAGATCGCAACTCTGGTTCCTAACTTACTGGCTCAAGTCATCCAGATGAATGGAAACAGAAACGGCAACGGAAACGGCAATGGAAACCACAATGGAAACGGGAATGGTCTCCCAGCTTGCACTCTTAAGCACTTTAATACCTGTAATCCCCCTAAGTTCAGTGGAGATGAAGGAGCTACGGGTCTTCTACAATGGTTTGAGGGTATTGAGAATACCTTCATTAAAAGTGAGTGTCTCGATAACTTTAAGGTCCGTTATGCCATGAGTGTTCTTCATAAACGAGCACTCACTTGGCGGAATGAGGAAAAGCGCACCCGCGGAGCTGAAGTTGCACTTACTATGACCTGGGATCAAGTCAAGGTGATTATGAAAGATGAGTTCTGTCCCCGTAACGAGATTAAGAAATTGGAAGACGAGTTCCACACCCTTGCTCAAGATAGTGGGGAAAACCTTGCTTATGGACAAGACGAGTTCCACCTTCTTTGCAACACTTGTCAATACCACCATCTTGCTGACAGACCATGTCGCCAATGTAATAACTGCAAGCGGTATGGACACTACACCAAGGCTTGCCAAACCCCTGCCACCCAAAACAACCCTGCCAGAAATAATCCAGCTCCTAATGCTCAAAATGGTAGGCCTGTTCGTGGCCAGTGCTATGAATGTGGAAGCACAGAACATTATAGGGATGCTTGCCCTAGACTTGGAAACCAGAACCAGAACCAAAACCGCAACCAAAACCAGAACCGCAACCAGAACCAAGGTACTCGAGGTCACGCTTACAACCTCAATGCTAACCAGGCCCGCGACAACAACGAGGTGGTTAATGGTACGTTTCTCGTTAATAACCACTATGCATCCATATTATTTGATTCGGGTGCTGATAAGTCATTTGTATCACTAAGGTTTGAACCCTTACTTAACTTACCCCAAACTAACCTAGAAGAACCTTTAGTGGTAGAGGTAGCTAATGGGAAGTCTATCTCGATCGATTCTATTATTCGTAACTGTGTGTTGAACCTCGACGAACATACTTTCTCTATCGATCTCATTCCTATGCATCTTGGAAGCTTTGATGTCATAGTAGGCATGGATTGGTTGTCAACCCATCGTGCTGAAATTCTATGCTTTGAGAAAGTCATTCGCATTCCTCTCGAATCTGGTGATATTTTGAATATCTATGGTGAAAAGCCTTGTGGTGAGCTTAAGCTCATGTCTTGTACTACTGCCCAAAAATACTTACGAAAGGGGGTATACGGCTTTCTTAGCTAATGTGATAGAAAAGAAGGACAAGGGAAAAAGTATCCAAGACATCCCAATCATTCGGGACTATCCTGAAGTCTTTCCAGAGGATTTACCTGGTTTGCCTCCTGCTCGACAAGTGGAATTTAGGATCGATCTTGTTCCTGGTGCAAATCCTATCGCCAAAGCTCCTTATCATCTTGCACCCTCTGAGATGCAAGAACTTGCCAGTCAACTACAGGAACTTTCTGATAATTTTTCATTCTCCCCAGTTCTTCTCCATGGGGAGCCCCTGTTTTATTCGTTAAGAAGAAATATGGATCTCTCAGGATGTGTATCAACTATCGCGAACTCAACATACTCACCATCAAGAATCGTTATCCCTTGCCTAGGATTGACGATATTTTCGATCAACTCCAAGGAGCAACCCACTTCTCGAAGATTGATCTTCGTTCTGGTTATCATCAGCTTAGAGTCCACGATGAAGATATTTCCAAGACAGCCTTTCGTACACGTTACGGTCATTACGAATTCATGGTCATGCCGTTTGGATTGACCAACGCTCCCGCAGTGTTTATGGATCTAATGAATCGGGTTTGTAGACCCTACTTTGACAACTTCGTGATCGTCTTCATCGATGACATTTTGATTTACTCAAAATCAAAATCCGATCACGAACAACATCTTCACTCAATTTTGGGTCTCCTAAAGAAAGACCAATTGTATGCCAAGTTCTCGAAATGTGAATTTTGGCTTAAGGAAGTTCAATTTTTGGGACATGTCATTGATATGAACGGAATTCATGTTGATCCCGCAAAGATCGAAGTTGTTAAAGATTGGAGTGTTCCTAAAACTCCAACAGAAGTCCGTTCCTTCCTTGGTTTAGCTAGTTATTATCGTCGATTCATTGCCAACTTCTCTAAGATCGCTGTTCCTCTCACTGACTTAGCTCACAAGGGTAAACCCTTTGAGTGGGGACCAAAGCAAGAGGAAGCATTTGAAACTCTTAAGCTGAAACTCTGTGAAGCTCCTATCCTGTCTCCACCTGATGGTAATGATGACTTCGTGGTCTATTGTGATGCATCAAACCAAGGTCTTGGTTGTGTTCTCATGCAACGAGGCAAGGTTATTGCTTATGCGTCTAGGCAACTCAAGACCCACGAAAAGAATTATACCACCCATGATCTTAAATTGGGCGCTGTCGTCTTTGCTCTTAAGATTTGTAGACACTATCTTTATGGAACCAAATGTGTGGTTTTCACGGACCACAAAAGTCTCCGACATGTCTTCGACCAGAAAAATCTTAACATGAGGCAACAGCGTTGGGTTGAGTTACTTAACGACTATGATTGCGAAATTCGCTACCATCTTGGCAAAGCGAATGTTGTGGCTGACGCACTCAGTCGTAAAGAACGCATCAAACTTCATTGCGCGAGAGTTCGTACTGATCTTCAGGATCGTATCCTCCAGGCTCAACATACTTCAGTCACCCAAGGTAACATGTACGACGAAATGTCTTGTGGTGCTGAGACTCAACTTAAAACCAAACCTGATTGTTTACTCTATTTTCTCAATCGACTTTGGATTCCTGACCGTGATGATCTTCGTACCTTCCTTATGAACGAGGCTCATAAGTCTCGTTATTCTATTCATCCTGGAGCTGACAAGATGTACCAAGATCTTCGTTATTCGTATTGGTGGCCTGGTATGAAGAAAGATATCGCTCTTTTCGTTGCAAAATGCCTTACTTGTTCAAAGGTTAAGGCTGAACATCAACAACCATCTGGTATGCTTGAACAACCAGAAATTCCTGTATGGAAATGGGAGAGCATAGCAATGGACTTCATCACTAAACTCCCTCGTACACCCAAAGGTTTTGACAGCATTTGGGTAATCGTCGACCGTTTGACCAAGTCAGCCCATTTCTTACCTATTCGTGAGAAGTATTCTGTGGAAAGGTTAGCAAAGATGTACGCAAGTGAAATCATATGTCGTCATGGTATACCTTTGGACATTATCTCTGATCGTGATGGTCGTTTCACTTCTCACTTTTGGGATTCTTTACAAGACGCTTTGGGTACCAAGTTGAACCTGAGTACTGCTTATCATCCTCAAACAGATGGTCAGACTGAACGGACCATCCAGACACTCGAGGATATGCTCAGGGCATGTGTCATCGATTTTGGTGGCGCATGGGATTCTCATCTTCCTTTGGTCGAGTTTTCATACAACAACAGTTATCATGCCAGCATTAACATGGATCCTTTCGAGGCACTTTATGGTCGTAAATGTCGTTCACCTGTCTGTTGGACTGAGGTTGGTGAAGCCCAGATCACTGGACCCGAACTGATCCAGGAAACCACAGATAAAATCCAACTCATTCAGGATAATCTTCTCAAGGCTAGAAGTCGTCAGAAGAGTTATGCTGATAAACGTCGTAAACCGTTGGAATTTCAATTCGGGGACCTTATACTTCTTAAGGTATCAACCACTTTTTAGCATTTGTAAATATCGAAAAAAAAAATAATTAAGCAGAATGTTATGAAGTTAGATATGTTTTTTTTTATGTTCTATATTATATTAAAGCTAGATTGTATTAAAATAGAAATTTACATCAATGTTAAAAAGAAAAACGTAAATGATTTCAAAGTTTAGAGTTATGAACTTATAACGCAAATCAAATTAATGGATATATTTAAATCCTAGTCAAAGACGGCAATAAACTGGTTGCAAGGATTTCGCTAAATAGTTAATACATTGTAATTATACAATTAAAATTAGGAACCAACCTCTAGATAAATATCGGAGCATGACCTCTCAATATTTTGTTACCGGCCTACAAACTTGAAAGATTTTTTTTATTCGTCATATATAAGCATGAAATTGAAGCAGAAAATAAAAGAGGTTAGAGTAAGTCAACTTTGATTCTACGCGATTAAGGTATGGACTCTATAACAACTTATGTGTACGGATTTAGCTTTTCGCAACCTTGTTGTCGGAAATTCAAAGACGTTTTTTTATATGTTTTTGTGACCTCTAAAATTATGTGATAGTATATGTATGTATATAGTTATTTTATTTACATTGAATTACCGAATATGACGCACGAAACTACCGAATTACCGTACTGAAAGGTGACCACTGAACCTGTAAGTCCTTCATTCATATACACCGGTCGAGGGGGAAACGAAGCCTTCCTTATAAAGGGGTTGATACCCTTTCACATTAGGGTGCGTTTCGCCTGGGCGAGCAACTCGTCGGGTGAGCCGTGAGCTTCTGGATGGGCAACCCATCAGGGGCAAAACGGTAGCGTCCTAAACCGGTTTGTGTAGGATGTTACAGAATAGTGATTACCGAATATGACGCACCGAATATGTTCATGTGACGCACCGAATGTGATTATGTGACTCACCGAATATGTACTAACTACTCACCGAACTACCGAATGTGACACCGAATGTGGCTAACCGAATGCGTTATACGTATATTGTTTTATATATAGATATTATTAAGGAATTACATTTATTGTATAGTTTTGGTCCCACTGAGTAATTTTTTACTCAGGCGTGCATATGTGTTTTATGTACGCTAGGTTCAGGAAATATCTAAGAAGACTTGGAAGCGGGTTCAAGGGATCAAAAGACTCACATAAATTTTTATAAAAATTTTCAATGTTTTGTATTGTACTTTAATTTTATTGAGAAATTGTAAAGTTTTTATGATAAATGGATTGATGTTTTGAATTTTGTCTACCGTTATAGTGACACGTCAGCTCTAGAACGGACGGGGTGTTACAATATGTGTGCCGATTTATATATATAAATATATATGTAATTTTATTAATCTGATTAATAAAATATTCCCAATTAGGATCTCAGTTAAACGTGTATAAACAAATAAATAATATTAACAATCATAGGGGGTTTAGTAATCAACCTTTGACAACTACACCGGAACTGTAACACGCGGGTTACAATGAATCCTAGCTAGTAGGAAGTTCACAACCGAGCACGAACCAACCAGGAAGCAACACTTTGCAAGAAGGGATGGCTGCGGCTTGTGGTGGTGATCGGCGGCAGAGGGGCGGCCCTAAGGGTGGTGGCCAAAACCCTTTTGCTTGTGGATGAAGGAATTGTTTTATGTTAAAAGGTGTGATAAGGGTTTGCACCTTAATCCCCTTTTTATAAAACAATAACTTACACTAAGCCCCCTTGTTAAATATCATAATTCCCTAATATTAATCCAATTAATATTAAGGGCCTCAAGTTCAAAACTATTATTATTTCACAAATAATAATCCACCGACTCATGAACTTATCTGATTCGTGTACCACGTGTAACTCTTCGGATCGTACTGGGTCGGGTTACGTTGACCTCGACTTTTAATTATATCGGACATACTATATATCCAACAATCTCCCACTTGGACGATTTTAATTAAATGAGTCAACGTGTGCAGAGTTGGACGCCTAGCTGCATCGCATTGCACCCAAACCAGTATGACACTTTACAGTCGTCAACTAGTTCTTTGATTTCATGTAACTCTTTACTTAACCAAATACTATAACCCTGATAATTCTATCAATAAGTCCCTTCTGTATAAATATACGTTGATCATAAGACATGGATCATTCATTCTTATATAGTGATCAACCATTCTCTATTCTCCACGGTTTAATCACTGTAAGTTATATTATATTATTTGTATTTCATCCTTATGTTGTTTCAACTGATCTAAACAATCAGTTGTAACCTTGGGTATTTAGGGGTAATAATTTTGGGTTGGATAAATAAGATCTTTTCATTGTTTTCTGTCGCCATTCTTCTGTGTTTGTGGTTGTATGTTTGTTATTATTGTTTAGAATAGATCTATACTTCTTTACAAGAAAAAACAAAGAAGTAAAAAAAACTTGTCATAGCTATAACTATTAAAGTAAAGAAAAAAAAAGGATAATTCTGTTATTAAGAGCAAGTATTATACATGTCTTGATGATGATGTCTCTATACAACTATGAAAAGAAGTTTATTAAGCAGATTGTAGTAGTGCAAATATTCAAGTTTCTAGAATAGTGAAATGTAGTTCACTAGTTCAGTGAAGTCTCATTAGAAGTAAGAACATAGAAGTTACATAATGTTTAACATCAAGTTATCTGTACTGTGACCGAATCACAGATTCACAGTATCACACAATATAATTATTTGGGCTTGACAATAAGCCCCACACGTCTAAACCTAACACTATATGTAGTTTGCTAAGCCCAATTCTGGACCCCGTCATCTTATATTCATATATGAAGAAAATTAAATTATCTTAGTATCTTACGATTTGTGTATTACACATGTTGAATAATATCTATATATATATATATATATATATATATATATATATATATATAGGGAAAGTATAAATTGAAAACCCACTCGAGTTAAGAAAACTCTGAAAACCCGTCAAAAAACCATCTAAAAAAGTTTTTTTTTTTGAAAAAAATACACAAGGTAACACACTTGTTTTTAAGCGTTTTGGGCCAAAAAAATAAAAAAAGCGCCGAACGAATATTTTTAAAAAAAATAAACAACGCAAACTTTGTAACAGCGATGTTAACGTATGTTAAAAAGCAGAAACATATGTTAACAGCGCTGTAACATATGTTAAAAAGCAGAAAACATATGTTAACAGCGCTGTTACAAAGTTTGCGTTGTTTATTTTTTTTTAAAAATATTCGTTCGGCGCTTATTTTTTTGGCCCAAAACGCTTAAAAACATGTATGTTACCTTGTGTATTTTTTTTAAAAAAAAAAAACTTTTTTAGATAGTTTTTTGACGGGTTTTCAGAGTTTTCTTAACTCGAGTGGGTTTTCAAAATATCCACCCCCTATATATATATATATATATATATATATATATATATATATATATATATATAGTAGGGATCATACGAGAACCAACTTTAGGGAGAGAACCAGAGAACCATTGTCAACACAAACAAAAAAAAACCTAAAAACCCCACCTCCACCCCCTAAAAACCTAAACCCACCCACCTCACTCCCTAAAAACCTAAACCCCCCATCCCCCACATCGCCCCAAAAACCAAAACGCTCCATCCCATCCCCCCAAAAAGATACCCCCTCTTCCACCATACCCAAAAACTAAACCCTAAAGCTAAACCCATTAAAAAACTTAACTATAACAGTGAAATGCACATGTGTATAGAGTACAATTATCTTATTTTATAGTTTAATATAGGGTTTTTTTTAAGTTTATTCACCAACAACCCCAAAAAACCTAACCCCATTCCCATCATACTTAAAAACAAACCCTAAAGCTAAACCCATGAAAAAAAACCTAACTATAATAGTGAAATGCACTTCGCATTTATTTAAAGATCATCGAATAAATTTTTTTCCACCTTATATATCATATTACGTCCATTTAATGATCATTTCATTATGGCAATTGATAATTTATTCAAAAGTGTGATCTAATAGTGAAATGCACATGTGCATACGGTATATGACGTAATTATGACGTAAAAAGGGCCATTTTTTTGTTTTTTTAATTTTTTGTATTTTTTTTTTATTTTTTTTTCAGAAATGTTAACACTAAAAAAACATTTTGGTGTTTTTTACTTTTTTGATTTTTTTTATTTTTTTTAGGTTATATAATTTTTTTATTATTTTTTTTTATTTTTTGGTGGAGGGGTTTTTGTGTTCACACTTGGTTCTTTGGTTCTCTCCCTAAATGGTGGTTCTCAAATGATCCAAATCATATATATATATAGGGTCGAGTTCCTATACAAATGGTGTTTTTTTGTAAGAAGTGTAAGAAGTGTTTTGGACCATTAGATCTAGATATGGATGGTTGAGATTGAGTAGTGGCAAAATGGTAATAAGTGTTATAAACTTAATTAAAAGATTTGACCTGATAAGGGTATATTAGTCTTTTTGTTTGTTTTAAAAATAGAGATAATCAATTCTTTCATTAAATATCTCCATCTACTCCCATTTTTATAGGGATGTTTCATAAAAAAAAAAAACATATATATATATATATATATATATATATATATATATATATATATATATATCTTCCAAAATGCAGATCCAAGAACATATCGCCCTCTCTCTCTTCCGATATGAAGATCACACAGCTCAAGGCCTTCAAGACTTCTTTAATTCAAACATGCACAATTATAAAAGCTCGTCTGATCGATATGAGGGAACCGTATAATTAGTTGCATTCTTCAATATATTATTTTGGGGTTTGAATTTATTTTTCCAATTCAAGTGTTTTGTTTTTTTTTTCGGTCCAATTAATTGTAAATTATATATGTATCTTTTTTTTTTAAATTTGATACATATAAGTTTGATAGTTTTTTTAGACATGTAGCAATATATGCTTTAATGGTGGGGATTTTATCATTTTCGATATTGTGTGTTTTACTGTGTTTGTGATAATGTGTTTTATGTTCAAAGACTTTTAAAGGCCACAGATCGGCTATATTGTGTTTTATACCTCTTTGGGTTTTGATGGGTATAACATGGCAATGATATGGTGTTTTACTCTAAATCTATTGTGTTTTATGCTGTTTTGTTATTTTAGCAGCAAAGGACATTGTAGTACACATGTTTCAACATAAACACCATACACATATGAATAAAACACCATATGTGCCTGCTCTCCTTTTGTAACAAAACACCAAAAGCATGCAATATTGGAACCTCATATTGTGTTATAACAACATAAACTGCACTAAAAAACATAAAACACTATTGTATCACGTTGAAACATAAAACACCAGTAATTATCACGTTAGAACATAAAAACACCCTAACGATTAAAACACCAAAAAATACGATTTTTTGTAAAATCGTTTATGCTTCAGATTGTGTGTGTATTTTCGATTCAATATAATATGGATCACACGAATCTGAATTGTAATTATGTTGAAATAAATATCCCTAAAAAATCTCATTTCAATTAAATACATGTTTACTTTCTATATTTAAGATTGATAAAAGTACCTTATTACCCTTAATCACTAATTTTAATGCTTGCCAAATGTCACCCCCACATTGGTTCTCACACTTCTCATAAAAAATTGATTTTGTACAAGAACCTAAACCTCTATATATATATATATATATATATATATATATATATATATATATATATTATAAGGTTATATTGGAAACCCTTGTTATAGTGAAAACCTTGGAAACTCTATCAAACTCTAACTTCCCGACTTTTTTTTTTATGAAAATTTTAGGGTATGTAACATTCATGATTTTAAACATTTTAAGCCAAAAAAATCGAAAAAGCGCCAAGCCGTTTTTTTAAAAAAAAATAAAAACCGTCTTTGGGTAAAAAAAAAAAAAATGGGTAACACGTGTTAGTTTGGCTTAACATGTGTTAATAGAAATTTTATTTATTTTTTTAAAATAAAAGTGCTCGGTGCTTTTTTGATTTTTTTAACCCAAAATGCTTAAAATCATGTATATTACATGCCCTATTTTTTCAAAAAAAAAATATAATTGGAAGTCAGAGTTTCTAGAGTTTTCACTATAAGAGTGGGTTTCCACATTATATATATATATATATATATATATATATATATATATATATATATAAGTATAGGGAGAAAACCCTCTGAAATGGAAAAACCCTAAAAAACTCCTACTTCCCGAGCTTTTTTGTTTTGTTTTTTTTTTTTTTTGAAAATTTTTACATATGCAATATACATGTTTTTAAGAGTTTTGAGCCAAAAAAATGAAAAAAGCGCCGGGTGTTTTTTTTTTTTAAAAATAAATAACATATGTCCATTACTGCCCTAACGTATGTTACCCTACAAACCTTATTTATTTATTTTTTTTAAAAAAAACCACTCGACGCTTTTTCATTTTTTTGGCCCAAAACTCTTAAAATCATGTTACATATGTAAAAATTTTCAAAAAAAAAAAAAAAAGCTTGGGAAGTAATAGTTTTCTAGGGTTTTTCCTTTTCAGAGGGTTTCCATTTTATCCATCTCCTATATAGTATAAGTATATATAGTAATAAAAAGTTATATATTTAAAAACTCATGTATTGCACTGGTTGAATAAAATATAATGTAATATCTTAACCCGTACGACCATCAAAATATGTTTTTAGAAAAGTAAACTTTGATGTGACAGTTATGTATTTTGTTACATTAATTTTAGCGAACATAATTTTACACTTAGTAATATTTTGAGGCTTAAATAACTATTAATAATTATAGAATAAGTATTCAAAATTAAAATGAGAGAGGTGGAAAACCATAAATATGATAATCTCATGTATTGACATGTGTTTTTTATTATTTTCTTTTATTATACAGCATAAATATAAATACGCATGCAACCAATATTTGATACAATGAATGAACCAAGTAAACAATTTTGACCTCTCAATTGTGACACCCGACAAACTCAGGTTAATACTTTTACAAACATATAAGTCTACCTTAGCGAAAACATTTACTTAACATACTTAACTCAGTCAGTTGAGTCGGTTTGATGATTCGGGGAATCATCGAGAGTCGATTTACACTTACGTATTGTCCAAGGTTCAATGATTCGGGGTATAATTTCTGTTTCAGAACGTGAATTGAGTGTAATTATGTATTGTTTGTGTGTTCGATTGTTAATTCGAGTTGAAATGCAACTCAATTGTTTTTTCTATCGAGATTTTTGTATCTGAAAGTACATAGAGCATAATTGTGATCTGTTTGTTATGTTTTCTACTGAAGGTTTATGTTTATATGAGTTTGAACAAAGCTCGATTGTTTGGGTTTGATCCGAAAACACAAATTTAAGGTTACGCCTGTTCTACTGAAATTTGTGTTGTCGAATGTGAATTGAGCGTGATTCTGATCTGATTCTTTGTTTGCTTGTTTGTAAGAATTGAATGAAGCGCAATTGTTTGTTTCCGATCCCGAAACACAAATTTGAGGTTCACTGGTCAATGGTGATATGTTTCTTTGTTTGTGTGTATGTACGAACTGAAATCGCTCACTCTTCCGGTTTTGGGTCTTGGCGCTGTAATATTCGCTATGTAAGATATCTCTGAGCTTTCCTTCGTTTTATCGATCAGACTTCCTAATAACACAGTTTGAATTTAAGTTCTTCAAATTTTGAACTGACAGTAGCTCTTTATGTTTCAAGATGAATGCATGCTTTCAGCTGTATCTCTAAAGTTTATTATACCTCTTCAGTTACCATGGTTTGTGTTATGAGTTTCAGATCAGTTGTAAACAAATGTAAATTATGAAAGAGAGGTTTAGAACTTTGGATACCTATAAAATGGAAAGCTTAGAATTAAATCATTGTTTAATGATGATGATATTGTGAGATGGTGTTGTCCCGAAAACATTTATTTAGAATATGAACGAATTTTATATCTCGATCTGGTTTGACCGGTGTAAAGAAAATAATCAAAATATTTTTGGTTAAAAGTTGAGGTTGGTAGAATAGAAAAGTCTTTTGAGGATATATCGAAGGAACTTTGACTAAACTAGTAATATCTAGCTAGCTATCTCACTAACTGTCACTAGTACTAGATTTATTATTTATTAGCTTTAATTTGTGACAAACTAAAATTTACAATAAATTAATTAGTAAATCTATATATAACTAACATGTATGTGTTTTATTTGTTTGACACATGACCAGCCATTGTTAATTAAGTCCGCAAACATCATAAAAACATGCAAATTTGTTAAAGATAGATGAATACATTTGAGAACCGAGACTTAAAACAGAGTGATATTGATTTCACAACAAATACTATCTCCATAATTAATATACTTATAGTAGGGTGCAAGGTTTAAAAGTACGGAATCGTGCCTCGAGGTGTTTTGCCTTTGCCTCAAGAGGGGTACGCCTCAAGGCGAACCGAGGCGTAAGCCTGAGTTGTGGAAATAATTATCAAAAATTAAAGGCTTGGGCCGGGATTCGAACCCGAGCCCATAGCCGGTTCAATATACTGTAACACCCCAACCGATGGCGGAATCATCGAGGTGCCACGTAGTGACGATTGTTCAAAAGCTCATGGTACTAAAATGTAAATATATGATTTTTGAATATTGTTTTACAACATGTGAAATTAAATACAAGACAACAAAGATAAAGATGATTGATTGATTTAATCTAAGTCCAAAGTCCTATGTGGAGCGTCAAGCAGCTTATCCTGAAACATGCACGAAAATAATTTTGTCAACATATGATGTTGGTGAGTACTACTTAGTTTTGTACATATAGTATAAGTTTGAAAAGTAGTACAATTCATGTGTCTAGTATCACCAAGGCATTATGTAAACACGCAAGTAACCAAACAAGACAAAGATCAAATGTAAAGTTTGTACCATGAAATTGATAATGAGCACCTCAACACGTGTGAGTCTAAAAGAGCACCATAACACAAAGTTATGTCTAAATGAGCACCGTAACATAAGTTACGTCTATGTGTAAAGAGCACCATAACATAAGTTATGTCTAGATGTATGATTTTGTATGTAAGCTACGTTCATGTTCAAGCATAAGCATAAAGATAAACAAGACACGTATATGAATTGTAAATGAATAGAATGTATGTGTAAATGAATACGAAAGTTTTGTATACTTGTGCATGAATCACCCCAAAAGTTGTAAAAGCGGAAAAAGGGGATAAGTAATACTCACCTTAGCAAGGTGTTAAGTCTTGTGAAATTGAATAAGTGTATCCAACGTTGCCAAGTATCACCCTATGTATAATGTAACAAATAAGTCTAAGTCTATCTAGTCTATGAGTATTTTCTAGGGCTTCGAATTGGGGATATGTATTCGTTTAATAAATAAGAGAAATTTGCTGTGACATCCGTCACTTTTCTTTTTACATATATATTAATAATAATAATAATAATAAAAATAATAATAATAAAAAAAATTCAGATTTTAATATGGTCATTACATATGCATTTTATTTTTTTAAACCAAACTAAACCCATCCCCTTGAAATCCATATCCATTATCCATTTTCTGAAACCCAGTACACAGGCCCAACAGCAGAAGCCCAGCATACCCGGCCCAAGGCTGAAGCCCAAACTCCTCCTTTGCTCCCTTCTGTTGTAAACGAAAAAAAAAAAATAAAAGAAAGCCTCCCAGGACTCGAACCCGAGCCTGGGAGCGATCCATCCAAACACCCACACGCCAACGAACCAGCTGGGCTACACCTCAATTTTGTTCTAATCCCAATCCAAATAAAATAAAAACCATCTAACCCGCTATTCTTCTTCTTCCCTGTTCCCTTGTTGCTGCTATGCGACGAGAATTTGACCAAGAAATTGGCCATGAATCTCGCACCCATTTATCATAATTATTACCTTAAATCTAGCAACAAGTTAATGCACGTCAAACCTATACAAAAATCACGCGTGACGCAACCTTGAATACCATTACGAGCCTTCCAAAATAACCCGGATTAGGACTAGTATTTATACGCGTTGATAATTGAATCAAACCTGCAGAAACATTCCTAGAGGTGCGATTAACAAACCCCCACCACCACAGACCTTAGCCGTTCCCTAAATCTTAAGCTTGAATCGTGTGTTGACTTTTTCGTTGACTTGCGAGTTCGTCGTCTTACAAACTGGTATGTTTCAATTCTTCATTCTATCGTTATAATCGGCCCATTCCTGATAAAAACCCCATGTTTAATTGAGTTTTGATTGTGCGTGTAATTGGATTGCAGATCTAGGGTTCATGGCTATTTGATTTGGGGATAATCTGATTTACGCGTACATATTTATATTTATCAGAACAAGATTCATCACAACCACAGGCCTAGGCCAAGTGGTTGTGACTGTGGCTTGTAACCAGGACCACCAGGGTTCGAGTCCCACAAGCACATTTTTTTTACTTATACATATATATCCATTTATATATTTTAAAATTCATTTTAAAACACCAAAACCCTTTTATAAATTCAACAAAAAATATATTATGTTGATCTGATGAGAAAGTTCATTACCCAATTTTTAGTTTTTCAAAAATAATTTATTTAATATATATTATTAATAATACAAGTTTATTCATTTATATTTATTAAAATCTATAAAAATATCAAAACGATTTTCTTGATTTCCACAAAAATTATCCTGAGTTTTTATAACATTAATCTTTTCAGAAATGATTTTTATTTCAGAAAAATCATTTATTTAATATTTTTAATCAATTTTTGTTAGTTTTAATCATAAATAATTCATAATAAATTCATTTTTCAATATTTTTGTACCAAAATTTTTCATAAATTATTTCTATTCATTTAGAACTGAAATACAATTTTTAATGCACAAATTCTTTGATTTTAATATTTTTAGATATTAAAGTCATATTTTGACAATTCGAAATAATTAGATTAAATATTCTATTTTCAAGAAAATAATTTTATAAAAATTATTTTCATACTTAAAACTTTATATTGTGACCATATTTGATTTAAAGTTTACTCAAAGACTTTGTTTATTTATTTACCAAATTTCTCTTAATTATTAGACATTTTAATTATTAAAACAAATAAACGTTTATCCCCAATTCGAAGCCCTAGAAATACATGTATCCTAGAGTTATTTCACTCACACATTATCAATTACTTTAGGTTAATCATTTGGGAGTAATCTCAATTCATATTTCGTTGTCCAAGTTCAATTTCAAGTTATTACGTGAACAGTGAGTATTTCCTATCCCCTTTTTGCTTTTATTCATTTTTGGGGTGTTACATGTACACTTATACAAATTACAAATACAAGTTCACATTTTTACAATACAATTCTAGTACTATGTTCATTTGCTTACAAATATGCTTTATGCTTAGACATTACATGTAGAATACATTTGTACTTAGTGAAATCATTAACATTGTACAAGCCGACCTTAACATTGGATAGCGCTATTTGGATTGACAACCCGCCTAGGTTGATTCTCCCCCTTTTTCATCGGAGAATCCGTGGCCAGTGTTAAGCCTTTTATCCATTTATTGGATAAGTACACTACAGTTCATACAGTACATTATACAGTCACAGGGTTGATTTCGCTCATTTGTATGATACATGGTTTACATATTTGCATTGTAGCTTGCACTTGAATTGTATAACTTTTTAACCTACTATATATATCAAATCTAGGAATGCTCACCAACATTTCATATGTTGACCAAACCTATTTTTGTACATGTTTCAGGTGCAGTTTGATCTAGTGCTTTAGCAAGAGACATTTAGTGTCCTATTTCAATTCAGTTATTTCAATATTTACATTTCATTTAGACAATGTAATTTCCATTTCCATGTAAGAAAATTTTGATTATTCAATAATATTTACATTTTAGTACCATGAGCTTTTGAACAATCGTCACTACGTGGCACCTCGATGATTCCGCCATCGGTTGGGGTGTTACAGATTGGTATCAGAGCCATGGTTATAGGGAACTAGGTTACTAGACAAAAAGGCCTAGACTATAACCGAACTACAACTTGCATGCATAATATTTCCTGAATTACCCTACCCCTCATTTCCCTCTACTTTACTTCTTTCATCTTTCCCTTTTTCTCTCTCTCCATTCTTTTCATCCTTCATCATGGTGCATAGAGATGGTGTCCTACAGGGAGTGGAAAGTCTACATCATCATGGAACAGGGACAGTACCTTTCATGAAGACACTCTTAGGCATAATGCCTACTCTTACTTTTGTTCCTTCAAAGTTGTTGAACTTTAATGAGCATGATAAGGACATGTGCAATCTGGAAGGGTGGACGCCTGTACACTGGGTTTTCTGGCATAGGCAAGCATAGCGCATAAATCCAATAACGGACCTGTTATGCTTACCTGGGGATTCCTGGAGTGAGTGTCCACTTATAGGCTAAAGCACGTCTTCTTTGATTACCATTGGGTTCAATTCCTTTGAAAAGTCAACGTTCTTGTTGGGCTTTACAGCTAGACAAGGGCACTCCAAGCATTTTATGCAAGCTTTTTCAATAATACTCTCTCGGTTCATATACAATATTTTGTATTTCACGATTTTCACACATTGCTTACAAGTTCATACTTTCATAACCATCTATGGATTTCACAATCACACTTCACCTTACCCTCTTAGCCACTTTTTAAATATTCAACACCCTACCCAAATCATATTATTTCTTTTCTCCACATGCTATTTATTTTAAAAACTATAACCTCATACCTTAGCACAAACTAAAGATTTCTAAAACTAGTTGAATTACCTAGTAACTTTACAAAGTACATATTTTTCTCGAACTTAAATTCAATTGATTATTTATTGACGTAACAAACGATTTACTATATAACGTTTTAAACTATTACAAAGCCTACTTAGCTTGTACTATTTAACAACTTTTGCCTTATGTACAAAACCAAATTTTGAAAATATTCATTTTTTTTGGAATAATATCAAGTCTCTAGATTCCCCATCAACACTCACTCATTTTCAACTTGTTCAAATTTTTACAATATTTGGCATATACCACAACCATGTTTTCTTATACACTTGATTATAGCCTTTGATCCAAACCCCAAAATTTACACTGCTATATAACCTCCTTACTATAAAATAAACTCTTTATCAACTATCTTCACATTCACCATCTCTCACAACCTTGATTCTGCTTCAAGATTTTTCATCATCCTCTCAAGAACTAAATTCATATCCTTCACCTTCTCACACGTGAGCTAGTTACCCATGATAATCAAACTACTAAAAACCTGATACTTGATTCTACAGGATTTTTCCAAACCATCATTGTTTATGAAACTTGATTTGACTATTCACTGGACATTTAATTATTCATGATACTCGTGTTTTCATTTTCTTGATCTTATTATCATTTTTTTACCCAATTATGACATACTTATAGGCATATAACATCTAGAGATTTCCTTGCATACTATTATGTACGAACACAAATTTGTAATCTATCATATTGGTTACGTTTATTTTAATCGTACACTTACATTTATTTGAAACGTTTAGACTTGATACTTGATCTTACAGAGCTTTTCTAAGAAAACATCATTGCTTATTATATGAAACTTGATTTTTCCTTTAACCTGACTATTCATTGAACATCTAATTATTCATGATACTCGTAAACATTTAATTATTCATGATAACACTTACACTTAATGGTTGTAGTACTTACAAACTTGCTTGCATAAACATGCTATCAATTTGCAATCTATGTGAATGATAATTGCTGCACTTAATAGAGGTCATCATGCCTTTTTCAACAGTCGGGAGAGGCCCTACAACCTGCTCCACGACTGGTGGAGGCTATCAAACATACTCAACGATTGGTAGAGGTCACTATGCCTTTTCAAACAGTCGGGAGAGGCCCTACAACCTACTCCACGGCTGGTGGAGGCTATCGGACCTGCTCAACAATCGGTGGGGTCATAGAAGGACACAAAACTTTAATGTAAGGTAAATTGATGATTCCGGTCCGGAACGTAATCATGTATTTACAGGTGCGTTAAGGTAGTGTGAAATTCTATTAGAGTTTTTGGTAGACGTCCAGTACGTTTTCAAGGTATCAAAGGTGTGGTGGGTTAGCTGCGGTACACCCTGTATACAAACACTAATGATGCATTGAAGGTGAGACTGGAAGTCGAACCAGGAACAAACTCTGTTTGCTTGTTAGTTCATTTAGTCTTTTATAGTCAACCAACTCGTACATTTATTTTAGGAGTCCTAAAACTTGAGGTAGTGATTTACTAGATTCTTACTCTCTTTACCCTTTCGAGACGAACCAAATCCAATCCTTGACTCACACCTATCAGACCTTTTACCCAAATCATTCGAAATTTCCAAACCACGGTCACCTTAATTTTTACTCAAGCATCCATAACCCTATGTTTCTAATAACTTCGGGACGAAGTTTCTAAAAGTAGGGGATGCTGTGACATCCGTCACTTTTCTTTTTACATATATATTAATAATAATAATAATAATAAAAATAATAATAATAAAAAAAATTCAGATTTTAATATGGTCATTACATATGCATTTTATTTTTTTAAACCAAACTAAACCCATCCCCTTGAAATCCATATCCATTATCCATTTTCTGAAACCCAGTACACAGGCCCAACAGCAGAAGCCCAGCATACCCGGCCCAAGGCTGAAGCCCAAACTCCTCCTTTGCTCCCTTCTGTTGTAAACGAAAAAAAAAAAAATAAAAGAAAGCCTCCCAGGACTCGAACCCGAGCCTGGGAGCGATCCATCCAAACACCCACACGCCAACGAACCAGCTGGGCTACACCTCAATTTTGTTCTAATCCCAATCCAAATAAAATAAAAACCATCTAACCCGCTATTCTTCTTCTTCCCTGTTCCCTTGTTGCTGCTATGCGACGAGAATTTGACCAAGAAATTGGCCATGAATCTCGCACCCATTTATCATAATTATTACCTTAAATCTAGCAACAAGTTAATGCACGTCAAACCTATACAAAAATCACGCGTGACGCAACCTTGAATACCATTACGAGCCTTCCAAAATAACCCGGATTAGGACTAGTATTTATACGCGTTGATAATTGAATCAAACCTGCAGAAACATTCCTAGAGGTGCGATTAACAAACCCCCACCACCACAGACCTTAGCCGTTCCCTAAATCTTAAGCTTGAATCGTGTGTTGACTTTTTCGTTGACTTGCGAGTTCGTCGTCTTACAAACTGGTATGTTTCAATTATTCATTCTATCGTTATAATCGGCCCATTCCTGATAAAAACCCCATGTTTAATTGAGTTTTGATTGTGCGTGTAATTGGATTGCAGATCTAGGGTTCATGGCTATTTGATTTGGGGATAATCTGATTTACGCGTACATATTTATATTTATCAGAACAAGATTCATCACAACCACAGGCCTAGGCCAAGTGGTTGTGACTGTGGCTTGTAACCAGGACCACCAGGGTTCGAGTCCCACAAGCACATTTTTTTTACTTATACATATATATCCATTTATATATTTTAAAATTCATTTTAAAACACCAAAACCCTTTTATAAATTCAACAAAAAATATATTATGTTGATCTGATGAGAAAGTTCATTACCCAATTTTTAGTTTTTCAAAAATAATTTATTTAATATATATTATTAATAATACAAGTTTATTCATTTATATTTATTAAAATCTATAAAAATATCAAAACGATTTTCTTGATTTCCACAAAAATTATCCTGAGTTTTTATAACATTAATCTTTTCAGAAATGATTTTTATTTCAGAAAAATCATTTATTTAATATTTTTAATCAATTTTTGTTAGTTTTAATCATAAATAATTCATAATAAATTCATTTTTCAATATTTTTGTACCAAAATTTTACATAAATTATTTCTATTCATTTAGAACTGAAATACAATTTTTAATGCACAAATTCTTTGATTTTAATATTTTTAGATATTAAAGTCATATTTTGACAATTCGAAATAATTAGATTAAATATTCTATTTTCAAGAAAATAATTTTATAAAAATTATTTTCATACTTAAAACTTTATATTGTGACCATATTTGATTTAAAGTTTACTCAAAGACTTTGTTTATTTATTTACCAAATTTCTCTTAATTATTAGACATTTTAATTATTAAAACAAATAAACGTTTATCCCCAATTCGAAGCCCTAGAAATACATGTATCCTAGAGTTATTTCACTCACACATTATCAATTACTTTAGGTTAATCATTTGGGAGTAATCTCAATTCATATTTCGTTGTCCAAGTTCAATTTCAAGTTATTACGTGAACAGTGAGTATTTCCTATCCCCTTTTTGCTTTTATTCATTTTTGGGGTGTTACATGTACACTTATACAAATTACAAATACAAGTTCACATTTTTACAATACAATTCTAGTACTATGTGCATTTGCTTACAAATATGCTTTATGCTTAGACATTACATGTAGAATACATTTGTACTTAGTGAAATCATTAACATTGTACAAGCCGACCTTAACATTGGATAGCGCTATTTGGATTGACAACCCGCCTAGGTTGATTCTCCCCCTTTTTCATCGGAGAATCCGTGGCCAGTGTTAAGCCTTTTATCCATTTATTGGATAAGTACACTACAGTTCATACAGTACATTATACATTCACAGGGTTGATTTCGCTCATTTGTATGATACATGGTTTACATATTTGCATTGTAGCTTGCACTTGAATTGTATAACTTTTTAACCTACTATATATATCAAATCTAGGAATGCTCACCAACATTTCATATGTTGACCAAACCTATTTTTGTACATGTTTCAGGTGCAGTTTGATCTAGTGCTTTAGCAAGAGACATTTAGTGTCCTATTTCAATTCAGTTATTTCAATATTTACATTTCATTTAGACAATGTAATTTCCATTTCCATGTAAGAAAATTTTGATTATTCAATAATATTTACATTTTAGTACCATGAGCTTTTGAACAATCGTCACTACGTGGCACCTCGATGATTCCGCCATCGGTTGGGGTGTTACATTTGGTAAATATATAAACAAAAGTCTTTTGAATATTTTAAATCAAAGATGGTCACAATATAAAGTTTTAAGTATGAAAATAATTTTTATAAAATTATTTTCTTGAAAATAGAATATATAATCTATTTATTTCAAATTGTCTAAATATAACTTTAATATCTAAAAATATTAAAATTAAAGAATTTCTGAATTAAAAATTGTATTTCTGTTCCAAATGGATAGAAATAATTTATGTAAAATTTTGGTGTAAAAATATTGAAAAATGAATTTATTATGATTTATTTATTATTAAAACTAACAAAAATTGATTAAAAATATAAAATAAACGGTTTTTCCGAAATAAAAATATTTTCTGGAATGTTTAAGAATATACAAGTTTAGGATAATTTTTGTGAGATTTAATAAAACTGTTTAGATATTTTTATAGAATTTAATAAATATAAATGAATAAACTTATATTATTAATAATATATGTTAAATGAATTATTTTTGAAAAACTAAAAATTGTAAAATGAACTTTACCATTATAAGATCAAATAGTAATTTTTTTGTAGAATTTAATAGGCACTTTTAGTATTTTAAAACTATTTTTAAAAGTTTAATGATTAAGTATATAAATAAAGGAGTTTTTTTTTTTAAAAAAAAAAATCTGCTGTTGGGAGGGTTCGAACCCGGTGCTGATCCATTGTTATACTCCCACCTTAACCAACTGGACCGTTGGTCGTTTTGTTAATTACACCAAATTAAAAGACTTATAAATCATTATTCCTTTTATCCCCAATTTGTTTATAAACCCTAGAAATCTAGATCGCCCAATTAACCATCAAACAACATCAATACAGAAAAACAAGTATAGGGCTTTTGATCCTTATACAAAATCGACCATAGCCAAGGTTTTAATTTGAACTTACCTATCGCGAACGAAGGGGGATGCGTGATAGCAAGACTCGTGAACAAACGCTTCAAATCCGATCTATTACGTATTTATGAATGAAATCTGATGTTGTGGTTTGATTTTCGGCCCCTTTTGAGTGTCATGGATGGTTTGATTGTCACAATATCATCTATATATATGAATTCAATTTTTTTGCTAAGGAAAGTTAATAAATCGGTAAAATTGGTCAAAAACGCGTAATGATTGTTTAGGAAGGTAGAGGGAATCAAGATGCGTGATTGTCGGGATTAGATTGAAGTTTGGTTTATGAATTAAGCTATAGATTATCGGTCAAAGCTTGCCAATTTCGTGGGTCTGCTGCACGCGTGAAGGATGGAGAAGGTCAACAGGTTCATTTTTAGGAGGTGTTAAAGCAATTATGGTTGGGTTTAATTTCAAAAGTCAAGTGTAGATCAAGTGGTTATGGCATGTGTTGTTTGGGTGGACTGCTCCGGTTCAACAGGTTCGTTTTTAGGAGGTGTTAAAGCAATTATGGTTGGGTTTAATTTCAAAAGTCAAGTGTAGCTCAAGTGGTTATGGCGTGTGTTGTTTGGGTGGACTGCTCCGGTTCGAAACCCGGCTGGAGCACCCCTTTTTGTTTTTTTTTTAAGTGAAGGGAAGGGGGAGAAGTGGAATTGGGCCTGGTTGATGGGCTCAGCTTCTTGTGGGCTCCGAAATCCAAAAAAAATGGGTTTGGGCTATGGTTTGGTTGTGGTTTGGTTATGGTTTTGATAATGGGTTTCAAGTGTTTATAAATATATATCTATATATAATCTGAATTTTTTTTATAATTATTAATAATATTATTATTATTATTATTATTATTATTATATAAAAATAAAAGTGACGGATGTCACAGCATCCCCTACTTTTAGAAACTTCGTCCCGAAGTTATTAGAAACATAGGGTTATGGATGCTTGGGCAAAAAAAAATTAAGATAACTGTGGTTTGGAAAAAAAATTCGAATGATTTGGATTGATAGGTGTGAGTTAAGGATTGGATTAGGTTCGTCTCGAATAAAAAGGAGAATAAGAATCTAGTAACACTAAACTTCAAGTTTTAGGAATCCTAAAATGAATGTACAAGTTGATTGACTATAGAAAGACTAAATGAACTACCAAGTAACTAGAGTTTGTTCCTGGTCCGACTTCCAGTCTCACTTTCAATGCATCATTAGTGTTTGTATACAGGGTGTACCGCAGCTAACCCACCACACCTTTGATACCTTGAAAACGTACTGGACGCCTACCAAAAACTCTAATAGAATTTCACACTACCCTAACGTACCTGTAAATTCATGATTACGTTTCGGACCGGAATCATCAATTTACCTTACATTAGGGTTTTATGTCCTTCTATGATCCTAATCTAACACACATTAAAGCAAATAAGTTCCACAAGAAGATGACACAACAAACACGGTTATCAATGAAATGAGGCTAAGTAATAATGGGGTCAATTGCATTGGTTTGCAACGACTTGTATGCATAACAGTATTTAAGTATGGGCTACCACTCGTCCGAGGAGCCCTTTAAATGAAATGTTTATCTGAGTTGCGTGGATAATACACACATGCAAGCAAGTTTGTAAGTACTACAACCATTAAGTGTAAGTGTTATCAAGTGTTTACGGGTATCATGAATAATTAGATGTTCAATGAATAGTCAAATTAAGGGAAAAATCAAGTTTTATATAACAAGCAATGATGTTTTCTTAGAAAAGCTCTGTAAGATCAAGTATCAAGTCCAAATGTTTCAAATAAGTGTAATAAACGTAACTAATATGATAAATTTCCAATCTGTGTTCGTACACTATAGTATGCAAGGAAATTTCTAGATGTTACATGCTAATGAGTATGACATAATTGGGTACAAAATGATAATAGGATCAAGAAAATGAAAACACGAGTATTGGATTCTTGAGTCTTAGGAAGATTTCATCCATGGCTTAACCAGTGGGATTAACGTCATCCTGACTGTTTGCTTCGTTGATATCGATATTGAAAGCTTGTCCATGTGCCACCAGGTTTACATTATTCAATTTAGGGCATTGAGGTCGCATGTGGTTAGGGTCTCTACAATGATAACATGCCCGACCGTTAGTAATCTGTAGTGGTTCCTGGGCAGCTGTTTGATGATTACCCTGTGTCCCAACCATTACTCGACAAGTGGTGACAAAGTGTCCAAACCTTCCACATCTAGTGCATTGACGACACGGAAGATTTGCAGGGTGATGATACTTGCAAGTGTTGCATTGAGGATGGATTCCCATGTAGGCTTTCTTGTTAGGAGGTTGAGTCACAGAATCCACAACAGCATGGTTCTGGTTATCGCTCATTCGTTTCTTAGAGTTCGAAGTAGTAGTGGCGTCCTTTGCTAAAATAGTCTTAGATCGTTCAACAACATGGGTGGTTTTCTCGGCAGACGTCTTGGTGCCCTTCCTAACCAAGTTTCCTTTCCTTACGTGTTTGTCTGTTAAAGTGGCTGCAAGCTGGATGGCTTCCTCCACCGTAGTAGATTTGCTCCCAGTGACTACGTCTTGTATCAGGTCAGGTAATCCCTCAATATATTTCTCGATTGCTCGAGAGACCGGGGTGACTATGTGTGGAACCAGTATGATAAGTTCATGATATCGGGTATTATACGCAAGATTCTCACCACTGACTTGTTTCAACCCATGGAACTCTTCCTCTAGTTTCCTGATTTCGTTTCTAGGGCAGAATTTGGCTATCATGAGTTCCTTAACCTCAGCCCAAGACAAAGATAAAGCAACATCAACTCCTCGATTGCGCTTTTCGCCATTCCACCAGGTTAGCGCCCCCTTTTGAAGGACACTAGTAGCATAGCGAACGCGGACTTCATCAGGGCATTCACTGTTCACAAAGGTGCTCTCCATGCTTTCAAACCATTGGAGGAGGCTAGTAGCACCCTCCTCACCAGTGAAATTTGTGGGGTTGCAGGAGTTAAAGTGTTTGAATGTGCACTGAAATTGAGTCGTGCTCCCTGTGTTGGCACTGTTACTATTCTGGGTTATCTCACTGACAAGGTTTGGGATCACTGCAGCAATTTGCTCGGCGACTAAAGATGCGAGGCGACGATCAGAACGTTGTCCAGAAGCACGAACAGGGCGTTGGCTGGCATCACGGAGCATGCGGCGAGCAGACATCTATGAGGTAGTCAATGAATAATCATGATATTAGAAAATGTAAGTGTATAATCGTACATATGATTATGAAGATATGATCTTGTAAGCAATCATGATATGCAAAGTATTGTATATGAAACGAGAGAGTATTATTGAAAAACTTGTACAAAATGCTTGGAGTGCCCTTGTCGAGCTGTAAAGCTCAACAAGAACGTTGACTTTTCAAAGGAATTGAACCCAATGGTGATCAAAGAAGACATGCTTTAGCCTATAAGTGGACACTCACTCCAGGAATCCCCAGGTAAGCATAACAGGTCCGTTATTGGATTTATGCGCTATGCTTGCCTATGCCAGAAAACCCAGTGTACAGGCGTCCACCCTTCCAGATTGCACGTGTTCTATCACACTCATTAAAGCTCAACAACTTTGAAGGAGCAAAATAAGAGTAGGTATTATGCCTAAGAGTGTCTTCATGAAAGGTACTGTTCCTGTTCCATGATGATGTAGACTTTCCATTCCTTGTAGGACACCATCTCTATGCACCATGATGAAAGATGAGGAGAAATAGAGAAGAGGGAAAGATAGAGGAAGGAAGTAGAGGGAAATGAGGGGTAAGGTAATTTAGGAAATATTATGCATGAAGGTTAAAGTTCGGTTATAGTCTAGGTCATCTTATCTAATAACCTAGTTCCCTATAACCATGGCTCTGATACCAATCTGTAACACCCCAACCGATGGCGGAATCATCGAGGTGCCACGTAGTGACGATTGTTCAAAAGCTCATGGTACTAAAATGTAAATATATGATTTTTGAATATTGTTTTACAACATGTGAAATTAAATACAAGACAACAAATATAAAGATGATTGATTGATTTAATCTAAGTCCAAAGTCCTATGTGGAGCGTCAAGCAGCTTATCCTGAAACATGCACGAAAATAATTTTGTCAACATATGATGTTGGTGAGTACTACTTAGTTTTGTACATATAGTATAAGTTTGAAAAGTTATACAATTCATGTGTCTAGTATCACCAAGGCATTATGTAAACACGCAAGTAACCAAACAAGACAAAGATCAAATGTAAAGTTTGTACCATGAAATTGATAATGAGCACCTTAACACGTGTGAGTCTAAAAGAGCACCATAACACAAAGTTATGTCTAAATGAGCACCGTAACATAAGTTACGTCTATGTGTAAAGAGCACCATAACATAAGTTATGTCTAGATGTATGATTTTGTATGTAAGCTACGTTCATGTTCAAGCATAAGCACAAAGATAAACAAGACACGTATATGAATTGTAAATGAATAGAATGTATGTGTAAATGAATACGAAAGTTTTGTATACTTGTGCATGAATCACCCCAAAAGTTGTAAAAGCGGAAAAAGGGGATAAGTAATACTCACCTTAGCAAGGTGTTAAGTCTTGTGAAATTGAATAAGTGTATCCAACGTTGCCAAGTATCACCCTATGTATAATGTAACAAATAAGTCTAAGTCTATCTAGTCTATGAGTATTTTCTAGGGCTTCGAATTGGGGATATGTATTCATTTAATAAATAAGAGAAATTTGGTAAATATATAAACAAAAGTCTTTTGAATATTTTAAATCAAAGATGGTCACAATATAAAGTTTTAAGTATGAAAATAATTTTTATAAAATTATTTTCTTGAAAATAGAATATATAATCTATTTATTTCAAATTGTCTAAATATAACTTTAATTTCTAAAAATATTAAAATTAAAGAATTTCTGAATTAAAAATTGTATTTCTATTCCAAATGGATAGAAATAATTTATATAAAATTTTGGTGTAAAAATATTGAAAAATGAATTTATTATGATTTATTTATTATTAAAACTAACAAAAATTGATTAAAAATATAAAATAAACCGTTTTACCGAAATAAAAATATTTTCTGGAATGTTTAAGAATATACAAGTGTAGGATAATTTTTGTGAGATTTAATAAAACCGTTTAGATATTTTTATAGAATTTAATAAATATAAATGAATAAACTTATATTATTAATAATATATGTTAAATGAATTATTTTTGAAAAACTAAAAATTGTAAAATGAACTTTACCATTATAAGATCATATAGTAATTTTTTTGTAGAATTTAATAGGCACTTTTAGTATTTTAAAACTATTTTTAAAAGTTTAATGATTAAGTATATAAATAAAGGAGTTTTTTTTTTTAAAAAATCTGCTGTTGGGAGGGTTCGAACCCGGTGCTGATCCATTGTTATACTCCCACCTTAACCAACTGGACCGTTGGTCGTTTTGTTAATTACACCAAATTAAAAGACTTATAAATCATTATTCCTTTTATCCCCAATTTGTTTATAAACCCTAGAAATCTAGATCGCCCAATTAACCATCAAACAACATCAATACAGAAAAACAAGTATAGGGCTTTTGATCCTTATACAAAATCGACCATAGCCAAGCTTTTAATTTGAACTTACCTATCGCGAACGAAGGGGGATGCGTGATAGCAAGTGGTTGTGGCGTGTGTTGTTTGGGTGGACTGCTCCGGTTCGAAACCCTGCTGGAGCACCCCTTTTTGTTTTTTTTAAAGTGAAGGGAAGGAGGAGAAGTGGAATTGGGCCTGGTTGATGGGCTCAGCTTCTTGTGGGCTCCGAAATCCAAAAAAAATGGGTTTGGGCTATGGTTTGGTTGTGGTTTGGTTATGGTTTTGATAATGGGTTTCAAGTGTTTATAAATATATATCTATACATAAGCTGAATTTTTTTTTTATAATTATTAATATTATTATTATTATTATTATTATTATTATTATATAAAAATAAAAGTGACGGATGTCACATATACACCCACCACACAACCAGCTGGTCTACACCACGTACTTGGTTAACTTTCGACACATTTTAATTATATAACATATTTGAAATCCTAACAGTTGACTTGGAAAGTCAACTATGAAGACGAGTTACCATAATCAAGCCATCTAAAACGCGTTTGATCTCTAACATGGTAAATTATGTCAATCATTGACTGATACGCGTCCATTACAACGATCAATCATCGTTAAAACCTTCCAATTATTGCCAATCATCGCGTCATCACGTTTATTATGGTCAAACCTTCCATTTCGCTAACCCGAACCTCCCACTATAAATTGAACACTTCCTAGCAAGCTTAACTCGCCGATTACTCTTTCTTCACCTCCAATTTCTGATTAAAATCATCTTTCAAAGACTTTTTGATCGTGGGTTGACTTTTCTGTTTGACCGGTTGATAAACGCGAATTCGTTTTTGTAAGTTCTCTTTTTTTGATGGGTTTTGTTCATCGGCCACTACACAACAATAACCCTATGATCAATTGGGTTATTGTTGTGTAAATCAGATTATTGTTAAACTAGGGCTCGAACGATTTTCGATTTGGGGATAAAACCTTCTACAGACATGAGTATTTATTTAAAACAGACACAAGAAAAACACAACCACTGATCTAGATCAAGTGGTTGTGTCTGTCTGTTTGTTAACCGGGGCACGCAGGTTCGAGTCCCACATTAAACAGTTTTTATTCTTTTCTTTTAAAAGGTTTATAAATCAAGTTTCAACATAATTATATAATTATTTCTAACAGAGATTAATCGTTCTCAGGGTATAGCCCAGTTGGTGGCTAGGCTTGTGATTAGGCTCGAACCGGTCCCAGACCCGGGTTCGATTCCCAGCTTCAACAAAACAATTTTTTTACCTTTTAAGCTTTATATATATATTCACTTATATTTTTAAAATTTGTTTTAAAATACCAAAACTCCTTTATAAATTCTACAAAAATTATTTTATGTTATTCTAGTAGAAAAGTTTAACATACAATTTTATTTTTCCAAAAATTATTTATTTATTATATATAATAAATATTTCAAGTTTATTCTATTTTAATTATAAAATTCTATAAAAATATCAAAAAGATTATATAAATTCCCACAAAAATTATTCTGAGTTTATATAACATTAAACATTTCTGAAATGATTTTTATTCTGAAAAATAATTTATTTAATAATTTTAATCAATTTTTGTTAGTTTTAATCATAAATAAATCATAATAAATTCATTTTTTAATATTTTTGCACCAAAATTTTATATAAATTATTTCTATCCATTTAGAATAGAAATACAATTTTTAATTTAAAAATTATTTAATTTTAATATTTTTAAATATTAAAGTTATATTTTGACAATTTGAAATAAATAGATTAAATATTCTATTTTTAAGAAAATAATTTTATAAAAATTATTTTCATACTTAAAACCTTTTAATGTGACCATTTTTTAATCTAAAGTTTACACAAAGACTTTTGTTTATTTATTTATTGAATTTCTTATATTTAATAAACAATTTGATTATTAATCAAACAAATACTTATCCCTAATTCGAAACCCTAGAAAATACTTGTAGACTAGAAAGACTTAGACTTATTTGTTACCTTATACATAGGGTAATACTTGGCAACTTTGGGGCTACACCTATTCTTTTTCTCGAGACTTAATACTTTGCTAAGGTGAGTTTACGTAACCATGTTTATGCAATTCTTTATACTTGCAACATTATACTTATGCAATTCTACATACATGTCTAGTTGTAAACTTTAATGCTTCATGACTTAGACAACAACAGTTAGACTTAAACTTCAACATACATAATCATTAGCTATGGCCAAGCCGGCGATACTCAATAATAGATCTATTGGATTGACAATCCCACCTAGATTCATTGACCATCTTTTATGGGGAGCGCGGGTGATTGTTATCGTTCCAACATGATATTAAGGTGAACCGTGGATGACGGGTTGGACCTAAACTAGTCGGAGGTTTGATTATGTGCATTCAACACTTCATGTTTATTCATGTAGACTTAAACTTACGATAGACATTTGAATTGCTAAACTTTTATTCTTAAGCTTAATTGCTTGACATGGCTTATGTATTCTCACCAACTTCTAGTTGACCCCCCCCCCCCCCATTTTTACAACTCAACAGGTAATAATGATGCTTGAAGTCTAGAAAATTAGCATGAGGAGAAAATTGAAGTTTATGTTTTATTTGGTTATTTGATATATTAGAATTCCATTCAAGACTTACTATGTATTTTCAATTTTGGATATTTCTTTACTCTAAATAAATTTCAAATTAAAACTTGAATACCATGTGCTACTGTATACTCATTCTTACGTGACACCTCGATGTTTCTGCCATCGGTTGGGGTGTTACATCTTCAGCAAATCAGGAACCTTTCCCTTAATGCACTTCTCCCAACATGAGTAAATTAGGGATTTTGACTTATCTTCCCATCGATAGTATTGCTACATAAAAACACTTATTATTAATGTGTTTATTCTTTATTAAATCATAAGTGTTATCATATACAAATGTGTCATAAGTATATATGTGAAAACGCTCAAACAAGCGTCCGGTGATGGGAAGTGATTGATGCCGTTTGGTAGATCAAAAGAATAAAAATAAGTAGTAAAGTAGAAGTGAGTCGTCTCCACAGGGAATTGGTGAAAAGTATAGTTTTGTAAATTAATTAATAAGATTTAAGCCAAATGGTTTTGTTATTTATTTTGCAATTTAAGAAAATGAATTTAGGAAGTTGTAACAATAATATTAAAGAAGTAACCCCCTCCAGGTTTCCGGTTCAATGATTCACCCTACCCTTGTTTAGATGATTGGATACCACATAGACATAGTTTTGTTGAACGGTTTAGGTTAAGTGATAATCAAACACAAGTTTTAATAATAACTTGTATAATTTAATTACCAACCTACGAATAACAACTACCCTCCCGTTAATCAAACTGCTCACGATGCAAGAAAACCGAATGCGAATGACTAAAAGATAAGCTATTGTACAAACGCGACTTGTTTAAATAACTCAAACCATAAATATCTTTCAAACGATTAAAAGACAATCCATAAACCAAATCAAACAAGAGTTAGAGTTTCACAAATAAACCTTACACCAGGAGGTGATTACAAAGATGTTAAGCCACTCATGGTTACAAGAAACATAGCAAAGAGTTCAATAACAAACCCGATCATGATGATAATAATCAAAGATATGGATGAATGATGATGAATGTTAGTGTTTATAGCTCCAAATTGCTCCAAATGATTGATAATTTTCGTCCAAAGTGGCTTAGCAAAACTAGGGTTTGAAAAAATATATTTTATAATTGAAAAATAACAAAGTTTCCCTTTTTCCCTTTTTCACGCCGTAAGCTACAGGTCTGAACCGTAGCTTACGGTGCAGATTTTCGGCCCTTATTACTGATCTGAACCGTAAGTTAGTCTTCTGATCCGTAGCTTACGCCAGAGGCTTTCGGAAAAATCTTGTTTCCCTCATAAGTTTTTCGTTATAACTCCGTTTTCTTCGATTCTTACGGCCACGTCTTCGTATATCAGAGCTCTATCACATCATCATTTAACATCTTCAATTCAAATCCATTTTGTTTCTCCAAAAATGCATCCAATATTCGTATTTAACGTAAAACATTCTGGACTTGTGTAGTTATCTTATTCATCATATATAACCATCAAAACCATATCAAAAAACACACAATTAGGCACATTATTGAACATTCATTAACCATTTCATCACATTTCCACACTTACCTTTGATTATTCTCAATCAAACCGTCACAAAACACTACTCGCTTTGATAACAAGCCGCTTCCAATTCCCTTACCGAAACTAATCTTCAAGGCCTCGAATCATACCCAATCCCATAGACTTACACAACCGAGATTGACATATTGACAAGCAATGTTGCATATTTTCAAAAACCAAGACTTCCCTAACTAAGCCTAACATGCTTATTGTCATACACATATACTACACACCCCACACAATGTTCACTCCTCTCGGTTTATTTCTGGACTACCTTGTAATGTGCTAGTATAAGTCGCTCAAAAACCAAGAATATAACCCTGTTATCATAGCTTTGTATGACAATCACACAGAAGCTGTAAACTATGCACACATCGAAAGGTCTTACGGGTTTTGGGCTTAGGGTAGAGGTAGGAATAATTTAGCTAACAATTCGGTTAAAAACAAAGGTTTCAACACGCTTGAATGACTATCCTTATTCACACTACACAATAATACACTAATCAAACAACTTTGGGCATATTTGACCCATAACACATACTTTTTTTCTTTTCCTTTTTTTTCTTTTTTCATCATTTATATATTTTTTCTTCTTTTTCACAACTTCAATATAACTCAAACACTTGAACAAATCACAAACACAATGGATGTAATCAATTTATTACACAAAAGTAAACGGGTCAATTTGGGTGATGTCATAAGTTTAATCAAATGAAAGGGTATAGGCTGATCATGGGCTACTAAGGGTAATTTTGGATAAACGGGTCAACAAAACACAAACAACTGGTTTCAAACACAACAAAGGGATTCCTAATTTGGCTTTCTCATCTATGTGCATGTTTTGCCTACAACTCTAGCTTTTATCAAATCACACAAATTCCGCAATAAGGAAACATTTAGCCTACTCTTAAAGTCTCACAAAGTAGGGATATATGTTGCCGACATGTAGCATATGCAATTCTTAAAAGCATGTTACCCCTAGTTAGGCATCTCTTTTCAGTTTCTATAAAAGCGCTTGTCAGAAAAACACTCATGAAACTTAAAGGGATGACCATGATCAAGGGTCTCATTTTTCATACTCGGCAAAGGACTCGTTAGCAACTGAAAACGCGGCTTTCATGCCTGATCGAGTGAAATAGGTGACATCTTGCAAGAAAAAAAAAATTTCTATTCAAATTTTTCTTTCAAAATTTCTCAATTTTTCTCACAATTATGTATGTGTTCCCCCCAACTATCCTAGGGTCACCAATCCCCACACTTGGGATACATTGAACCCAATGTATGGTTTTCGGTCCTTCACTACTCAACATGTTCAACCTTAATCACTATCTACCATTGCTGACTAACACCCCAAAGTAACAAAACAAACCATTCTCTTCACAAATAGATTTTCAAACCACCAACTTTCATAAACAAGCAACAACAAAAGAAAATGAAGGATCACATGGACCTGATTCACTCCCCCATCAAAGACGCATCGACTCTGATGCGTATCAGATTGAATACTCCAAACCTATCATGTTTGAACAACTTTCCCTCACTTGGCTGCTACAATGGCTATGAAACAACGAAAACACACAAAACAAATAAAAGAAAATATAATAAAACACGTACCTCAGGCTGCCTCCTGAGAGCACTAAGTTTATGAGTCTTCAGCCGGACTTCATACTTGCTATATCTCTCATGGTGGTCGAACGGGATGCTCGCCTCCCTCAGCTTCAAAACACATTCTCTACCTATACTCCAATTTATGAGTCTTCAGCCGGTTTTGTTATTTATTCTGCAATTTAAGAAAATGAATTTAGGAAGTTGTAACAATAATATTAAAGAAGTAACCCCCTCCAGGTTTCTGGTTCAATGATTCACCCTACCCTTGTTTAGATGATTGGATACCACATAGACATAGTTTTGTTGAACGGTTTAAGTTAAGTGATAAACAAACACAAGTTTTTAATAATAACTAGTACAATTTAATTACCAACCCATGAATAACAACTACCCTCCTGTTAATCAAACTGCTCACGATGCAAGAAAACCGAATGCGAATGACTAAAAGATAAGCAATTGCACAAACGCGACTTGTTTAAATAACTCAAACAACAAATATCTTTCAAACGATTAAAAGACAATCCATAAACCAAATCAAACAAGAGTTAGAGTTTCACAAATAAACAGTACACCAGGAGGTGATTACAAATATGTTTAGCCACTCATGGTTACAAGAAACATAGCAAAAAGTTCAATAACAAACCCGAACATGATGATAATATATGTAGATATGGATGAATGATGATGAATGTTGATGTTTGTAGCTCCAAATTGCTCCAAAGGATTGATAATTTTCGTCCAAAGTGGCTTAGCAGAAGTAGGGTTTGAAAAGAAATCTTTTATAATCGAAAAATAACAAAGTTTCCTTTTTTCACGTTTTCACGCCGTAAGCTACAAGTCTAAACCCTAGCTTACAGTGCAGATTTTCGGCCCCTGTTACTGATCTGAACCGTAAGTTAGTCTTCTAATCCGTATCTTACGCCAGAGGCTTTCGGAAAAATCTTGTTTCCCACATAACTTTTTCGTTATAACTCTGTTTTCTTGATTCTTGTAGCAATGTCTTTGTATTTCAGAGCTATCACATCATCATTTAATATCTTCAATTCAAATCCATTTTGTTTCTCCAAAAATGCATCCAATATTCGTATTTAACCTGAAACATTCCGAACTTGTGTAGTTATCTTATCCATCATATATAACCATCAAAACCACATCAAAAAACACACAATTAGGCATATTATTGAACATTCATTAACCCTTCCATCAAGAAGGAACATCTCTCCATCCTGGCCACGGACTTGACCACATAGACATAAAATTGGAACCAATGGTCCTAGAAACTTTATCTTGAATATTAAATCTACAAATTGGAAACAATGTACCACAATTAACATTAGTAATGATTTTATATTCACCTATAAAGGGAATATTAACACACGCACACACATATATACACATATATATACACTTACTCAGCATTTTCAACCCAAATCCAAGTGCGATTTTCAGGTGTAGGTGGTGGAGCTAGGATCACCGGTCCACGACCAACGGCTGCGACATGCTCATCATCATCATTGGGCTCATGGTGCAACTGACCCCTACCGCCACCTTCACCCACACTACGTCCGCTACCTCGACCCCCACCTATACCCCTACCACCACTTTCACCCACACTACGTCCGCTACCTCGACCACCACCTTCACCCACACTACGTCTTGCTGAACTGCGTGCCATATTTGCTACAACAAAAAAACCTATTTATATAAGTTTTATGTTTAAAATTAGTTCCTGAACCTTCATTGCCTTAAAAATAGTTTTATGTTATTATAATGCTTTGTTAATAACTTGTATTAAACAAACAACTATATCTAGAAATGACAAATAGGCTACAACAGTTAGATATGATAAGAAAATGCAACAGGTGGTTGATAATTTCATCCATTATAAAAAAAAAAACTACAACACAGTAAATGAGAACATTTAAAAAACTAGATAAGTATGTTGATATTTTCATCCAATTCTTATTTCTTTATTGTGGACAATCCCAAACTAGCAATTAAATTAAAGAAACAATATATGGATTCTTTTAAATAGATATCGAAGTTTGTTACTATAAATTTCTTTTTTTTATTTTTTATTTTTTGAAAATAAAACGTCATTTAAATGAAAAGAGACTCCCGACTAAGTTTCGAGAAGAAACAAAGCCGCTAGGGCAAACGCGAATTACATTAGCCGAAAGGTACACCAATCATTCCAAAAAAAATATTAACATTATTATTTTTAAGAATAGCAATATCCTTTTTCATAAATAAAGTTCACATATCCTTTTATAAAAATTAAGCATACGTATTAGGGGTTTTCACAATTTCTAAATCTTAAATGTGGATTTGTTTTACATCAACTTTCACTCTTTTACCCCTTTCGAGGAATGGGCTTTTAAATGGAACTAAGGAGCAGATATGTTTCCAAAAGAAAGACCTAATTATGATAAATAAAACAATGTTATTTTTAATTCAAGATATTGTGCTGAGGTCTCACTATTAGGTCTTGCTAGATCACAAAATTCCAAATGTAGGAAGCATTCAAGAATCGTACATATCATATTAAGTAATTTGAACATTTTTAAAACTGTAACATAACTTCGATTGCACCATATAATTCAAAGTAAATGGAAATAACTAATAAAAAAGGTTGAATCTTACCTACAGATCGGCTGATTAAGATTGTTTGTACCGGAGGCTTTTTTGAAACCATTCAGAGAAAAACATGGATATAAAGTTGAGAGGGTTGAAACGAGTAATGGAGCCGAATGATGCACATTGTGCAATATAACGGACGTAATGGGATGAAGTAGGGTTTGTTGGATACGTGGTTTGAGGTCCCGATTATCCCGGTGTAGTGTTGTTGTTCGCTATCTCTGTGAGACTATTAGGGTTCTCGCATACCCTTTCTACATTATTTGGATTACATATTTGGTAATTATCCTTTTATATAGCTTTTTTCATTTTGGAAATTATTTCCAACCTTTTACATTACAAAAGAAACAATTATTTTCTTTAATTATTTATGATATATACTTACTAGATTATATAATGAAAGCTTTTCGCGATAAACAAATCTAATATAAAATTATAAAATATGTATTATGATGTACAATATAAATTAATGCGCTACAATATGAGAAAACAACAATTTTAATCATGTAAATAATAATGAAAATGTATATTAAAAAGAAAATGTACGTTTGGATGAGGAGCAGGGGATGAGCAGAGCCAGAAGCAACCATTGTAGGGCGTGATAGAGGCGATGGTTTTGAAGGTGTGGCTTTTTTGAGAAACAAATAGTTTTAGCTTATTCTACTCTAGATGAAAATAGAATTCCTATTTATAGATTTGAACATGATTAGTTGCCTAAACATGATTAATGAATAACCCGAACATATTGTGTTCTTTTCAAGTATGAACAAAAGCCCACCAAAAAAGTCTTTTTTTTTTCGTTTTTTGTATAGCATTATGATACTCGTTGGAAAGATAATAAAACGCTCGTAAATTTGGTGTAATTTTTTTTTTTGTAAAAAAAATCACGTATATACAAGTTATTAACGTTTAAAAATTGTGGGAGAAAGCATGAGAGAGAAATAGACTTTTGGAGAGAAATAAAAGGGATGATGCCACGTGGCACACTCAAATGGGAGAATGGCCTCATTGTGTAACACCCCAACCGATGGCGGAAACATCAGGGTACCACGTAGTGACGATTGTTCAATAGCTCATGGTACTAAAAGTTTAAATATTTATTTATTTCAATTTAATATTCATACAATTGAAAGAAAATACAAATAGATTAGAATAGATCAAACAAGATTCAGTTTTAAAAATCTGTAAGGCCTCAAAAGCTCCTAAGTGTCCAAAAGCTTGTAAATTCCTCATGCAACAAAATACTTGAAACATGTTAAGTTGGAAAGATGGGTCAACTATAAATAGTTGGTGAGAATACATAGGTTTTGCAAGTAATAAAATACAGTAATTTGTATAGCAATCAGGATCGAGATGTAACAATGAGTAATGTAAAAGTATGAGCTTGACATGTAACAATACGTCTTTTGTACAATCAAACCTTGTGTCGACTGAGACCTAACTCGCAAGTTAGTAAAAGTGTAACTGTTTTCGATCATCCCTGAATTTATGCGGGGGTGGGTTTGTCAGACCTATAGTGCTATAATCTAAGCAGGCGGCTTGATCAATGTTAATGATTGTACTGTGTCTTTTTGTTACAGTCAAAATGAATCAAAAAGTTTCAACATAATGAGAATGAGTAATTGCTATTGTATCAAAAATGTTTAAACATGTTTCACCCCAAAAATGTAAAATGGTAAAAAGGGGCTATGTAAACTCACCTTAGCAAGCAAGCAAGAATCCCAAGTATGCAATAGCAAGTATATTTATTTCCAAACAAATCAACCTAGATTAAGCATCACAAATTCTAAGAAGAAAAAGTCTAAAATTCCTAGGTCGATCGATTATGGTTTCCTAGTTTTGAGGAATAGACTTTAAGCGTTTGATTTTGTGGAATTTAATTCCACATATTTGTTTAGAAAATTTTATGACAAGATTTAACGAGAGAACTGACTAACTAATAAGTTTAATAAAGTTCTAAAATATATAAGTTTTAGTTCAAAACAGTCATTAAATATATATATATATATATATATATATATATATATATATATTGGCTTGTTAGGTTTTTTTTATCTCACTTGTCAAACTAGGAATTTATGAATATTTGCCCACATAAAAGTTTATTAATTTAATTAATATAAACGATCATGATTACAATTACAATGTTCATATTTCAAAGTCACACAGCCAAAAGATTCGATTTAAAAAAAATTAATAATAATAATAAAAATAAACAAAGAATCCGGTTGACCCAAGGGTCGAAGCCGGTTCTTTTTAAGCCACAAATTCATTATAACAAGTGATCGACTTTTTTTTTTAAAACCTGAAGCAAAATTGACAACCAATACCTTCATCCCCATATATTATTACCAAACCAAAGTCCCGCCATTAATCAACTCCTTCAAATAAATACTACTTGATTTCGAAATTTTATTAAGAAATATAAAACCCACTAATAGTTGACCAAACATAAGACTCTAATGCAATATAACATACCAGACGCAAGGAACGAAGCGATAGAAAGAAAAACGGTCCAGTTCCAACGACTAGCAGCGACTAACAGGAGCGAGCTAACGGGTGGTCAGGTTCGATATTTGAAGACTTAATTTCCAAAAACAGAGCAAAACGGTTTGATGCCAGGTAGTCGATTATGTATTTGCGATGGGGTGAAAAACGAAGGGTGAAGGAGGTTTAATTTATAGAGGGATTAGGAGACCAGGTTAGAGATTTAGAAGGATATATATAGCAAAATAATTTTGTGTTTCTTTATACAGTGATGATCAAAACAATATAATATCCCAAGTTATATACAAGAGGAATTGGCTCCAAGCAAGGACTAAGCTAGATTGGTGGATGACCAATTAAATTAGCAAGATTAGTGGATGACCAGTTGTTGATCGAGATTGGAGGATCACTAGAAAAATGTTAAGTGGTTTATGGATTATAATGTGTGTTATTGATAGGGAGATCTATATTAATATAAGGAATCGAAAATTTCAACGTTTATATTATTTAACCTATTTATATTAATGTTTTGAGGAACTTTTTGTGCTGGTAAGGACGGATCAACAGGTTGGTCTCGAACAGGATGCAATTTGTTCAATTCTCTTCCACAATTGTAGCTAATTTGGTGATGGTTCGTTTGTTATTAGAAATATTATTATTATTATTATAAATAATAAAATAACTAAAAAGGTTAAAATAGATAGTTTATTGAGGAAATTTTATATTTGTTTAAATTTATACCAACTTTAAAATATTCAAAATATATAAGAATGTTTTGAAATAATATAAAAATTTAGACATGGTTATACTTGTACAAAAGAAGTATAAGATAGGTAAAGTGGTGATTTTATTAATTCAAAAAAATTGGGGAAAATATGTGATGTTATACATTGAATGTCATGTCAGCAAATAGACTCAATAAAAGCTCGATCACGGCCATAAGCTCATTTAAGCTTGGTTCGATTCGAACTTTTAATGAGCCGATTCGAATTTTACCCATTGAGACTCAATAAAAGCTCGATCATGGCCTCAAGCTTATTTAAACATGGTTAGATTAGAATTTTTAATGAGCCGATTCGAATTTCACCCATTGAGACTCAATAATAGCTCGATCTTGGCCTTAAGCTCATTGAAGCTTGGTTCAATTCGATTTTTAACCAATTCGAGGTTTACCCATTGAGACTCAATAAAGATCGATCTTGTTCTTGAGCTCATTTAAGCTTGGTTTGATTCAAATTTTCAATAAGCCGATTCGAATGTTACCTATCAGATCTAATTGGCACTAATAAATAAGTAACGGCCACCTATCTTAACCTTAATTCACATAATTGCCCTAAATATACGAGGATTGACCCCAATCTATATACATTTCCCACGTATAGGCCTATATGCCCAATATAGATCTATACGAGGCATATTTGACCACAAATGATGGAGTTCTTAATGAATGAGTCATTTTCTTTTAATGAGTAGATGCCTCATTGGGTCATATTTGGTGTTAATTTAGTAGATTTGATGGATTATATGAACTAATAACCAAAATTGATTGTGTTTTATCAAGTTTGACTTTGATTAACCAAGTATGGCTTCAAAGTAGAATTTATAAATATGTATTTATTTTAACTAAATTTAAGTAGAAAGAGTCGAGCTGGATTATTTAATTAGAGATTTTGCTAAGGGTTTTACTAAACATTTTAAGAGTTAACTGTTCGATTGGTCCGCGTGGTTTGTTGATATTGCACAATTGATAATCAGGGTTTTAAAGTTACACAGTTGGTTCCGATGATTTGAAAAATGTTCACGACTGAGCTCAATAGTTGCATTGTCATAACATGGATGATTTGTACAAGCTAGTGTCGTTAAATTGTCTCTTTAAATTCATGTAAAATTACTAAACTATGTTTGGTATTAAAAAACAAAAAATAATTAAATAAAATAACTTAATTGTATATTTTATTAAACTTGATAAAAAAAAACTTAATAATTGATGATTTATTGATTTAATGGTTACTCAAAGCTATTCAACATTGAGTGATTTATTATTAAGGGTGTTGATATTTAGACACCCTTCCTCTTATTTGCCCACCCTATATACGCCTCATATAGATCTATACTAAGTGTATAGTTTTTTCAATCTCCAACAAAGACTGATTGTCAGATCTTGTATGGCGACGAACCTACATGCCACGTTAGGTCTATACTAGGTGTATAGGTCCCACGTATAGACTTCATATAGGCATATACTAGCCGCATAAGCCTCGTACAAATTGATATGTGTAGTATAGATCCCGTATAGATCTTGTATAGGTTTATAGGTGTACTATACTATACCATATGATACGTGATATACACAATAAATTTTTAAAAATTTTTTACTTTAAAAAAGAATTGAATCTTTTTTGAACTTTGTTAAAATGATAAAATATATATAAAAAGGTTTGAAAAAAAAATGAAAAGAAAGAACACTTTGATACTCTCCGTATAAGCCTATACGCCCAAAGAGGAGGACCACTATGCTAGATAACTAATTTTGGGAGAGACATTTGAAAAAAATGGAATATTTAGTTTGACTAAATTGTAAAATAGAGAGGAAAGCTCGAAAGGTGTTAATGGGTTAAGAAACCACTAAACTTGCAGTAGAGGTGAGCAAATGTTGGTTCGGTTCGGTTTGGTTTTAACACATGATTGAAACAGATCGGTTAAGTCGCTTTGGATAATATGTCAGTAATCGGTACGGTTATGTTTGGTTATCTATAAAAAATAAAACTTAGGCAAAATTATAAACTTAAAATAGTTACTAAAGTGTTTTGAACATTTTTCAAGATACAAATACATGAAGAACACATCAAATACCCAGGAAATACATAAAAATATGTTTTAAATACATGGATTTATATGAAAAAACCATGAAAATGCACACAAAATACATGAAAAACACATAAATAAATAACTATCAGCTTGATTTCGGTTATGGAAATAGGGAAAACCATAATGGAATGGTTCGAGTTCGGCCATATCTTAGCTATAACTGATTGGTTAATTTGGTTACGACTATTTTCGGTTATTACTGACAATATAAAATTATTTTTAAAATATTCTTTCTTGTTTTTGCAAAGAATTTTGCTATGAATGTTGCTATAAAGTACTTTTTTTCTCAATTCTGCTACCGAATTGGCTCCATATATTTTTTTTAGTCAGTTTTTAACATTTATTTTCATGACTTAGCTACGGATTTTGCTACCGATTTTACCAAGTTATTTTTATCATACTATACTCCCTCAATTTTGCTACGTAGTTTGCTATGACTTTTATTTAACTTGTCTAGTTAATTTCTAAATAATTTATTTTTATGGTTTTGCTATGGATTTTGCTACCGATTTTTGACAAGTAATTTTTTATATATATATTTTGCCAATTTTTCTAAGGATTTGCTATGGATTTTGCTACGGATTTCATTTGCTACAAAATGTCCGTCGCTAAATTGTAGCAAAATGCGTTCATAGCTAATCCGGAGCAAAATTTGCAACCGATTTGTTTTGGTAGCAAACTTTCCTAGCAAATGACTCTTTTTGTAGTAGTGAATGTGGAATCGAACAGTTGAAGAAGGATGGTTTCGATCAAGATAACCAAGAAGTCAACACAAATCAATTGTACAAGATAGGTGAAGGAGAAATTTCAAAATTATGTTGAAAGGAAGTAGAGGTAAATGAAAATTCATAAATTCATGATCAATAAGGAACAATTGATGTAAGTAATCCTATTTACAACATCAAACTAGTCCTATTGTCACTATTGATAATGAAAGGGATCTTGGATTTTGTTTTTCCTTTAAACTCACAAAAGTAGACGTTGACCACAAGGTGTTCGATGAAATGTGTGGGAATGTTAATGGTGAAACAAATAAAATCATACCTGATAATTAAAAGGAAAATGAAATGGAAGACTCAAAGAAAAATGATAAATCAAATTACTGCACTTCAGAACAATTTGAGCATATGATACCACTCTGACTGCACCAAACTGAGAAACCAATAATAGGGGATGAGCAATCATATTATATCTCATCTATCGTGTCTCTAAATGACACAATATCTACTCAAACAAAGTCAGTTACTCCTTTTTTAAGTGATATTGTTGTGGATGCTACGTGTTCATATTCGTACCTTAAAAGATTCTATTTCCAATTACTGCCATGGCCTAGTTTAGAGTGTTCTAGTTTAGGGTATTTGTTACCTTCATTGGAGACAATAGATTCTAATGTTGTGGAATATGATGCAAATGGTTGTAATTGTCGTGTATATATCAGGGAAGTGCTTGATTATAAGCACTTCATGGATTAATTCTTTCGAAAAGTGGCATGCAGAATACAAATATGTATATGAGCTTGTTGCAGACATGTTATTATCTTGCTGGAAGAAAAAACGAGGGAAAAAGTTAGTCAAGAATAATTAGGAAACAACAATTGAGGGTATGAAGCAGCTTGAAAAGTTTAACCAAAAGCAAACAAATATTGGTGAGGGAGATTTGAAAGGGACTTGTGCAAACTTACAAGTTTTGGTGGGTTGTTTGAATAAACAATTTAAAACTTCCAATCAACAGATGCAAGCATCAATGGTGGACCTTATTGATATAGCCAACAAAGGGAAGTTATTAACTCAATTAGAAAGGACAAAGGAGGAGGTTGTCTTTGGTAAAGATGATATGATTGTATGGTTCAACAATGGCGTGTAGGAGTTAAAGTTGGTGAATCTTGAAATGTTTGGATGGAAACCGGGTTGGCAGTATTGTTTAGGTGAAAAACTGGTAGAAGTTCTACATGATTCCTGTAAACAGGATGTTGATTTTACCATATCGGTAGCACTAAGCAACAGAGAAGCTTTAGTGGCAAGAAATGACGTGGAATTAAGTGCAACAATTTATGGAAGTGAAATGAAGGTAATTTTGACATTTAGGAACTATGAGCTTGTGCATGAATACTTTGAGAAGATGAGGAAACGTGGCAAGACTCCAAAAGTCGTTGCTTATAAATTGTTAAATCAGGCCTTCTTGGAAGAATGTAAAGTAAATGAAACACTAGAAGCAATAAGGGATATGGAACTAAATGGAATTTGTATTATTGGAGTCAATTTTGTATATTGCGAGTTGGTAGTTTGTCTTTGGAAAAGTGGAGTGTGCCAAGAAGCTAGTATGGAGATTAAAACAGATGAGAAGGATTCTTCTAACAAGGTTTTTAATGGTTACATTCAAAGGCATGATATTGTATTCGATAGGGGATGGTATATTGGTAATTGTGTACCGATTGCTGATATTACTGATGCAAATATTGATTCTTTAATCAGACAAATTGATGTTACAATCTCAGGTGCTATAAAATCTGATGCAAATGGTAGTGATCATGGTACACCATGGAAGCGCTTTAGATATCATTACTCAAGAAGTCTCATGGTTCTCAAACTCAAGCCATTCCATTTCCAAAGGATGCTAGATTTATCTCACACCCTCAAATTCCACGTGCGGGGTTTTACCGCGAGGCGCGTGAAACACCAGGATCCAAGTCAACGGTCACAAAAAATGACAACTATATGTAAAAGATACGTAAACCTAAACCACAATATTTCATAATAAAAACCGTTAGCGGAAGCTTAAATATGTTTTACAACCCAGATGAAACAACGTAGTCTAAAAATGTCTGAAAACATGAAACTAAGACCCTAGACGCCGTTTGAGACTCCGTGCGCCTAATCCATATGATGCTACCTTAGCGACCTGAGAAAACATGCCAAAAATGTCAACATATAATGCTGGTGAGTTCACAGGTTTTTATAAAATGTTTCCACAAGTTTTAAAGATCATTCCCGTTACTACTATGTTATAACAACGTTAACTAGACGTTAAGTACGAATACTACTATGGTTGGGAACCCATTACTAGACATGTACCACTGTGTAAACAGCCTAGACTGTTGGGCTATCGTCATCCTCGGTAGGCCCGATGCTAGAGACAATATGCACCCGCCTGGCTCCCCACCGTCGAGTGGGGTTTGTAAGGCCCAATAGATCTATCCACATTTCCCTCGTTGTGCTAACCCGAACATTCATGGCTTCCCCTGGGACTTAAGATGAGACACCGTATAGTAAACAAAGATAACCATAGTATAACATGATCCTTATAAATCAAAGTACGTAGCATGTTTCTCCCCCGAAAGTAAAATCAATAAAAGTAGGGTTGTGAAACTCACCTTATATTGCGTCTTCTAACAATATAATAACCGACACAGCTGATAGTCCCAACTATTGGAGACTTAGCATAAAGTTTGTATAAGTGTTTTGACTAATAACCCGTAGGTTAACTAGTCCCCAGTTGTCCAGATCATGACTACATGTTTGAAAATGCGTTTGAACGTTGACCCGACATCCCTTTGGTGACCCATTACACTAATTGATCAAGTACATATAGTTTACACACAAGAATCACACATAAAACACTTAGTTTGCATCAAAAATCACATTTATGCAGTCGTAGGGTCAAACCAGAAAAATCCCAAGTGGGTTCGACCTTTACAAGGGTCAAATGGGGTTCTCTGTCGTTGGTTCGAACTTTTCTCATTTGGTTCGACCCCTCGAAAGGGCGAACCAAAATCTCATTCGACCCAATTGCTGTAGTAACTCATAAAACGGACAAAATCTCTTCAAAACAGTCTGAAAACATCACGAAACACCATAAATCACAGCAGTTGATATTATCTAATCTATCCCCATAAAACCCTACCATTTATACCCCGAAATCTGTTCATTCCAAGGAGAAATCACAACTTACCCAAAATAGCAAATTATGGAAATGTCACATCAATGCATGTAATCTTTACCCAAAATGGAAACTTATCAATTTTAACCTCATGAACAGATTATTATGTACGGATTAATCATGTATAGCAAACCCCCAATCACATCATCAATACTAACAAGAACAAACCCTAGATCTAACATAAAACCCACAAAATGGGTGAAACTTCATTAATCATCAATTACACCCTATAATAATCATAAATCATCATCTAAAACTGTAACATCCGGCAAAAATCGATATGTTTCCGTACGTAATTAGTATATGTAATTAACGGTTTAAGTGCATGTTTAAATTAATTGGATTAATTTAACTGGTGCCGTAGAGAATAGCAAATTCCCCATAAGATGCATAGGAATGCACACGTTTAATGATGAAGCATGAAAGGATCATGTGCGAATAAACTTATCCGGTATGGACGTTGGTGATTACCCGGTAAAAATTAAATAAACGAAAAGGATCCCGGACACCCAGGATATAAAATAAAGGGTATTTTCACAAAATATAATGTGTTTTGGAACTCAAAAACCATAAGTGAAAGTTTCACATACAAGTCTCCCGGTAACGAATAAAGTGCGCGTACCGCACCCGGTACGCATATAACTTATAATCTCACCCAACGAAAGCCTAATTAACCAACCAACACTTAAACTAGGATATGTTTAAGGGTTATTAGAGGCTATTATAATGTCCAAATAACGCGTGATTAAAATCCGATTAAAACCCGACAAACCCCGAAAACTAAATATTTAAACATAACAAATAATACAAGATATTTTGTGGCAATGTGGGCCCCACTTGGCTTCAAAAAAATCAGCCAAGATCTTCCCCACATGACCAAATCTCTTTTGCTAGATATGGGATCCAAGTGTGAGGATATTAGGAAGATTATGTAAGATATGATGAAGATATGGAAGATTTGATAAGATTATATATAAGATATTGTGAGTACTTGCAAGATATACACAATCTCCATTTCCTTGATAATATCTCGGCCAAACACCCTCTTTAAAATCTATGCAAGATCACCCAAGATTACATATATCACATTCATATCCACACTAGATTTGCAAGAGATTTTCATGTCCTTTGAAGATTTATATAAATCCTTTTTTTTTGCTTCAAAACTTACGACCAACCTCTCTTTGAAACACAATCTTTACAAAAATTTCATTTGTACATATGCATCCACATTTCAAGGGATTTAAATCCATGTTAGATTGCATATGATCTTTGAAAGATCATGAATGATTATAAAGGGTCCATGTGAGAGCATACTTGACCAAACCCCCATTGTGTGTTTCAAGCTTGGAGCTTAACCACTAAGGAAGAACACACTAAACCCCATCATAATCAAGCATTGAAAGCTTCCCTAGCCTTGTGCTAGTTGTAAGTATTCTTGATCATGTTTTGCCTTTAAAAAGTTTATGTTTATTAGCTTAGAGCAAGTTGTACAAGGGGTGAACTTGAATAAGCTTTTCATAAGAAAACATATGATTTTAAAGACTAAAATGGTGTTTAGTTAGTGCGAATAAATTGAAAGGTTAGTGATGGATGTTAAGTATTCTTGTAGTTTTTATTAAAATAATGAATACTTGAAGAAAAATACTGATTTGGGTAACACTTGTTAATGAAACTTGGATGAACTTGAAAAGTGATTTTAATCGTCTTAACTTAAGGATATAAGACTTGTTAAAGTGGTAAATACTAGTGAACATACACATGTATTTTGTATAAAGGTGTATTTTTATAAAATGGAGTTTTATAAAAATATGGACTTTTTCTAACATATGGATATATATAAAATACAAAGGTTTTTATAAAAATGTTAGACAAACTAAAACTTGGGAGAACTTATATAAAAATGAACACTTTTATATAAATGGGAATATAAAAGTGTTGGAACATTTTTGTATATAAGTTGTCAAGTTTTGTGTTAAAAATACAAAAGTGTTTATAAAAACTTCCAAGTAATATGTGTTGGGAATTAGAAAGTTGAATAATACTTCTAGAAAACACATATTGGAGGACTTGGAAAAAGATTAACTATATAATTACATATAAGTTAAGAAATCGGACTTGGACGTGTTAACGAACTAAGACGTAAAAGCGGGCAAACGAGAAAAATATCATTACGTCAAGATGAGTAAAATATATTTTAAGGAGTTAAAATATATATAACTTGGGTGAAAAATTTACATAACACTTTCCTAAGTGTTGGAAAAATATTCGTGGGAGAAAATATAACGCAAATAATCTAACGATTAAAAACGTTAAACGAACGTATGGACTTAACGAGGAAAATACACACATATATATATATATGTTCGGCTCGACGAAATTCTAGTATATTTACTTAATGGGAAAGTAAATATACGGGAAGGAAAAACCGAGACGAGTAATTCATATATATATATATATATATATATATATATATATGTGTGTGTACACCGAACCGACGAGATCCTAGTATATTTACTTAATGGGAAAGTAAATATACGGTGTGGTGAGTCAAGTCGGGCGTTAAAAATATATTATCAAACGACAAGAACTTAGTATATTTATTTGAATCGGAAAATAAATATACGGTAACGTGAGTCGTGTCGAGCGGTAAGGATATTATATCGAACGACGAGATCTTAAGTATAATTATTTAATGGGAAAATAATTATACGTTAAGTGAAGCCGAGTCGAGAATAATATTATACAAGTTAATTAATATTCATGAAAGTATAAATGTAAGTTGTAACAATGGTAATCCATCACCAACGGACCTAGGACATATGTTTAATTAAACGGGGAATTATATGTAAATGGTGGTGTTGGGAGTTGGGTGTACAACTTGCCGGAGAAGCACACGCTATAGACTTAGTGACTTACACCCACTAGGACGTTCGTAGATGCTTGATCACGGACTTGCTATTCTCTGCTATTTGATTGTACGCTGTACATCAGGTGAGTTTCACGGCCCCATTCTACTGTTTTAACTGGGGGAAAGATATGTTTGTCAAACGTTGTCACATGTTGAAATGTTTTCAAAGGTTAAAATGAGATAAGTGGTATGATGAGTACTTGAGCAGTGATCGCCACTGGGGGTTGAGTCCTCTCTTTCGTAATCATTAATTCAGGAAAATGAAACCGAAGGAATATTTGGATAGTACTATTGGTGCCTGACAAGGCCCACCCCTAATCGATAACGTCGATTAAGCATCGGCGTATGCCAGGGGTGCACGTATTCTGAAATTAAGTCGTTGGGTTCCGAGAAACGACTTGGAGCGGGGCATTATTATTAGTCTTGGTTTGGTTATGAGGCTCAAGGGATTGCTCATCATCATAGTTTGTAGGAGCTAGCTACCCCTTACAAAGGCCACAAGTTGTGCAGGTTTCGCACATGTTGTAAAAACGAAACAAGATCCTAGTATAATTATTTAATGGGAAAATAATTATACGGTAAAGTGAGTCGAGTCGATGGTTGTGAAAATGTTGTTGTTATGAAATTAAAACCTGTGAGCTCACCAATATTTTATATATTGACGTCTTTTTAAACATATCTTTCAGGTAACTAAGTGCCGAATAGATATGGGGCTAGTGCGGTGGAATTCGGGATATCGGATACTGGTCGGGGTTTCATTCAATGTTACCATCGGGTTGGAACAAAAACGGAAATACCCCCCACATTGAAACTTAATGTTCATCGTTTTATGTAATGCTTTATGCAATATTGTAACGAGATACTCATTTTTGACATCCTAATAAATTAGTCTTTCCTAATTAAATATAGTTTGTGTTAATCTTGACTTTGATATGCTTTCGAGCGTTGCGCCAGGTGTTTCCGCCATTGGCGTGGTGTGACAGAAGTGGTATCAGAGCCAAGGTTATAGCGAACTAGCATTTTTGAAAAATCTAGACTATAACCGGTTTCGGCTCGAAGACAAAGTATTCAAAACTAAAACACAACAAAATATTTTTTTTAGAAAAGAAAGAAATTTGTACATGGGATGTACAAGGGGAAATTCCGACCGACTAGCCGTGTGTGTCAATATATGAAGTATTAGAAAATACGGATAAGATGTCTATGTTGCATAAGAATCCGATTTTCTAAGATTAGTTAATGCATATACGTAGTACGGATATTTTGCAAGTAAGGATGTCGTGTCACGCTTCACATTAGTCCGCACTCTTGCATCGATCACCGGTACCAGCAAGAAGGAAGGATGCTATGGTCTACGAGGAGCTCACTTGCTTACCTGTAGACGGGATGATCGAAAGGACTAATCTCTATCGCGAGAATGGATGTCGCCGTGTTGTTTATGATTTCGAGGCGAAACTAGGCCAAGTCTTTTGTTGTATGAAACCTTTGTGTATAGATCAGGAAGCTCGGAACTAGCGGGCAACAAGATTACCTGGCAACACAAATTATCATTACGGGTGCACACGTAATAATAGTTTGGGGTGCACGGTAACCTTGGTGGGCGCTAGGGCTGAGATTGGTGATCACTCCTTGTCTTGGTTGTTCTTGTCCCTTTAGTTTCGGTCTTAATTTTGATTGGCCAATGGGTTAAATGGGAGGTCTCGTCGACGTCCCTTGATTTTGATCCTATCTAACCTAACGAGCGTTCTTCAACATTACCTTTAAGGTACGAACACGGAAGAGCTCGAACATCTATTCATATGAGAAATCTGACGTAAACCCTCGCATCGGATAATGACGGGAGATTGAAATTTCCTTGTATAGGAATTGAATGTCTCCGCCACAAAGTTCTTCCAAAGGAGCGGGCGTACGAGGATGCGCTGCCTACCGAAGAGATGAATGCCCGGTACGATGCGAGGAATGCTAAACTTGGAACCCAGTGAAGACCGAGGGTGCGTCCCTGCTAGACCAGTGCGTTGTGAGAACGGGACCCTGCGTAGATCAGATATGAGACTCGTGGCCGTGTGCTGCTGTGTTATCATGATGAATAAGTCATGTTCGATCTAACGCATGCCCAAGTTGTCTTCAAGGGCCGACTATTTTTTTTCTCCTGTAGGAAGACAGAATCGAAGTTGCAGGATTAGGAAGCTTAATCATTGTTATCCTGAAGGCTCGATAGCTCTCGTCTGAATCGACAGTCATGGACTGATGGTGAAATCAGCATGCCACATTACACATCCGTGGGTCATAGGGCTTTGCTAAACTTCGATGATGTCGCAAATTTCGGCCACTAATCACGACCGCGCCATCGTTTGCCAGTGTCAGGATGACGGCGTGTAGTGGAACAGCAAGCCCCAATCGGCGTTTGGCGATGAACTCACTCGGAAGTGCATGCGATTAACTCATGGGAAGCCACTACTAGATGTATTGAGTATTCAAGTATGGATTGACAACCTTTGCAATAGCGCTGGATCGTATTCGGAAGATGAATTGTGATGGGCTTAGCATATTGGTACTTATGTCATACTACTTTCCTGAGGTGCAAAGGTTATCATAAGACTCCTCTATCTACCTCCTGTTTGTTTTTCAAGGATTATTGGTAGTCTCGCTTCAGTCGATGAACGCCAGAGTAGGTTCGATACGTGTACTGTGCCTGAATCCGTCATAAATCCTAGAAAGTGGAACCACACTTTGGGAATCGTAATCGTAAGGGTGTTTCGTAATTGTCAGAATGTCGCAAGACGCTTTTTGCTGACATTGAAATCCCCCTGGAAAATCGAATGATGGACTACTGGAAATGATCACGCTATTCTGTTAAATTAAGCTTACCCATGGGACGACAATTCCATTTCTTTTGTTGCAATAACATTCGTCACCCTCGTCACAACGACGAGACTAGTTATATCTGTGGGGTGAAAATTGATGTGAAGTGTTTTCCATCAATCCCCATAGATACTGAGACGTTGCGTTCCCTCATCACGATAGTTTGTAAACAAAGGTTGCGAGATCCATTAGTTATGGACAATGTGACCTGTCTAATCTCTTGTCGTATTTCGATACTCTCAGTGTGTGGCCTTTCAGGAAGAAAGTTCACCGGTCTCGCTTAGGGGCGGAGAGGCATTTCAGTTGATGGCTATCGGTGCTAAGGCCCAGATAATATGCAAGAGGACTCTAATGAGAAGGATGACTCGGCTGGGTTGCCAGAGTCGGTGTCATTTTCATTTTATCAAGGTGTCTCGATAAATCGTGATCCTTCTACCTCTACTTGCTATTTTCGTGGTGACCATTATCTTTGATACTGGGGTAGACGGTGGTTGGTTACTAGGACCTATGGATACTGCTTACCACACATATAATAACTACGACGAGTCTAAGACTCCGGTCGAGCCTAACATTGTTGCTCCTATTATCGTTCTATGGCTCAAGCGAGTCCTGTTGACACTGTTAAGTGTGTAACTCTTGCTGAGTTTGTTGTTGTCAGTGATTCTGTAGCACTTATCGGGCTTGATGCCATGGTTTCCATGTCTGTTGTGGAGCTTATTGTTGTTGTTGTCTCTATAGTCCATATTGGGCTTGATGTTGTTGATGTATTTGAGGCCCCTGCAGAGGTGAATGTCGTTAACGAAGACGTTTCTATGAACCATGCCAAGCTGCTATGACCATATCTGTGTCTTTGTGGAGTTCATTGTTACTATTCCATTCTTTTTAAGGCTTTCACTGAACTACTCGTTATCATTCCTTGGGCTCTCAGCAAGCCTAACATTGTCAATGGTCCTCAGGCCTCGGTTGAGACTATCGATGTTGCTGTTGCTATCGTTTGAGTGACTCATACCAAGCCTACAGTCGTTCTCTCTATGAAAAATATTGGCTTGAGAAGTCAGCTAAATTATGTGGAACCCGTCGTTCCCATCTATGTTATGACGACTGATGCGCCGACCAATCTAACCATTCCTACCATTGAGCCTATGGAGGATAGGCTCGAGGTCGAAGGCATGAATACAAATCCCGCCTCCACAAGTGATCTGAGACGCACGGGGATGCGAGCTCACCATAACAGAGCTTTCTGTTAATGTGGACCGTGGATTTCCATATTGAGCGTCATATTGTCGCTTGCATTCATGCTGCTGTGTTACCCCCAGCCATAGTGCATGGTCGCTGTTGCATTATAATTGCTGATTGCGTATCCATGTGGTTGCGCTACATTGCTGATGATGCATTCCTGTTGTTTACTGATCCTGTAGTAGTGTAGCCTTGTTGTCGTATTTCTCTGTGTCATACGGTTCCTGTTGCGGTGTTGCCTTGTCGTCATGCTTCTCTGTTGTCGTGTTGCTCCTGTGCGGTGTTCCCTTATTGATGTGTTTTGTGGATGTATTGCTGTGGCTGTTGGATTACCTTGATGACGTGATGATTTGTCGTTGCTTCACTCTTAGTTCCCTCGGGATGGAGACATCACCTAAACCCCTCGTTGTTGTCATTGTTCTATTTGTTTGATTGTGTAGTGCCGACATTGATTATGTAGGATTTCAGGTGTCCAACGGACTTTCTAAAAGTCATGCTTAGACACTCTAGCCTTAGTGATTGCGTGTGTATTCCCCTAAATTCTGAATCTCGTGGTCGTCTGAGTAATTGACCAAATCATGTGTCGACCCCTGTATATGCCCACGCATTCCGTGAGCGTTACATCTTCAGAATCTGAGGCATCAGTGACGCTGTGTCCGGCCTTAACTTTTTACGCGCATTTTGGTCGACTAACCACACTTGAATCATATCGGAAATAAATCCCATGATCCACACATGCCGAGGCAAGGCTCGTATCGTGATAGGGATTTCGAAAGCGTCTTGAACCACGAAGGTACCGAGTGATTGTAAGCAATATTATGACCCATACCTTTGGGACTAGCAAGAGTTGAAAGACCCAATTCATTTATTTCTCATCCCAGTGGATTCATTTGATGTCATACATGACGACGTGTCATACTGATGATTATGGAAATACCATTGTGGACCCACCCATGGGCGTGCGTTGGTGAAGTCCCTAGTATATGATTCGGAGGTTTTATGAACCCTAAATCTAGAAGGGCGTGTAGCATTATCTACTCTATAAGGGTACTACCCTATCATTACGAGATGGTCGATCAGCTCGGCCTTTCGATTAATGTGGTTATTCATTCGATGGTAGGCTTATCTTGCCTTGGTGTCGTTGAGTATATTCTTGGAATAGTGGAACTCTTTCGATCTTGGGTTGATAGTGGTGTTCCCAGTTATACTTTAATTAGCATTACTCGCGCTAGAGTAAAATCCTCGGTCCTCGACAGACACTATTGGAGACACCATAGTGATGTGAGCTGCCAGGTCAGGGCGTATGGTACCTGACTAATCAGGACGAGCTTGAAGGCTTACATATTGCGCCCATATGTGTGACTCTGAGTCATTGAATGGGATGCCTTATGGAAAGGCTCAGGACTATTACTTGTGGTGCGATATCAGTCACTCGCTTGTTTAAGTAACGACTTGGGCGCATGAAGCCGTCAAGCCGAATGTGAAATCTATGCTAAGTGCATGCATCTATGACCCGATTTCAGCATTTACCTAAAAAGATTCCGAAAGGATGGAACCTTCGATGAGTGAGGGTTTCGGTTTCAGGACTCTTTTCACTCAGATCTCTACATAAGAACTGAAAGTCAATTTAAGGGCATGTGACCTGTATTATTCAGAATTGACTTACTAGGTTGCTAATGACAATAGAACACTAGTGCCCATGAAACACATATAATAGAACTGGTACTGGATACCCATGGTGTGGGTAGCTACTGGTGTTCTGTATACTTGTCGCAATGGGGGCCAACGTGTTGATATATCTTAAGAAACCTTATACTCTGTTCATTGCGAAAACAACTTATGATGTTTCATATATCACTTTCCGGTATTTGACCTATGTGCTGGAAGCATCTGGTCATTGGTGTTTGAGTCGACTGGTAATCCTCGAGGATTGTGGAATAGTACGGCCCGGGTGTCGTATATACACTACTTACTGTCAGGGAACTGAAGGGTGAAAGCGACGCAAAAACCTTCGACCCCCATCAGTCCCTACTAGACGCCCTAGTACCATTTGCCACAATTGCTCGGGTGGGAGGTAGCGATTCAGTACCTAGAGGATTCCACGGAAATAAAGTCCCATCTTGAATATAGTTGTTCGGTCGACAAGAACCTAGTATATTTATCTTAATGGGGAGGTAAATATATGGTAAAGTGAGTCGAGCCGAAGGGTAAACAAAATGGAATACCCGACGAGGTTTCCAAGGGGACTTTTTATGTGGTGCGGAAAAATCACCTGTTTGACATCACCATGACACCTGAGGTGTCCCGGGGTCGGATGTGACCCAAGTGATGATTGGTTGTTGTTGGAACCCTCTCATTCCTTACTCACCTATAGCTTCGAGATGAGGCATATGGATAGCTACCTATATTCTTGGAGAGTCGTGGCTAGACATTGGATTGCCGACTTACATTATATCGGATTGTAGTAGCCACTCTACCTCAAGTTCGACAAATTATGTACACTAGCCTGGGATACTCGATTTGAGACAAGTATGGCTTGTCATTCTCGGACTAATTGAATGTACTTGACGGAACCATTCCACGCTAACACGATTGATGTCTGTGGCACATCGAACTCGTGTGCTTCATCAACAAAAATTCCTAATTATCATCCCAGTGTTCGGGGTGTACTACTCAAAGCCCTTGGAGGGCATACGTGTACATCTCCAGTACGTCGAATGACAGACGGGGATAGATACATAACCTGGTTTGAGTTACTCGAGAGATGGCCAGTAAATCTTGCAGTTTAGAGACTGCTTGGATGAGATGCGAACCTATTAAGAAGTCATACGAACAAGGCATAGGCCTTAAGGACTTCGAACTAGTAATAGGCTTACACTGAGAGTCATGCTCTGGGAGAGTGTTGGTAAGCATAAAAATTATAGTAGGCCAAATTCTGGATACTCCAGTGGCACGGAGATATCGATCAAAATTGGTCTCATGATGATTAAGCTCGAACTATCGCAAGAGCTCAGTGGGACTCATGATGAATTCCGCAAGTCAAGACCGAGGAAGTGTTGTCAATTTCTCGATCGATGGAGGTCCGGTTGACGATAAGCGCTACTATTCCGGGAAATCAATAGAGGTATCAAAGTGGGGTACCCAAGAGCTTAGTCATAGTTGGACTGTGATACTGTGCTCGTTAGAGCACTAAGCGGAAACCTAGCATAAACTTGGGTTCACTAAGGAAAGAGGAGATCTCGTGAAGCGCAAACAACCCGCCCTGTACAAGGATACTATTGTAATGGACAACTTGAACGGAATTCTGGGACGGGATTCTCTTAACGGGGGGAGAATGTAACATCGAAATGTAACATCCGGCAAAAATCGATATGTTTCCGTACGTAATTAGTATAAGTAATTAACGGTTTAAATGCATGTTTAAATTAATTGGATTAATTTAACTGGTGCCGTAGAGAATAGCAAATTCCCCATAAGATGCATAGGAATGCACACGTTTAATGATGAAGCATGATAGGATCATGTGCGATTAAACTTATTCGGTATGGACGTTGGTGATTACCCGGTAAAAATTAAATAAACGAAAAGGATCCCGGACACCCAGGATATAAAATAAAGGGTATTTTTACAAAATATAATGTGTTTTGGAACTCGAAAACCATAAGTGAAAGTTTCACATACAAATCTCCCGGTAACGAATAAAGTGCGCGTACCGCACCCGGTACGCATATAACTTATAATCTCACCCAACGAAAGCCTAATTAACCAATCAACACTTAAACTAGGATATGTTTAAGGGTTATTAGAGGCTATTATAATGTCCAAATAACGCGTGATTAAAATCCGATTAAAACCCGACAAACCCCGAAAACTAAATATTTAAACATAACAAATAATACAAGATATTTTGTGGCAATGTGGGCCCCACTTGGCTTCAAAAAAATCAGCCAAGATCTTCCCTACATGACCAAATCTCTTTTGCTAGATATGGGATCCAAGTGTGAGGATATTAGGAAGATTATGTAAGATATGATGAAGATATGGAAGATTTGATAAGATTATGTATAAGATATTGTGAGTACTTGCAAGATATACACAATCTCCATTTCCTTGATAATATCTCGGCCAAACACCCTCTTTAAAATCTATGCAAGATCACCCAAGATTACATATATCACATTCATATCCACACTAGATTTGCAAGAGATTTTCATGTCCTTTGAAGATTTATATAAATCCTTTTGTTTTTTTGCTTCAAAACTTACGGCCAACCTCTCTTTGAAACACAATCTTTACAAAAATTTCATTAGTACATATGCATCCACATTTCAAGGGATTTAAATCCATGTTAGATTGCATATGATCTTTGAAAGATCATGAAGGATTATAAAGGGTCCATGTGAGAGCATACTTGATCAAACAAAGCAAATCTTCTTCTTCTTTTCTTCTTTGATGCCGTGAGGTTGCAAGAACACACACACAATTTTCTTTCAAGTTTTAACATCTCCAAATCACTCATAAACATCCATCTTCCAAACCCCCATTGTGTGTTTCAAGCTTGGAGCTTAACCACTAAGGAAGAACACAATAAACCCCATCATAATCAAGCATTGAAAGCTTCCCTAGCCTTGTGCTAGTTGTAAGTATTCTTGATCATGTTTTGCCTTTAAAAAGTTTATGTTTATTAGCTTAGAGCAAGTTGTACAAGGGGTGAACTTGAATAAGCTTTTCATAAGAAAACATATGATTTTAAAGACTAAAATGGTGTTTAGTTAGTGCGAATAAATTGAAAGGTTAGTGATGGATGTTAAGTATTCTTGTAGTTTTTATTAAAATAATGAATACTTGAAGAAAAATACTGATTTGGGTAACACTTGTTAATGAAACTTGGATGAACTTGAAAAGTGATTTTAATCGTCTTAACTTAAGGATATAAGACTTGTTAAAATGGAGTTTTATAAAAATATGGACTTTTTCTAACATATGGATATATATAAAATACAAAGGTTTTTATAAAAATGTTAGACAAACTAAAACTTGGGAGAACTTATATAAAAATGAACACTTTTATATAAATGGGAATATAAAAGTGTTGGAACATTTTTGTATATAAGTTGTCAAGTTTTGTGTTAATAATACAAAAGTGTTTATAAAAACTTCCAAGTAATATGTGTTGGGAATTAGAAAGTTGAATAATACTTCTAGAAAACACATATTGGAGGACTTGGAAAAAGATTAACTATATAATTACATATAAGTTAAGAAATCGGACTTGGACGTGTTAACGAACTAAGACGTAAAAGCGGGCAAACGAGAAAAATATCATTACGTCAAGATGAGTAAAATATATTTTAAGGAGTTAAAATATATATAACTTGGGTGAAAAATTTACATAACACTTTCCTAAGTGTTGGAAAAATATTCGTGGGAGAAAATATAACGCAAATAATCTAACGATTAAAAACGTTAAACGAACGTATGGACTTAACGAGGAAAATACACACATATATATATATATGTTCGGCTCGACGAAATTCTAGTATATTTACTTAATGGGAAAGTAAATATACGGGAAGGAAAAACCGAGACGAGTAATTCATATATATATATATATATATATATATATATATATATATATATATATATATATGTGTGTGTGTGTGTACACCGAACCGACGAGATCCTAGTATATTTACTTAATGGGAAAGTAAATATACGGTGTGGTGAGTCAAGTCGGGCGTTAAAAATATATTATCAAACGACAAGAACTTAGTATATTTATTTGAATCGGAAAATAAATATACGGTAACGTGAGTCGTGTCGAGCGGTAAGGATATTATATCGAACGACGAGATCTTAAGTATAATTATTTAATGGGAAAATAATTATACGTTAAGTGAAGCCGAGTCGAGAATAATATTATACAAGTTAATTAATATTCATGAAAGTATAAATGTAAGTTGTAACAATGGTAATCCATCACCAACGGACCTAGGACATATGTTTAATTAAACGGGGAATTATATGTAAATGGTGGTGTTGGGAGTTGGGTGTACAACTTGCCGGAGAAGCACACGCTATAGACTTAGTGACTTACACCCACTAGGACGTTCGTAGATGCTTGATCACGGACTTGCTATTCTCTGCTATTTGATTGTACGCTGTACATCAGGTGAGTTTCACGGCCCCATTCTACTGTTTTAACTGGGGGAAAGATATGTTTGTCAAACGTTGTCACATGTTGAAATGTTTTCAAAGGTTAAAATGAGATAAGTGGTATGATGAGTACTTGAGCAGTGATCGCCACTCGGGGTTGAGTCCTCTCTTTCGTAATCATTAATTCAGGAAAATGAAACCGAAGGAATATTTGAAAGATCATGAAGGATTATAAAGGGTCCATGTGAGAGCATACTTGATCAAACAAAGCAAATCTTCTTCTTCTTTTCTTCTTTGATGCCGTGAGGTTGCAAGAACACACACACAATTTTCTTTCAAGTTTTAACATCTCCAAATCACTCATAAACATCCATCTTCCAAACCCCCATTGTGTGTTTCAAGCTTGGAGCTTAACCACTAAGGAAGAACACAATAAACCCCATCATAATCAAGCATTGAAAGCTTCCCTAGCCTTGTGCTAGTTGTAAGTATTCTTGATCATGTTTTGCCTTTAAAAAGTTTATGTTTATTAGCTTAGAGCAAGTTGTACAAGGGGTGAACTTGAATAAGCTTTTCATAAGAAAACATATGATTTTAAAGACTAAAATGGTGTTTAGTTAGTGCGAATAAATTGAAAGGTTAGTGATGGATGTTAAGTATTCTTGTAGTTTTTATTAAAATAATGAATACTTGAAGAAAAATACTGATTTGGGTAACACTTGTTAATGAAACTTGGATGAACTTGAAAAGTGATTTTAATCGTCTTAACTTAAGGATATAAGACTTGTTAAAGTGGTAAATACTAGTGAACATACACATGTATTTTGTATAAAGGTGTATTTTTATAAAATGGAGTTTTATAAAAATATGGACTTTTTCTAACATATGGATATATATAAAATACAAAGGTTTTTATAAAAATGTTAGACAAACTAAAACTTGGGAGAACTTATATAAAAATGAACACTTTTATATAAATGGGAATATAAAAGTGTTGGAACATTTTTGTATATAAGTTGTCAAGTTTTGTGTTAAAAATACAAAAGTGTTTATAAAAACTTCCAAGTAATATGTGTTGGGAATTAGAAAGTTGAATAATACTTCTAGAAAACACATATTGGAGGACTTGGAAAAAGATTAACTATATAATTACATATAAGTTAAGAAATCGGACTTGGACGTCTTAACGAACTAAGACGTAAAAGCGGGCAAACGAGAAAAATATCATTACGTCAAGATGAGTAAAATATATTTTAAGGAGTTAAAATATATATAACTTGGGTGAAAAATTTACATAACACTTTCCTAAGTGTTGGAAAAATATTCGTGGGAGAAAATATAACGCAAATAATCTAACGATTAAAAACGTTAAACGAACGTATGGACTTAACGAGGAAAATACATATATATATATATATATATATATATATATGTTCGGCTCGACGAAATTCTAGTATATTTACTTAATGGAAAGTAAATATACAGGAAGGAAAAACCGAGACGAGTAAATAATATATATATATATATATGTACACCGAACCGACGAGATCCTAGTATATTTACTTAAAGGGAAAGTAAATATACGGTGCGGTGAGTCGAGTCGGGCGTTAAAAATATATTATCGTACGACAAGACCTTAGTATATTTATTTGAATGGGAAAATAAATATACGGTAACGTGAGTCGTGTCGAGCGGTAAGGATATTATCGAACGACGAGATCTTAAGTATAATTATTTAATGGGAAAATAATTATACGTTAAGTGAAGTTGTGTGGAGAATAATATTATACAAGTTAATTAATATTCATGAAAGTATAAATGTAACTTGTAACAATGGTAATCCATCACCAACGGACCTAGGACATATGTTTAATTAAACGGGGAATTATATGTAAATGGTGGTGTTGGGAGTTGGGTGTACAACTTGCCGGAGAAGCACACGCTATAGACTTAGTGACTTACACGCACTAGGACGTTCGTAGGTGCTTGATCACGGACTTGCTATTCTCTGCTATTTGATTGTACGTTGTACATCAGGTGAGTTTCACGGCCCCATTCTACTGTTTTAACTTGGGGGAAAGATATGTTTGTCAAACGTTGTCACATGTTGAAATGTTTTCAAAGGTTAAAATGAGATAAGTGGTATGATGAGTACTTGAGCAGTGATCGCCACTCGGGGTTGAGTCCTCTCTTTCGTAATCATTAATTCAGGAAAATGAAACCAAAGGAATATTTGGATAGTACTATTGGTGCCTGACAAGGCCCACCCCTAATCGATAGCGTCGATTAAGCATCGGCGTATGCCAGGGGTGCACGTATTCTGAAATTAAGTCGTTGGGTTCCGAGAAACGACTTGGAGCGGGGCATTATTATTAGTCTTGGTTTGGTTATGAGGCTCAAGGGATTGCTCATCATCATAGTTTGTAGGAGCTAGCTACTCCTTACAAAGGCCACAAGTTGTGCAGGTTTCGCACATGTTGTAAAAACGGAACAAGATCCTAGTATAATTATTTAATGGGAAAATAATTATACGGTAAAGTGAGTCGAGTTGATGGTTGTGAAAATGTTGTTGTTATGAAATTAAAACCTGTGAGCTCACCAATATTTTATATATTGACGTCTTTTTAAACATATCTTTCAGGTAACTAAGTGCCGAATAGATATGGGGCTAGTGCGGTGGAATTCGGGATATCGGATACTGGTCGGGGTTTCATTCAATGTTACCATCGGGTTGGAACATAAACGGAAATACCCCCCACATTGAAACTTAATGTTCATCGTTTTATGTAATGCTTTGTGCAATATTGTAACGAGATACTCATTTTTGTCATCCTAATAAATTAATCTTTCCTAATTAAATATAGTTTGTGTTAATCTTGACTTTGATATGCTTTCGAGCGTTGCGCCACGTGTTTCCGCCGTTGGCGTGGTGTGACAAAAACAGCCCTAGATCATTAACATATCATCTATTCATCATTCAAACATCATATAACACATGAAAACTCATTTAACATCATTAACACAAGGACTTTTGTATGAAAACTCATTATTATTGAATGGATTTGGTTTAGAAAGATGTTAGAAAGGTTGTTATTCATAAAAACTTGCTTGAATCAGATATAAACACTTAGGGTTTTATAAAAACGAATGAAACTTGATTAAAAAGGTTTTAGATGAAGAATACACCTTGAATCTTCTCTTGTTTATGTTGTAGAACGTGTTTTTAGGTTAGGATCTGAAAAACGAGATCAAAAACTCCTCCCTACAGGTTTGGGGTTGAGAGAGAGCACTTGGAGGGGAATTAGGGTTGTGAAATGATGAAAAAGTTGCAAAGTATGGTATTTATAGTCAGTGCTGGTTCGCACCCTCGTAGGGTCGAACCAGTATTCATTAGATCATATTGAAGGTCGAATTAACTTTAGGAGGCTTGGTTCGACCCTCCCCTAGGTCGAACCAATTCTTGGTTGTCCAACTTTTCATGATTTTGCCATTTTAACCCATTTTAACACATGTTAACACATTCTAACACATGAACATGCAATTCTAACATATGTTAATTATATCTAATCATATAAACACGTATTCACACGTTGCACATCATATATAGAACACTTAATACTCGATACTTAATCCAACTATGTAATTTCACCAACAACGGGACTCAAGACTCGTGTGTGTATGTTACCCCCAATGATCCTCCAAATCATTAAACGCTGGACAATACGTAAGTGTAAATCAATTCTCGATGATTCCCCGAATCATCGACCTGACTCAACTGACCCAGTTAAGTGTAACGTATGCATGACTCGTAAAGGTAGACTTACTAGTTGATAAACATTACTAACATGAGTTTGCCGGGTGTCACAATTTAACTTGCAATCCAAATAGTTGTTGATTCAATGGCAGGTCCTTTCTAATTCGATGCTACAGAGGAAGATTCTGAGGAGTCTGTACTCATGTTCACTGAATTCAAGTTAAAGTCTTAAGCTCAAGACTTTCTAAGGGAGGGAAGTATTGTTATGAGAGAAACAATATATAAGGATCGATTCTATAAGAGTTAGATAGTTAGTTGATCAGGTACTAGTCTATATAGTGTGAGGACTAAATGTGTAATTGTGTGCATGTGACACCCCGCATTTTCAGGTTCCTACTTTAACTGAACTCGAGTTAACTTGCATGTGCATACGTGACTAAACACTTGACTAGGGTTAGTTAGGAAGGTCTTCCTATATGTTATCAGGTAATAACATATGTTATGTGATAATAACATATGTTACATTATAATAAGTAAAGTTATCATCACAATGCACACACGAGTCCTGTATCCCGAACGTTGGTGAATTATCTAGCATACATGATAATGTGCACAATGGAATTATGATGAACGTGAAGTAACATGTTTATGTGGATTACATGTTTATGTGACTTACCGCTTAACTGAAAGTTAGTACGTAAACTATGCGAATTATGTGCACTCTATGATTAATATGTATTGAGATAATAAAAATAATAGTTTTTATGTTTGTTGGGGTGGTTAATCTTATCGGGTCCAGTATTGGGCTAAAACATGATTAACAAGTCCGGTTAGCAAACTAAAAAGCCCTAAAACCCAACTACTTGGGAAACAAGCCAAATCCTCTTATAAATATTGATCAAAAAAATAAATAAATAAGAAACCCTAACCCCCTACCCCTTGCGTCGTAAACACCCCCACCCCCACTCTCTCTCAATTTCAATCAAACAACAAATCCTCTTGATTAATCCAAGTGGTGTTGGATGGAATCTCTAAACCTTCAGGATTTCTTGCATTGAAAGGTATAATTTTTATAAGTTTTATGATAATTGTTAATGTCTTGAAAAGCTTTTAAAAACCCTAAAAACTCTATGAGTATGAATCGCATGTGTATATGTTTGTGTAAATTCATAGATGTTTTGCATGGAGGTTTATGAGAATTGATGTATGTGATTATAATTAGGGTTTAGGAATGTGAAAAATAGAGATTTTAACTTGATTGTATAGGAGGATTTCATGGAATAGGTGATTATGGATGATTAGGGTTTATGAATAACTTGGGGTGCAAGATTCAGTTTTCTGACAGATTCATTAGGGTGTTTTGTAGGGTCGGTATTGTGATGTTAAATTGATTGTTTTGATCGATTCTTTGTATGAATGGATTTTACATGGTCTTAACTTTTTAGAATGAGCAAAATCATCTGATTTGGATATCGTTTGATATGTTTTTTGAATTTTATTTGACTAAAGGTCATATCAGATTTTCAGAGTTATAAATTGGGTCAACGTTAAAGGGTCATAACTTGAGTTTTACAAAGGGTTAAGTTATGAAATTTGGACAGTAGGTCAAAATTGGAAAACCTTGGCTTTTCCAAGTGGATTGACCTCATTTGGCTGAATACACAATTTTTGGGAATTTTTCTACTAAACTGACCTCCTGTGGAAATTTTCTGGACATAGCTGTCTTGTACGAATTTTAATAATTTTTGTGTTTGGTTTTGAGACAAAAACCAAATATGGGTTATCAAATGAATCCCAATGAATATTCAGTAAAAATTTGGGAGTTTAATTCATTCGTTAAGTATTTTAAATAATTCGTTTTTCACAGTGCACAATCTGCCCTAAAAACGCAGATTGTGTAAGGGATGTTTACGTGACTATTTGGAGTCTTATATGGTATGTATTTGACATGAACTTGTATGAATACTTATATGAGATGTGTATGAGGGATAAAACTGATAATAATCAATATGATCACCAATGGGATTCGTAGGACTTACTTGTGCATGTAGAGTAATTACGTTTCACTACACGGTTTGAACTTTAAAAGTCTTGGACAAACGAGTTGTATGGTGTGTTGGTTATGCACATATACTCACCTAGTGACATTTGTAATAGGGAGTTGGTAGCTCATTACTGTTTGAGGAATTTGGATTATTCACGTGCAACCAAAGGTGAGTTTCACTACTCTTTTCTCAAAAGCATGCGTCTCGGGTTTGAGACAACTTACATAACTTTTTCTAGTCCGGTTTGGGACTACTTTCACATCCCAGTTTTGGGGTGCTAGTTCGCAAAATTTGTCCTTGATGAACTAAACCAACGCTATCACTGTAAGTCCTTCACATACCGAATGATTTGCAGGGTTATGGCAAGTGGGTTATTAGTTGATAGCGCTATTAGGTCTGACAAACCTCACACCGGCTCGGGGGAGTGCGGGAGTGAACTATAACTTAACATATTATCATTGTTGATAGGCAATGATGCAAGGCAAACTGCTCACATTTGTGACAACACGTACATTAGCAGTTCGGTATATCGGTGTTAGTTATCATGAATAGGTTAGCTACCCTTAGCACGCGATGAACTAGTGGTTACACGGTTTTTGGAACCAATTTAATTACTTACGCTTTTACTTGGTTATGTGGTTTTGGAAACCAGCGCATTTACTTACTCATCTTCTTTACTTTGTAAACTCACCAACATTGTTTGTTGACCCACGATATACATGCTTTTGCTGGTAGTTAGCTTCCGGTGCCACGATTAGAAAGCACTGCACACTTCATTGCATTTGGGGTCTTGGGCATACACCTAAATTACATATTATGCTTTTAGGTTTTCCTTCATATGGTTTTAATTTGGGCGCGTTTTTTTGCGCATGGTTTTAAAAGGGTTAAATTTGGTTTACGCTTTCGCAGCTTAACTAAACTTGGTTTTTGAAAACGAACTAAATGGTTTGGACATTTAGAGTTCGTTCATATGACTTATGGCTATGAGATCCTGGTATGTCATGCACCTCGCGGTATACACCCCGCAGTGGAAATTTGAGGGTGTGACAGATTGGTATCAGAGCCATTGGTTATAGTGAACTAGGACTGCATATTGAGCCTAGTCTATAATCATCATAGCATAAGTACACTCACAACTTAAGTGCACAACTAGCTTCTAGCTTCATACGTCTACAACACATGGTTTCGGGAGATATGTTATCTTCTAGTTCTAGACCTAATTCTAAACACGTCAATGGTGGGAACCCAGGGTTACACCAGGTAGCGCATTACTGGGAGTAGTTTCCTAACAAACCTCGTGCATGAGGAAACAACAATTGTACAGGGGAGAAAGCCCTTGCTAGCGATATGGCGCACGTACACAGGAACCTGCACGATGCGCATGACGTGATAGCATTAAACCGAATCAAATTCAAAGAAAGTCAAATGTTGAGACTTATCCTTTTTTTTCTTTGAGCAAGGAGACAATTAGTTCCTGTTCCTTGTCGCCTGATATTCCTTACTCTCATTTTGAAACTCAGATGAGACTGGGTTACACATATAGAATTTATTTCTTACTTTAGTATCTGACGCCTAGTACGAGCGAGCGAACGTGTGACTGCATATCCCTGTTTCTCATAAGTATATGGTAGATTCATGGGAACACATTAGATCGGGGCTTGTTACACATACTCTTGGGGAGTTATGTAAAGCCTACGACACAGTGCAACATCTCAAGGGAAGACGAACCTACCAATGACTGACAGCCACGATTGGAGGAACGAGTGGTGCAGCTGACCACTAAGCTGGCTTACCTAGGACTGGAGAAGGAGACTGTACGTGATGAGATCTAACACTGACACTGAGAAAAAGGAAGAAGAATGGATGGAAGGGGAACTTGAGCAGGACGAGCACATGGAAAGTGAGGATGAAGGCTCTACTATCTAGACAGAGCGTGGCGACGATTGGCTCCTACCTTTTTCTTACCTGTCTTTTATTTTCTTTTCCTTTGTTAACTTAGATAAGACTAAGTTCTTATGATCAACGCTAGGGTGGTAGATGCCCTTGCATCTTTCCAAGCTAGTAAAGACCTATTCTGCTAAAACATTCTTTTCCCTTGACTTCAGCAATTGAAATTCCTTATTCCCTGAAGCGCAGATGCCGCAACAATAACTCGTTAGCGTAGTCTCAAGGCTTTTATGGGTGGTAAGCCTCAATAACTCCAACGTGACTAAGTAGATTGTTTGATTTCTTCGATAATATAGATTCTTGCCATGTACATTTGCCCCAGACAGGATGGGGTAATGTACGCTACATGCACACTCGATGAGTTACAGATACTTGAGTGGAGAATGTAACCCCCCGTGACAAAGTTTAGAAATTTGTTATCTACAGACGGTTGGGTCTGAGACCGACGCCTACACTACCAAGCTACAGGAGATAGCTACTACATGCTCAAATATATTTAACCTACCTTACCAACGGATCGAACTTCATACCAAAAGGGTTTGTCCCTCAGATTCGTGGCATGGCCACTGCAGCTTACCTACCCAAAATCTAACAAATCTTTGACCTGACTCGCAAACTCACTGATGAGGCTGTTGAGCATGGTACTTTTCCGAAGCATGGTGCTTCATCTTTTACTTTTGGTGATAGCAAGAGAACATGGAATAGTGTGAGGTATAAGTCCCTCAACAACAACAACAACAACAATGGGGCTCGCGGAAGAGCATTTGTGATCGGCGTCGGGGAAGCTAGGACTGATAACAATGTCGTGACGGGTACGTGCTCCCTGAACGACACTCTTGCTTCTATTTTATATGATACTGGGGCGGACTATAGTTTTGTGTCATCAAAACTTAGCAAACAATTAGGGATGGTTCCTACTCTTCTTGATACCCCGTACTCTATAGAATTGGCTGATGGGAAGCCTGTTGAGGTAACCCATATACATCGTGACTATAAGCTCTAATTGGATTGTCAATTGTTTGCCATCAACCTCCTACCTATCACCCTATGTAGCTTTGACCTTGTGGATAGCATGGACTGGTTGTCCAAACAACACACTGAAATTCTCTGTCAGGAGAAGATTGTTCGTATCCCCCTCCCCCCCAAGTGGAGAACTTTTATCTATTCAGGGTGATCGTGGTGGTGCCATCGTAGGCATCATCTCCTTTTTGAAAGCCCAGAAGTGTATCCATAAGGGCTGTCCAGCCATTCTGGCTAACATATCTGACACTCAAGCTGAAACTGAAACTAAGATTGAGGACATCCCAGTAGTCCGAGATTTCCCAGATGTTTTCCCAGAGGAATTACCGGGACTTTCACCTGTTCACCAAGTGGAGTTTCAAATTGATCTTGTACTTGGAGCAGCTCTAGTTAAACGCGCACCATACCGCCTAGCACCAGGAAAACTTCAAGAACTGGTCTACCCAACTCCAAGAGCTATTGGATAGGGGCTTTATTAGACCTAGTTCTTCGCCATGGGGAGCTCCAGTTCTGTTTGTTAAGAAGAAAGATGGGAGTTTCCGCATGTGTATCGATTATCGGGAGTTGAACAAAGTGACGGTTAAGAACCGCTACCCTTTGCCTCGTACTGATGACTTGTTCGACCAGCTGCAAGGGTCGAGTTTCTATTCTAAGATTGACTTGAGGTCAGGATACCATCAGCTGAGAGTCCGAGAGGAGGATGTGGTGAAGACAGCCTTTCGAACTCGTTATGGACATTATGAGTTTTTGGTGATGCCATTTGGGCTAACTAATGCACCGGCTGTGTTTATGGATCTAATGAACCGTGTGTGCAAGCCCTATTTGGACAAATTCGTCATAGTGTTCATAGATGACATACTGATTTATTCCAAGAGCAGGGAAGAGCACGAGCAACACCTGCAGCTGATCTTGGAACTTTTGAGAAATGAGCAGTTGTATGCAAAATTCTCTAAATGTGACTTTTGGATTCGAGAAGTCCAATTTCTTGGACATGTGGTTAACGAGGCAGGAATACATGTTGATCCTGCCAAGATTGATGCTATTAAAAAGTGGGAGGCTCCTAAGACTCCTACAGAGGTGCGCCAGTTTCCTGGTCTTGCGGGATATTATCGAAGATTCATTGAGGGATTCTCTAAGATCGCTCAACCCCTCACTGCTTTGACACAGAAAGGTATTACTTACAAGTGGGGAGATGTCCAAGAATCTGCTTTTCAATTGTTGAAGGCAAAGCTTTGTAGTGCACCCATACTATCATTACCTGAGGGTATAGAGGACTTTGTGGTGTACTGTGATACGTCTATCCAAGGGTTAGGGTGTGTGCTGATGCAGCGTGATAAGGTGATCGCGTATGCCTCACGTCAATCAAAGGTTCATGAGAAGAATTACACCACCCATGACTTGGAACTGGGAGCAGTGGTTTTTGCTCTAAAGATCTGGAAGCATTATCTCCATGGGAAAAAGTGTGCGATCTTCACTAACCACAAGAGCCTCCAACACATATTCGATCAAAAGGAGTTGAACATGCGACAGCGTCGATGGGTCGAGCTTCTGAATGATTATGACTGTGCCATCAAGTATCATCCAGGGAAAGCTAACGTAGTAGCTGATGCCCTCAGTCGTAAGGAAACAAAACCTAAACGGGTGCGAGCTTTACAACTTACCATACATTCTAATATTCCTGATAAGATACGTGAAGCCCAGGGCGAGGCCTTGAAAGAAGAAAACATCGGGCTTGAAACATTACATGGTGCTGATAAGCACGTGGAACTAAAGATAGATGGTCTTCAATACTTTATGAATTGAGTCTGGATACCATGTTTTGGTGATCTCAGACAACTGGTGCTCGATGAAGCTCACACCTCTCGATATTCGGTACATCCTGGTTTGGACAAGATGTACCAAGATCTTAAAACTCTTTACTGGTGGCCAAACATGAAAGCTGAAATAGCCACTTATGTTAGTAAGTGCTTAACTTGTGCGAAGGTTAAGATTGAATATCAGAAACCTTCAGGCCTACTCCAGAAACCAGAAATCCCTATGTGGAAATGGGACGTGATTTCTATGGATTTCATCACAAAGCTTCCTAGAACGCCAACTGGCCATAACATGATTTGGGTTATCATGGATCGTTTAACCAAATCGGCACACTTTCTGGCAATAAAGGAAACGGACTCGCTTGAGAAACTAGCTAATCTCTACATCAAGGAGGTACTCTCTAGGCATGGGGTGCCTACTTCTATTATATCTGATCGCGATGCGCGATTCACTTCTCATTTTTGGACTACTCTCCAAAATGCTTTGGGGACTCGCTTAGATATGAGCACAGCCTATCACCCACAGACGGATGGACAGAGTTAACGTATCATCCAAACATTGGAAGATCTGCTACGAGCGTGCGTGGTGGATTTTGGCAACAATTGGGATAAGCACTTGCCTTTGATCGAATTCTCGTATAACAACAGCTACCACACTTCGATACAGTGTGCGTCTTTTGAGGCACTTTATGGACGCAAGTGTAGGTCTCCCATCTGCTGGACTGAAGTTGGGGATAGCCCGCTAACAAGTCCCGAACTCGTGCACGAAACTTCTGAGAAGATAGTGCAAATCAGGAACCGGATGCCTGCTGTTCGAGATCGATAGAAAAGTTACGCTGATAAGCGTAGGAAACGTTTGGAGTTCCAGGTTGGGGACAAGGTTCTATTGAAGGTGTCACCTTGGAAGGGGGTGATACGCTTTGGAAAACGGGGAAAATTGAACCCACGATACGTTGGACCATTCGAGATTGTCGAAAGGATTGGTCCGGTAGCTTACAAGTTAAACTTGCCTGATGAACTCAGTGGAGTGCACAACGTATTTCACGTATCAAACATAAAGAAATGCCTAACGGATACGACACTGGTAGTGCCACTCGAGGAGATCCAGGTGGACGACCAGCTGCGATTCGTGGAAGAACCAGTGGAGATTCTTGAGCGGGGCGTCAAGAAACTCAAACAAAACACTATACCTATTATTAAGGTACTATGAAATTCCTGTCTAGAACCGAAATACACGTGGGAACGCATAGATCAAATGCGGCTTAAATACCCACATCTCTTTAGTGAACCTGAAACTATGCATAAACCAAACACTAAACGCAAAGCAACTCTCTCAAAGTGAATTTCGGGGTGAAATTCCTTTCAACTTGGGGATGATGTGACATCCAGGAACCAAGCACATTACTAAGACACTACTAAGCTGGCTTTACTTTTTACTTACAGAATTTCGGGACGAAATTCTTTTCAACTTGGGGATTATGTGACACCCCGCATTTTCAAGTTCCTACTTTCACTGAACTGTAGTTAACTTGCATGTGCATACGTGACTAAACACTTGAATAGGGTTAGTTAGGAAGGTCTTCCTATATGTTATAGGCTAATAACATATGTTATGTGATAATAACATATGTTACATTATAATAAGTAAAGTTATCATCACAATGCACACACGAGTCCCGTATCCCGAACGTTGGTGAATTATCTGGCATACATGATAATGTGCACAATGGAATTATGATGAACGTGAAGTAACATGTTTATGTGGATTACATGTTTATGTGAATTACCGCTTAACTGAAAGTTAGTACGTAAACTATGCGAATTATGTGCACTCTATGATTAATATGTATTGAGATAATAAAAATAATAGTTTTTATGTAGGTTGGGGTGGTTAATATTATCGGGTCCAGTATTGGGCTAAAACATGATTAACAAGTCCGGTTAGCAAACTAAAAAGGCATAAAACCCAATTACTTGGGCAACAAGCCAAATCCTCTTATAAATATTGATAAAAAAATAAGAAACCCTAACCCCCTACCCCTTGCGCGGTAAACACCCTCACCCCCACTCTCTCTCAATTTCAATCAAATAACAAATCCTCTTGATTAATCCATGTGGTGTTGGGTGGAATCTCTAAACCTTGAGGATTTCTTGCATTGAAAGGTATAATTTTTATAAGTTTTATGATAATTGTTAATGTTTTGAAAAGCTTTTAAAAACCCTAGAAACTCTATGGGTATGAATCGCATGTGTATGTGTTTGTGTAAATTCTTAGATGTTTTGCGTGGAGGTTTATGAGAATTGATGTATGTGATTATAATTAGGGTTTAGGAATGTGAAAAATACAGATTTTAACTTGATTGTATAGGAGGATTTCATGGAATAGGTGATTATGGATGATTAGGGTTTATGAATAACTTGGGGTGCAAGTTTCAGTTTTCTGACAGATTCGTTAGGGTGTTTTGTAGGGTCTGTATTGTGATGTTAAATTGATTGTTTTGATCGATTCTTTGCCTGAATGGATTGTACATAGTCTCAGCTTTTTAGAATGGGCAAAATAATCTGATTTGGATGTCGTTTGATATGTTTTTGGAATTTTATTTGACTAAAGGTCATATCAGATTTTCGGAGTTATAAATTGGGTCAACTTTAAACGGTCATAACTCGAGTTTTACAAAGGGTTAAGTTATGAAATTTGGACAGTAGGTCAAAATTGGAAAAACTTGGCTTTTCCAAGTGGATTGTCCTCGTTTGGGTGAATACGCAATGTTTGGTAATTTTTCTACTAAACTGACCTGCTGTGGAAATTTTCTGGACATAGCTGTGTTGTACGAATTTTAATAATTTTTGTGTTTGGTTTTGAGACAAAAAACAAATATGGATTATCAATCGAATCCCAATGAATATTCAGTAAACATTTGGGAGTTTAATTCGTTCGTTAAGTATTTTAAATAATTTGTTTTTCAGAGCGCACAATCTGCCCTAAAAACGCAGATTGTGTAAGGGATGTTTACGTGACTATTTGGAGTCTCATATGGTATGTATTTGACATGAACTTGTATGAATACTTATATGAGATGTGTATGAGGTATAAAACTGATAATAATCAATATGATCACCAACAGGATTAATAGGACTTACTTGTGCATGAAGAGTCATTAGGTGTCACTACATGGTTTGAACTTTAAAAATCTTGGACAAATGAGTTGTATGGTGTGTTAGTTATGCACATATACTCACCTAGTGACATTTGTAATAGGGAGTCGGTAGCTCATTACTGTTTGAGGAATTTGGATTATTCATGTGCAACCTAAGGTGAGTTTCACTACTCTTTTCTCAAAAGCATGCGTCTCGGGTTTGAGACAACTTACCTAACTTTTTCTAGTCCGGTTTGGGACTACTTTCACATCCCGGGTTTTGGGTGCTATGACTCCTTGTGTGGGTCGGGTTTTGACTCCTTGTGTGGGTCGGGGTTTTTGCTAGTTCGCAAACTTTGTCCTTGATAAACTAAACCAACACTATCACTGTAAGTCCTTCACATACCGATTGAGTTGCCGGGTTATGGCAAGCGGGTTATTAGTTGATACCGCTATTAGGTCTGACAAACCTCACACCGGCTCGGGGGAGTGCGGGAGTGAACTATAACTTAACAGATTATCATTGTTGATAGGCAATGATGCAAGGCAAACTACTCACATTTGTGACAACACGTACATTAGCAGTTCGGTATATCGGTGTTAGTTATCATGAATGGGTTAGCTACCCTTGGCATGCGATAAACTAGTGGTTACACGGTTTTTGGAACCAATTTAGTTACTTACGCTTTTTCTTGGTTATGTGGTTTTGGAAACCAAAGCATTTACTTACTCATCTTCTTTACTTTGTGAACTCACCAACATTGTTTGTTGACCCATGATATACATGCTTTTGCAGGTAGTTAGCTTCCGGTGCCACGATTAGAAAGTACTGCACACTTTACTGCATTTGGGGTCTTGGGCATATACCTAAATTACATATTATGCTTTTATGTTTTCCTTCATATGGTTTTAATTTGGGCGTGTTGTTTTGCGCATGGTTTTAAAAGGGTTAAATTTGGATTACGCTTCCGCAGCTTAACTAAACTTGGTTTTTGAAAACGAACTAAATGGTTTGGGAATTTAGAGTTCGTTCATATGACTTATGGCTATGGGATGCTGGTATGTCATGCGCCTCACGGTATACACCCCGCAGTGGAAATATGAGTGTGTGACAGTGCACCAGCTAGTAACTGATTGTAACAGCTATATAGGTAACAATAATACAAGAACTCAATAGGTTTTGGGCAACATCTTTCGTTCTCTAAATTCTCTCTTAACATGTATGGTATGTACAGTGCATGAAATGCTTCTTGCAAATAAAATTTAGGGTTAATACATGTGTCCTACCATCCCACCTAACAAAATTCAACCTTTCCCTTAAGGCCTTCCATATATTGAAAGCGTGCTTAGTTTTTTGTTGGTTGGATTTGGAGAAGGCAAAAAAGTACTTCTTTTTCTCAACGTGTCAACAAGCTATATGTTAAAAGTATTGTCTTTGAAGTCGTTGAAGGGCATTTTAATCATTTGGCATGTTTTGAATGTGCCTATAAGACCATGTGTAATGGTAAGTGGAAATTTTTAAGTCCCATGAGGCATTAAACGACACGTGGCATGTGGGTTTCACACGGGGCTTGAAATGAAAAAGGGGTGTAGTGGTAAGGTGAAAAATTTCAAGCCCTCTATCTCTAAACCCCCCACCACTCTCTCTCTTTCTATACGGGAATAATGCAATATGATTGGCCCTCCATTTTTTTCACGCCATTGTTTTTTTTTCCTGGAGCTCAAAAAACGCTCCCAAAAACTTGGAGGGGGCGGTGTTTAATTTTGATAGGGGCGTGGATTAGGGCAAAAACGCCCCAATTCCCTCATCATTACATATGGTCTAATTAGTTCAAGTTCATTTTGAAGTGTTAAAAAATGCAAATATACCATTGTATTGAACTGATATGATGTAAAATATAAATATATTAATTTATTAAAAGTTTAAAGCTACATTAGGGTGGACGGGGCACTCGTAAGCTAGAGTGGTTCGGCTACTGGAGCCGAACGCCATCACTACCGTCACCCCCTCAGCCACGGTCAAAAGCTTCACCATCGGCTACACCTAATTGATTGGCCCTCACCACTCTTTCTCTCTCTCTCTCTCTCTCTCTCTCTCTCTCTCTCTCTCTCTCTCTAGATGGGAATAATGCAATATGATTGGCCCTCCATTTTTTTCCACGTCGTTGGTTTTTTCATGGAACTAAAAACAACACACCCAAAAACTTGGAGGGGGCGGTGTTTAATTTTGATGGGTGATGTGCTGAGAAATTCATATGTTTTCCACACATAATTATTACCTATCTTACACTCAAAATCATGCTTTTATCTCTGTTTTATCATGATTTATCTTTCTTTGTTGATAATTGCAGGATCAGAGGTCAGGAGGTAAAAGGAAGTGGAAACCCACACAAAACGACACTAAACGAACAAAGAATTGAAGACTTTAAAGCTCTGCCAGATGTGGCACAGCCATGTAGATGTCCTGGGTCAACAAGTCAACATTTCCAAGTCAACAGAGGCCAAAATCAGCTTTGAAGATGTGCACAGGCGTGCCATTCACTAAGGCACGGGCGTGCTTAACTGAAACGTGTTCCCCAAGGCTTAAACCGACCAAAACTGACAAGACGGTTAGTTGTACTAGGAAGCATGGGCGTGCCAGGGACACTAGCACGGACGTGCTTGACCTAAGGACAGACATCTCTGCATAAATGACTCTACAACAGTACCTGCTGTCGAGCATGGGCGTGCCAGGGTATGAGCATGGGCGTGCTTGAGCTGATTTGCCTATAAATAGAGGCCTCCACCCAACATTTTGAAGCATCCCTTCTCACTCAAAAACCAACACTTCTCCACGAAGTTTCAGCCATCCTTGAGGATTGTAGGTGTCCTTTGGAGCCTGGGATCACTCCATAAACACCATAATCAAGGGAGAAACACCCCGAAATCACTCAAAACTCTTAGAATCTCCATACAACCTTCAACCATGTCTTGTACACAAACCCAACCTTATGAGCATGATGTATCAACCATGCTAGGCTAGATTTCTGTTGGTGTTGCTAGGGTGATGATGGAAACTTGGTATGAATCAATATAGTTTATCTTTTATTTAAAAGTGGTATTTTGTGTTCTTAATAATTCTTTCTATTCTAAGCTTTGTTAATGAGTTAATTAATAAATCACTTAGTCTGTGGTCTTGTGGGTTTCTTGATAGAAAGTGGGAGGACTCATGAGTGTACCCATGGTGTGTAACAGCCCATGCACTTGTGAGCTAACCTAATCCCGCGACTAGTGATTAGCCCATTTGTGGGTAGAAATACACACACTTAGTGGCTCAATCCTCTACTATCAAGATCTCATTTAGGGTCGGTACGGTCTTTATACTCGGTCTTGGTGATAAGTCAAGACTTAACTTTGCGACTTAGCTTCATTTTCTATTTGAAAGCTTTGGCGCAAGTTAATGAATGATGAACCCGTGTTGAAAGAAAACAGTCTTTATTTTCTTTCATTGTTATAATGTCGCACGGTAGTTAACATACCACTCACTTTTTGATAAATTAATTAACTCAAGTAGGGGATGCACGTGTTCTGGTTAGTCACAACTCCTCTATGATATTAATTGGTAACTTGTTCGGTCATGCTCCGGCCACCAACAAGTTATTCATAAAGGTCTTGTGACACCCGTCGAAATTACATGTCATATCCGTACACTTAGTTACATGCTTACAGTGTGCATAGCATTACATGATAACATTTGCATCATAGATGGGCTATACAGGGTTCCAACGAGACAATCTCAAGGCATATAGTTTGACAGTAGACACACTAGTTAGTCCAAGGCCTTAGTTAGTTAGATATTTCATGCTAGACTATAGGGAATTCATGCAAAAACCCTAGTAGTGGAAACCCATGCAATTGAACATACGTTTCCAAATGGTCACCCCGACAAGGACAAAAACAAACAATGTTTATTAACAATAAGATTTCCGTCACGTATTCTATGGAAACTAGTAAAAACACGAGCAATATGTTCACATGTAGCTTTGTAATTTGATCTACAAGGACTTGTGTGAGTATTAGAATCAAACAAATATATTATCACTCACACATACATACATACATACATACGACCATATACACACACAAACATCAACACAAATAACTCTCCTATACATACTTACACAATCGCATACAAACATACATTCATGAACATGCTCACAAACACCAAGAATATTTCCTTAAATTGACAAACCACTTTATGATCACTAACACCCATGATGCTTAACATTCAAAAGCCTCCCATGATCCTTCCCTAGGCCAAAATTTCAGCCCATACATACCCAAGAAAACAAGAGAGGTTGACTTTGGACATAGTAACAAGCCTACACTATACATGCACTATACAAACACACTCACACGCATACATATACACACATGTATACACCCACACAAAACTCCATATCCCAATTTCCTAGACTTAAACTAACCTAGTAACAACAAGAATCCCATAGTCATCCAACCTTAGTCAACTTGCCTAAACCATCTGGTCCATTTCCCATAATTTGCGGCCACCAATAGCAAGCACACAACCAAACAAGAGCGTTAGTCAACTTATTGTACTAACATGGCAAGAACATGATATGCATAAGCTTCCACACCTTGTCCACCTTGCCATCCAAGACTTGCTCCTTCCCCATGTATTTCTGCCACTACACCACCCCTACAAGCCATTCCAAAACGTCAAGTCAACACATTTCCCTTACAAGACTTCAAGTAGAATGCACCTTAAGAAAGCAAGGGGTCGACTAACCTAAATTGTGAACCAATGAGACCATGCCTAACCTCTCACCAATCGGCTATATATAGGAGTCTTAGAACTCATTTGGATCACACTACACCTTCACATAACTCACAAAACATGAACTTTCCTTTCCTTTCCTTTGATACCATCCGGTCGAAGCCAAGGGACCCAAGGAGGGCCTTGTTCGATCACTAGCCTTCACCATTTGGGAGTCACATGTAGCTAGTAAGCTTTTAGGAATCATTTGGAAGGAAGTTAGCTTATTTTTCTTTATTATCTTTGGCTATACATGAGTGAGGTATAATACCCGAACCATTTTCATTCTTTATACATTTTCATTACATGAAGTGATCACCCGAGCACACATACACACTCGCACACCCTTAACATAAGGTTTTGTCAAAGTAAAACTAACTTAGACACCCAAGTTTTATGTTAAAAAGCTCAATATTTAAGTTCATGTATAGATACATACGTACATTGATGCATACACCATGGGACACATGTATATGGATATTTACAAGCACACACACATACATATAGATGTATGCGTGCATGTGTAAGGCCAAGACCCGGCCCAAGAATAACATATTTCACTTAATTTAACGACATACCATATGGTTAGATTTATAAGCATGTGTTAAGAATAATAAAAACATGTGTTAACAAGCTTAATACAAGAGTTTTCTTGGAAACATATGGTATGCGAGTATGTATATAAGGAAAAACACCTAAACAAGTCGTTTTTTATACAAGAATATCCAAAAAGGTGTCCATATGCCACCCTAGGCTTACATAAATGTGACAAAAATAACACTTGGTAACATTTAGTAAGACAAAGAACTTGTTTTACCCAAAAACAGACTAAACAGGGTCATTTAAACGACAACACGAACAATTTCTGATACATACAATGTGTGACACACGTGGATAGTAGTACAGAAGTCCCTAGTCTATGGGTGTTACAGTTGGGTGAACAGTTGCATGTTAGTTGGAAAGAAACATAGACCTAAGGTGCCTTTATATGAACTTAGGGAATCCCCATGACCAACACACAGTGCCAGATTTAGTTCAGTTTAGCATCCAGACATCAAGTGAGTATTTACGACCCCTTTTTACAGTTTTCACATTTTTCCGGGGGAAAACATGCTTACAGTTTTCAGTTACAATTACATGACTATTATGTGAACATGAGACATCACGGTTCAGGATCCATTAAGCCCTCGTGTCATACATCATACCATAACCATTAGCTATGGACTTAGCCATGAAACACCGGGAATGATCTATTGGGTTGACACCCCCACTCTCGGTCAGTCGCTCTGACCGGACGAAAGATATCAAAAGAGTGCTGGTATTTCACATTATTCATTGTCTTTTGTGTACAATGGGCGAGGCACAACATGTCAAGGTTTGGTTATGGGCTCATGTCAGATCACATATTGATTATTGCCCTAGCTAGGCAATAATTTATTCGGTTTTGGATTACATGACCGTTATATAGAAAACTCGTGAACTCACCAACTTTATGTTGATCCATGTTTCCTTAATGCATGTTTTTCAGTAAATTAGCATGGATAGTGGAACTTGCGGGGGTTGCGTGCGAGCATTCGTGGGTTACCTTCTTTTGGACCGTTGTGTTGTTGTCATAATACTAGACATTTACATACAATGGTTTTGAGTATTAAACAATTAACTCTATGTAAAACAAATTTGGTTGTTTAATGAAAGTTCCCTCTTTATTTTAATCAATGCTCGTGTGACCTTTGTGCTTGGAAATCTTTCGAAGTCGCACCTCGCTTTTCCGCCAGGCGTGGTGTGACAGATTGGTATCAGAGCACGAGGTTATAGTGAACTGAGATTTTTTTGAGTCAAACTATAATCTAAACAAAAATTGATTTCGAAATGTTTTCCAAAGAAAAGAAACACAACGCCTATCCCGACGGGCTACGCAAGTTCCATGCTAGTTACATATCTCACGTACTAGTAGATACACTAAGTACACCACATGATTTCCAGGATCATGGCACACCAAGATGACCCTATCATTCTCTCGGATTCTTAGGAGGAGGTCGTTCCGGATAGCCCTCCAGCCGACGTTCTTCAGCAAGGTTATGAGCCGGATTCTAGTGACTCGGATGCCAAGGACGATCAGATGCAGATTAATCATGCCGTATCGGACGATAAGGAGGCTGTAACCTCACGAATTTTCCCATTTATTTTGCATTAAAGTATTTCCCAATCTATGATATAAAGTCTAATTTATTTCTAAGTATTCTTATCTTTATCCGTGCACTCTATTTTCTGTGTTCCTTTTATCATTGTACTAAAAAAAGAAATCTTCAATCATGACATATGTCCTATCCTAATTCTATTTATAAAATCGTCATTTTATACGACGGTGTTTTTATTTTCTAATTCAAACTAATGATTTTTTTTTTATTTATTTCTTATTTAAAGCTAATCATTTTTCCAATTACATTTATAATCTCAAACAAGGAAGATATAAATTCATTTCAAAATAAAGCCTTGAGTCAAGAGTCAAAGTCTTGACAACATAATTCTTGGAGTCAAAGTCTTAGTCATAGTCAAAGTCTTAGTCCTAGTCAAAGTCTTAGTCAAACAGTCAAAGTCTTAGTCAAATAGTCAATTCATCATAAAACCTTACTTTATGGTGTTGACCAATTTTAATGGCTAATTGAATCCAAAACTAGTATAAAAACCCACCTATGACCCATTATACTTTGCACCTCTAAATCGATTGTTTCAATCCGATTAAACTTTCCCTCATACCTTTCTTCTATAGTCTATTACTTCTACAATTGAAGCTTTGATTATAAGCTCTTGTAATTGGCAACTTTGGGGCTACACATATTCTATTTCTCGAGACTTAATACTTTGCTAAGGTGAGTTTACGTAACCATGTTTATGCAATTCTTTATACTTGCAACATTATACTTAAGCAATTCTACATGCATGTCTAGTTGTAAACTTTAATGCCTCATGATTTAGACAACAACAACAGTTTCAACGAGTTTCAACATTACATAATCATTAGCTATGGCCAAGCCGGCGATACTCAATAATAGATCTATTGGATTGACAATCCCACCTAGATTCGTTGACCATCTTTTATGGGGAGCGCGGGTGATTGTTATCGTTCCAACATATTATTAAGGTGAACCGTGGATGACGGGATGGACCTAAACTAGTCGGAGGTTTGATTATGTCGATTCAACATTTCATGTTTATTCATGTAGACTTAAACTTACGATAGACATGTGAATTGCTCAACTTTTATTCTTAAACTTAATTGTTTGACATGGCTTATGTATTCTCACCAACTTCTAGTTGACCCCCCCCCCCCATTTTTCCAAACTCAACAGGAAATACTGATGCTTGAAGTCTAGGGCTAGCATGAGGAGATATTTGAAGCTTTGCTGGATTATTTGATGTAGATTTTAATGTAATTCAATATTGTAATGAAATAAAGGATTATTTAAACTTGTGTACTACCATGAGCTACTGAACAATCATCAATACGTGACATCCCGATGTTTCCGCCATCGGTTGGGGTGTTACAGATTGGTATCAGAGCCATGGTTATAGGGAATTAGGTTATTAGAAAAATAATCTAGTCTATAACCATAGGATTATAACCAGTATTTGCTTCTTTTACTTGCAACTATACTTGTTTCTTTTCTCTTTCTCTATCCTACTTCTTATCTCTACTTCAACCCCTACAAGATGATTATTCACCATCACTGGATCTACTCTTAGACTAATAGGACAAATCCTCAGGTTTAACCTGAACCACCTTGAGATCTCGTCGAAGTTCTAGATTTTAATAACGAACACGTGCAATCTGGAAGGGTGAACGCCTGTATTCTGAGTTTTTTGTCTAGGACTGGCATTGCGCATAAATCCCAATCAGACGAGGGACCGGATGCCTACCTGGGAATTCTCGGGATGAGTGTTCACTTATAGGCTAAAGCATGTCTTCATTATGTTATTAGAATCTAGAAGTTTTGATAAGTCAATGTTTTCGTTTATTCGTTTTAATTAATGAATAAATGATTACACTCACTTTCCTTAAACTAAGATCTAAAATCTCAAAATTTTACAGCTTAAATCAATCTCATTTCATAAATATCTATAGATTTCACAATCACACTTCACCTTACCATCTTAGCCACTTTTTAAATATTCAACACCCTACCGAAATCATATTATTTCATTTCTCCACATGTTACTTATTTTTTTTTAAAAAAACTATAACCTCATACCTTAGCACAAACTAAAGATTTCTAAATCTTGTTGTATTTTCATTACCTAGTAACTTTACAAAGTACATATTTTTGTCAAAAGATGTCCTCGAACTTAAATTCAATTGTTTATTTATTGACGTAACAAACAATTTTCTATATAATGCTTTAAACTATTAAAAATCACTTAATAGAACCTTGATCTTCAAAACCTAATGTCATGTTTGAAATCTCCAACTAACGGGAATATTTTAATCAAAACCTACTTAGCTTGTACTATTTAACAACTTTTGCTTTATGTACAAAACCAATTTTGAATATAATTTTTTTTATCCATAGGAATAATATCTAGTCTCTAGATTCTCCATCGACACTCACTCATTTTCAACTTGTTCAAATTTTTACAATATTTGGCATATACCACAATCATGTTTTCTTATACACTTGATTATAACCTTTGATCCAAACCCCAAAATTTACACTGCTACATAATCTCCTTACTATACAATAAACTCTTTATAAACTATCTTCACATTCATTATCTCTCACAACCTTGATTCTGCTTCAAGATTTTCATCATCCTCTCAAGAACTAAATTCATATACTTCACCTTCTCACACATGAGCTAGTTACCTATGATAACCAAACTATTGAAACTTGATTGTGTGTTGCATCAAACATAATCCTTAGTTATACATGAGGATTCGACTATCTACCATATTTGAACATTTGAAACTAGAATTCATGGAATATAAACTATTTGCTATAGTGTCACACCCTCAAAATCCACTTGCGGAGTTTTACCGCGAGGCGCATGACAAACCAGGATCCAAGTCAACGATCACAATAAACAAGTCTAAATGAACATATGCAATTTCAAAAACATAGTTTAAAATTCCCAAATACAGCGGAAGCTTATTCTCAAAACATAATCCAAACGTAAACCAAATTATTCAAAGATTGAAAACCATGCAATCCTAACTAGACGCCGTGCAGACGCGTGCGCCCTAGTTCCATAGTGCTACCTTAGCGACCTGAGAAAACATGTAAGAGTTTACGTCAGCACAAAAATGCTGGTGAGTTTACAGGTTTTGTAATCATAGCACCAAGTTCAACCTGTCCATACTATAACAATTTGCAAACCAAAGTACGCTAGCTAGGCGTATGTTTTATTACTACAACGATTGGAAAACCATTACTAACTCGTAAACCAGATGTTGTGCCCGAATAGTAAACCTGTTCCTGTTTGAGACAATATGCACTCGCCCGGCCCTCCAAGCCGACGAGCGGGGTTGGTCATTCCCAATAGATCTATTCACATTTCCCCGTTGTGCTAACCCGCACATTCATGGTTTCCCCCGGGACTTCCAAAGATCGTATAGTAAACCATAGAAACCCATAGTATGACAGTTGTTACCAAAACATAAGTTTAACACATGTTTTCTCCCCCAAAAAGTGAAACCAGTTAAAAGAGAGGCCGTAAACTCACCTTAGGTTGCGTTACTTCGAAACACGAATAATATCAGCAAGCTATGCTAGCCCCGTAAAGCGGCGACCTAACATGTGACAGTTACAAGTACTTAGACTAATAACCCGTAGGTTAGTTAGTCCCTAGATGTCCAGACCATAACCAAGTTCGTTTAAAAACACCGTGACTGTTAAATTAACCCAATGTACAAGACTCGACATCCCATTGGTGACCCGAGACTCCCCGTGTTATACTTGCACTCACAAACATACAATCATGCAATACACACTTAACATACGTTAAAGTCCAACAAGTTATAGCACGTAGTTCAAGTATCACATAAATAAGTCCGAACACATGTTACCAAGTTATTAGATATGTTACGGGGTTCCTAGCATGTTCCTAGGTGTCAAATCGGGTCCCGAAACGCTATATTACACTTACAGCAGCAGTACAGGCGATTAGGAAAAGTCAACTAGTGATTACGTGGGTCAACAGCCATTTAGGAATGCTAATCGCCTATACTATAGGCGATTAGGGCTATATCATATACAAATTAGGAGTTTATAGGCGATTACGTCGTAAAGCATGCAATTCAGGGCTTAACTAGCATTTAGGATCGTAAATGCATGAAGTAAAGGGGAATAGGCTCCTATTCGCCTATACTATAGGCGATTAGGGCTCCCCTTCAGGCGAATAGCCTCCTAATCGCCTATAGTATAGGGGATTAGGGTTCCTATTCGCCTATAGCACAGCTGTTCCGGTTTTTCGCGCGTTTAACACTCCAAATCAGATCCAGAACGTGTGTAAACATCCAATATCAATCAAACAACCATACCAAACATATTTCAATCAAAATCCTTCGTTTAACCTCGTTCTATCAGCCCTTCATGCAACCATGTATCCCAAAAACAACACATATAGCATGAAACATCACATTAACATGCATAACCCTAACCCTAATGAACAATTACTCAGATTTCATCAACATGCTATCATTATTAATCTGTAACTACCTTAATATCATGTTACCAATCCTTCTTGAATCATAAAAACCCTATCTTTTAATCATAAACACACATACAACATGCATAGTAGTTAGAATCCAATTAACAATGATTAATAACGAATTCCAGAAGACATTTACGTTTATACACAGGTCTGGACCATTAGGGATTTAATAAAAACGTTATTAAAGATTGCATGAATGAAAACCACACCTTAGATTTGTAATAGATTGATGTAATAGGCTTGAAATCTTGTGTTTTGATCCAAAATCGTGTTCCAGAGGTTGTGTGGGTGTTGGGGCGAGTTGTGGGACGACTAGGGTTATTAATATGAAGTTTAGGAGGTCAAGTATTTTATTTATAGGCGTTTTTAGTCGTCCAGCGCGTTATAGGTGATTACGCAGCATCATCAGGCGAATAGGGATGCTAATCGCCTATAGTAGGGGCGATTAGCACTCTATTCGCCCCAAAGTATCTCCTATTCGCCCCCTATAGGCGATTAGGACTCCCTACTCGCCTATAGGGGTTGGTTCTGTGTATTTTGCGCGTTAAACCCCGTTTTAACATATGTTAACACATTTTCACATACCGACAAGTCACATAATGATTGTAAACACATAATACTTGTAAACAAACATATTCACACTCGTTCACCAATTCCCGGGACTCGAGACTTGTATGTTCCCTATGTTCTGACGATTCTACGAATCGTCATCCTTTGTACACTTGGTTAAGGACCGACATCTAATGAGCCTCTAGACTAACATCTAATGATCCTCTATACCAAACTAACAGTTCCCGAACCGTAACACGACTCAACTATCCCAGTTAAGTATAATATACGCATGACTCGCTAAGGTAGACTTTAATTTAGACAACGTTGTTACTCGGAATTTGCCGGGTGTCACATTTTTACATCGACACTTAGCTTGTACTATTTAACAACTTTTGCTTTATGTACAAAACCAATTTTGAATATAATTTTTTTGCTTTCCATAGGAATAATATCTAGTCTCTAGATTCTCCATCGACACTCACTCATTTTCAACTTGTTCAAATTTTTACAATATTTGGCATATACCACAATCATGTTTTAATCAAAACCTACTTAGCTTGTACTATTTAACAACTTTTGCTTTATGTACAAAACCAATTTTGAATATAATTTTTTTTTATCCATAGGAATAATATCTAGTCTCTAGATTCTCCATCGACACTCACTCATTTTCAACTTGTTCAAATTTTTACAATATTTGGCATATACCACAATCATGTTTTCTTATACACTTGATTATAACCTTTGATCCAAACCCCAAAATTTACACTGCTACATAATCTCCTTACTATACAATAAACTCTTTATAAACTATCTTCACATTCATTATCTCTCACAACCTTGATTCTGCTTCAAGATTTTCATCATCCTCTCAAGAACTAACTTCATATCCTTCACCTTCTCACACATGAGCTAGTTACCTATGAGAACCAAACTATTGAAACTTGATTGTGTGTTGCATCAAACATAATCCTTAGTTATACATGAGGATTCGACTATCTACCATATTTGAACATTTGAAACTAGAATTCATGGAATATAAACTATTTGCTATAGACACACCTAGAGTCATTAACCTTGTCTAGGGCAACTCTATTACAACTCGTATGATATACTTGATACTTGATTGCTTACATGTACATATTATCAATTTGCAATTCATGTGTGTAATAATTGGTGCACTTAATCAAACAACTGATAGAGGATGAAGTACTTGCTCAACAGTTAGTAGAGTACCAAATAACCTACTCAACGATTGGTAGAGGTCATCATTCCTATTCAACAGTCGGTAGAGGCCCTACAACCTGCTCAACGACTGGTAGAGGCTATTGCACCTGCTCAACAATCGGTAGAGGGTCTTACTCACTGACTGGTAGAAGTCTTTTTCCTGCTCAACAGTTGGACTCATTTTTGGATACATTGTATACGATTCAATCACAAGGTTATTTTGCATTACTTACATGTGTGTTTAGAGTCATAGAAGGACACAAAACCCTAATGTAAGGTAAATTGGTGATTACGGTCCGGAACGTAATCATGAATTTACAGGTACGTTAAGGTAGTGTGAAATTCTATCAAGGTTTTTGGTAGATAACCAATTATAAACTCTAGTTACCAGTTTAAGATTTCAATAGTCAATTAACTCATGCATTTCTTTTTAAGATTCCTAAAACCTAAGTTTAGTGTTTTGCTAGATTCTTATTCTTCTTGCTATTTTAGACGAACCTAATCCAACCCTTAAAACCCACACCTATCAAACCTCTTACCAAATTATTCGAAATAGTTTATTCTGTTACCTATAAATTCATGTCATGTCTTAACACAAATTTTCCAAACCACAGTTGCCCTAATTTCTACCCAATCACTGTCAACCCGGTGTTTTTTTTATAACTTCGGGACGAAGTTTCTAAAAGTAGGGGAGACTGTAACCTCACGAATTTTCCCATTTATTTTGCATTAAAGTATTTCCCAATCAATGATATAAAGTCTAATTTATTTCTAAGTATTCTTATCTTTATCCGTGCACTCTATTTTCTAAGTTCCTTTTATCATTGTACTAAAAAAAAAAATCTTCAATCATGACATATGTCCTATCCTAATTCTATTTATAAAATTGTCATTTTATAAGACGGTGTTTTTATTTTCTAATTCAAACTAATGATTTTTTTATTTATTTCTTATTTAAAGCTAATCATTTTTCCAATTACATTTATAATCTCAAACAAGGAAGATATAAATTCATTTCAAAATAAAGCCTTGAGTCAAGAGTCAAAGTCTTGACAACATAATTCTTGGAGTCAAAGTCTTAGTCATAGTCAAAGTCTTAGTCCTAGTCAAAGTCTTAGTCAAACAGTCAAAGTCTTAGTCAAATAGTCAATTCATCATAAAACCTTACTTTATGGTGTTGACCAATTTTAATGGCTAATTGAATCCAAAACTAGTATAAAAACCCACCTATGACCCATTATACTTTGCACCTCTAAATCGATTGTTTCAATCCGATTAAACTTTCCCTCATACCTTTCTTCTATAGTCTATTACTTCTACAATTGAAGCTTTGATTATAAGCTCTTGTAATTAGCAACTTTGGGGCTACACATATTCTATTTCTCGAGACTTAATACTTTGCTAAGGTGAGTTTACGTAACCATGTTTATGCAATTCTTTATACTTGCAACATTATACTTAAGCAATTCTACATGCATGTCTAGTTGTAAACTTTAATGCCTCATGATTTAGACAACAACAACAGTTTCAACGAGTTTCAACATTACATAATCATTAGCTATGGCCAAGCCGGCGATACTCAATAATAGATCTATTGGATTGACAATCCCACCTAGATTCGTTGACCATCTTTTATGGGGAGCGCGGGTGATTGTTATCGTTCCAACATATTATTAAGGTGAACCGTGGATGACGGGATGGACCTAAACTAGTCGGAGGTTTGATTATGTCGATTCAACATTTCATGTTTATTCATGTAGACTTAAACTTACGATAGACATGTGAATTGCTCAACTTTTATTCTTAAACTTAATTGTTTGACATGGCTTATGTATTCTCACCAACTTCTAGTTGACCCCCCCCCCCATTTTTCCAAACTCAACAGGAAATACTGATGCTTGAAGTCTAGGGCTAGCATGAGGAGATATTTGAAGCTTTGCTGGATTATTTGATGTAGATTTTAATGTAATTCAATATTGTAATGAAATAAAGGATTATTTAAACTTGTGTACTACCATGAGCTACTGAACAATCATCAATACGTGACATCCTGATGTTTCCGCCATCGGTTGGGGTGTTACAGAGGCCGTGCCTGCAGGTGAGGAATAGGAGGAGGAGGTTGCACCCCAGCAGCAGCCAGAGCCCCGGATGCCGTCCTTCCGACCGTATCGCTCATGTCCGGGCGGGGCGCGTAGGATGTACACTCCCCGGAAATGGGTACTCGCTCCACCGGCTCCTATCGCTCCGGCCGAGGCTCCTGCCCCGATTGACCCCGAGCCTGCAGCACCCGCCTACTCTCAGCCACCAGCTCTAGAGGACCCGTAGCCACCTAGAAGGAAGCTTCTCCGTAGATCCCAAGCTCATAGGAGGACCTACTTATCGACTGTCGATGGATTCCTAGCCTACTCTGACGAGGACACTGACGGTGAGGTTCCCTCTACCTTTGATACTGGAGGACCATCTCAGCCACCCTCAGATGCCCCACTACCTACTGGCTTCGAGCCAGCTCCTGTACACCACACACACTACTCCGTCCATGACATGATTGGGCGTCACGATACGGAGTTAGAAGTGTTGCGTGGGAGGGTCTAGGGGATTGAAGACGACCTGTATTTGACTGGCAGTACCAGAGATCCTATTCTCTACCGGTTGTCTGAGTTGGGTACACGTGTTCACGAGGCTGAGCAGGGACGCGCCACGGTAGAGGATCGTGTTACCGAGTTAGAGGCTAGATTGGATGACATCAAGGCGATGATGGTCACTGCCGTCGCAGTTCTATTAGCCTATTTCCCACCCCCATCCCCGTAGGATTTCTTTGTGTTATGTGTTATGACTTATTAATTTAAAACTTGTAAGGTAGTATTCCAGTATTGATGTTGTTATAAAACTGGAAACTTATTTGGTAGGTTTAATTATTAATCGAAAAATTGGTATTATGACTTTATATGTTGTTATTATCATTCAATGCATGAGTGAGTTGGTGTGTCTGTCGTGATGATTGCATAATTGCTTGATTAGTACATAGGATGACAATATTATACAGTGATAAGTGTCTCATTCTTATAATCATTTGCCTTAGAAGAATATGCCTCCCAAAAGAACTACTCGTTCGAATTCTGAGTAAGAAGCTTTTCCAACCACCTCAGCGGACCTAGCCAGGGTAATCAAAGAGGCTATTGCGCAACATGAAGCGAACCGTGCCGATTCAAGCGGTGGTTCGGGCGCTGCAGGACGATGCAGAACCCAGGAACCTGAGACTGGTAATACTTTTGCCTATTCCTTCCTAGTCTTGCTCGTATCTTATGCCGATCCTTTCATTAACGATCCAATCTTTCTGACGCTGCAGAAGTAGAGAATCCCATACGTGGGTGTTCCTACAAGACTTTCATTGCATGCAAGCCCTGGAACTTTCGTGGGTCAGAAGGAGCGATTTGTATTGTCCGATGGATTAAGAAAACGGAGTTTGTGCTCGATATCAGTGGTTGCGCGGAAGACCAGAAGAACAAGTATGTCACCTCTACCTTCCAGGACGAGGCGCTGACATGGTGGAACCTACAAGTGCAGATTTAGGACGCAAAGTTGCCTACAATCTCTATTGGGTCGAGTTGAAGTCGATGCTGATGGACAAATATTCCCGCGCAGTGAGATGCAGAAGTTGGAGACTGAGTTCTGGGATCTGTCCATGATTGGTGCGAACATCACGGCTTATACCACTCGATTCCATAAACTTTCTCGTCTAGTTCCACACATGGTTACCCCTGAGTACAAGTGGGTAGAGCGATACATCTGGGGACTTTCTTCTAAGATTCGTAGCATGGTTACCACCGCTGCTCCAGCTTCCATTCAGCATGCTGTCACCCTTGCTCACAGCCTTACCGACGATGCGGTACGCATGGGATCCCTGACCCAAAAGGAATCCGACAATAGGATGAAGGCTTTGGATTAAACAAGCGCAAGTAGTCCCATTTCAAGAAGGGGAAAGGTGCAGAGGGCGATTCTCGTAAGAAGCCCGAAACCGTCAAGGCTTTTGTTGCCACCTCTTCTGACACTCGCAAGCCATACAACGGGCCCCACCCACTCGGCGACAAGTGCAAGTACCATCATGTGGGGACGTGCGACAATATTAAATGCGAGAAGTGCAAGAGAACGGGACATCCTACAGTGTAGTGTCGGGCCAAAACTGTAGTAAGTACTGACGGTAACCAGGATGTTTTGAGTGTGGTGCTACCGACCATTTCAAGAAAGACTGCCCCAAGCTGAGAGGTCAGGCTCGTGGCAGGGCTTTTGTCATGGGAGCCGATGACGCTCGCGGGGATCCTAACGTCGTCACGGGTACGTTCCTTGTAAACAATCGTACTGCTTCTGTACTATTTGATACCGGTGCCGATCTAAGCTTGTTGGGTCTGCTGACCTGGAGAAGAACAGATGATTGAAAAGCCAAAATATGCTAACAGTTGATTCACACAAATAAACAGTCTTTACAACATACTCTTCCCAAAAGACTGCTGACCCTAACAACTGTTCCATCCAAACAACTGCTGTGACAACTACTGATACAAAGGAGTGCTAGAGAACAACTGATAGAGAACAACTGCTGACCAAAGGTGTGATGAAGAAACAACTGCTGATCAAATACTGAAGACTAAAGGTCTGTTGGAGTCAACAGCACTTAGACTCCAACAGATGTTGCAAGACCATCAGAGTTTTCCCTTAGCAGTAGTTTACTTTACAGTGTTTTGTAATATAACAGTAGTTTGTATAGGGCAGATGTTTTGTGTTGTTATTCTGTTAGAGGTCACTATCTTAGGTGACGTCAGCACAGGTCACCAGTGGTTTAGGTTTGTCTATAAATAGAACAATGCTTGTACTGTTCTATTGCATCACACACAAACGTTCTCTCAGACAAACAATCACTGTGTTATCAGGCTGAGGGGGAGTATTTGTACTGATTGTAATCTTTCAATTAATGAAAGCATTTGATCATAGAAAACATTTATTCCTGTTGTTTTGATTATAGTTTATCATTCCGCTGCACTTTCCATATATACTTACATCATTCATTTCTCATCTTATTCTAAATATATCAAAACAATCAAACTCAGATCCTAACAAAGCTTTGTGTCAACTGACTTTAAACGAGCTCTGGAATTAGAGTCACATAAGTTGCATGAACATTTCTCCATAGAATTGGCCAATGGTAAGACAATTAGTTCCGAAGAAGTAGTTAGGAATTGTACGTTAAGGTTAGGAGACCATGAGTTTAGTATCGATCTTTTGCCGATCGAGTTGGGTAGTTTCGACATCGTGGTTGGTATGGACTGGTTGTCGAAGAACCGCGCCGAAGTCATCTGTTTCACGAAGGTGGTTCGAGTTCCGTTGCCCAACAGAGAGGTTCTATCCATACAGGGGGAGCGCAGGAGGACCCGTTGCGTTTGGTGTCTTGCACGAAGGCGCAGAAGTACTTACGAAAAGGTCATTTTGCTTTCCTAGCACTTGTGCAAGAGAAGAAGCCAGTGGTGAACCGAATCGAAGACATCCCTGTCGTGAGAGATTTTCCAGACGTCTTTCCCGAAGAGCTTCCAGGTTTGCCACCTGCGAGGCAAGTCGAGTTTCATGTTGATCTCATTCCAGGAGATGCTCCTGTAGCCCGTTCACCTTACCGCTTGGCTCCATTTGAGATGCAAGAGCTTTCCGCCCAGTTGCAGGAGTTGCTTGACAAGGGATTCATCCGACCAAGCTCGTCGCCTTGGGGAGCTCCAGTTCTGTTCATCAAGAAGAAGGATGGATCGTTTCGCATGTGCATCGACTACAGAGAGTTGAACAAGCTTACGGTGAAGAACCGCTACTCTCATCCCCGCATTGATGAACTGTTCGATCAGTTGCAAGGCTCCAGTTTCTACTCGAAGAGTGATCTGAGGTCAAGCTATCACCAGTTACGTGTTCACGAAGAGGGCATACCCAAGACTACTTTTAGGACGTGGTATGGCCATTTCGAGTTTCTGGTTATGCCATTTGGTTTAACAAACCCACCAACAGTGTTCATGGACCTAATGAACAGGGTGTGTAAACCTTACCTCGACAAGTTCGTGATAGTATTAATTGACGACATTCTGATTTACTCACGAACTCGAGAAGAGCATGAGCAACATCTGAAAATGATTCTAAGTCTGCTCAAGCAGGAAAAGCTGTATGCCAAGCTGTCCAAATGCGAGTTTTGGATTTGCGAAGATCATTTCCTCAGTCACGTGGTGAACGAGAAAGGTATACGTGTTGATCCAGCCAAGGTAAAGTCGATCAAAGACTGGCCTAGACCCAATACCCCAATAGAAGTTCGGCAATTTCTAGGGTCCCTGACAGTCTTGACTCAGAGAGACAAGAAATTCGAATGAAAGTGTTGACTAAGAAAGACAAGAAATTCGAATGGGGAAATCCACAGGAATCCGCTTTTTACCTCTTGAAGCTCAAGTTGTGCAGCGCACCCATTCTCTCACTGCCAGAGGGAACGGAAGATTTCGTGATCTATTGTGAAGCGTCTCATCAAAGTCTCAGTTGTGTCTTGATGCAGAGGAACAAGGTTATAGCCTATGCCTATGCCTCTCGCAAACTCAAGGTATATGAACGAAACTACACGACCCACGATCTAGAGTTGGGTGCAGTAGTGTTCGCACTCAAGATATGGAGACGCTACCGCTATGGGAATAAGTGTACTATCTTTACTAACCATAAGAGCCTACAACATATCTTTGACCAGAAAGATTTGAACATGCGTCAGAGACGATGGATTGAGCTACTCAACGACTATGACTGTGAGATTAAGTACCATCCAGGGAAGGCAAATGTTGTGGCAGCGCATTAAGCCGAAAGGAACATGCCAAAACGCTACGCGTTCGTGCGTTAGGCATGTCCATTCAAACCAATCTCACTGCTCTTATTCGTCAAGCTCAACAAGAAGCTCTTAAGGATAGTAACAACGGGCATGAAGCTCTATATAGTCAGGTAAGTCAGCTAGAGACGAGGCCTGACGGGACGAAGTATTTCTTGAACAGAATATGGGTTCCTTTGTATGGAGGTTTGCGTGATTTGGTTCTTGATGAAGCCTACAAATCCAAGTACTCGATACACCCCGACGCAGATAAGATGTATAAGGACCTCAAGCCATACTATTGGTGGCTAAACATCAAGGGTTGTATTGCGACCTACGTCAAACGTTGCCTAACGTGTTCAAAGGTCAAGGCAGAGTACCAGAAGCCGTCAGGTATGCTTCACCAACCAGAGATTCCTGTTTGGAAATGGGAACAAATCTCTATGGATTTCAACACCAACTTGCCGAGAACACCTCGTGGTCATGATGCGATTTGGGTTATTGTTGACCGTTTAACAAAGTCTGCTCATTTCTTGCCAATCAAGGAAACAGACAAAACGGAGAAATTATCCCGATTGTACATCAATGAGATTATGTCCAGGCATGGTGTGCCTACTTCAATAATCTCTGATCGAGACAGTCGTTTCACTTCGATATTTTGGCAGTCTTTGCAAGAAGCTCTTGGTTCCCGATTAGACATGAGCACCGCTTACCATCCCCAGATAGATGGGCAGAGTGAAAGGACCATCCAGACGCTGGAGGACATGCTCCACGCATGTGTAATTGACTTTCGGGAAAATTGGGACACACACTTGCCATTAATCGAATTTTCCTACAATAATAGTTACCACACCAGCATCAAAGCTGCCCCTTTCAAAGTGTTGTACGGGCGCAAGTGTCGGTCGCCCGTGTGCTGGGCCAAAGTAGGGGATAAGCATTTGACAGGTCCCGAACTCATCCAGGAGACAGCCGACAAAATCTTCCAGATCAGGGTTAGATTGAAAGCCGCCAGGGACAGACAGAAAAGGTATGCGAACAAAAGGCGCAAGCCTTTAGAGTTTCAGGTAGGTGACAGAGTTTTGCTCAAAGTATCTCCATGGAAAGGGGTTCCCAGGTTTGGCAAACATGGGAAGCTCAATCCCAGATACATAGGTCCATTTGAGATCCTTGCGTGAATTGAACCAGTTGCATACAAACTCAAGTTACCCCAAGAACTCAGTGGTCTCCACGACACGTTCCACGTCTCGAACCTCAAGAAGTGTCTTGCTGATGAGTCATTGGTTATCCCTCCAGAGGAAATCCACATCGACAAACAACTTCAGTTCATAGAGGAGCCGCTCGATATAACGGATTGGAAGATTCTGAAACTTCGTCGCAGCCAGGTCAAGGTACATTGGAATTCCAAGAGCGGACCCGAATTCACATGGGAGCGTGAGGATTGGATGAAACGCAAATACGCACATCTTTTCCAAAAGACCACCCGTTCAGATGACCAACACCGAAGATTTCGCGGACGAAATTCCTCTAACAGGAGTTGAATGTGACACCCGTAGAAATCACAGGTCATATCCGTACACTTAGTTACATGCTTACAGTGTGCATAGCATTACATGATAACATTTGCATCATAGATGGGCTATACAAGGTTCCAACGGGACAATCTCAAGGCATATAGTCTGACAGTAGAGACACTAGTTAGTCCAAGGCCTCAGTTAGTCAGATTTTTCATGCTAGACTATAGGGAATTCATGCAAAGACCCTAGAAGTGGAAACCCATGCAATTGAAAATACGTTTCCAAATGGTCACCCCGACAAGGACAAAAACAAACAATTTTTATTAACAATAAGATCTCCGTCACGTATTCTATGGAAACTAACAAAAACATGACCAATATGTTCACATGTAGCTTTGTAATTTGATCTACAAGGACTTGTGTGAGTATTAGAATCAAACAAATATATTACCACACACAACTCCATATCCCAATTTCCTAGACTTATACTAACCTAGTAACAACAAGAATCCCATAGTCATCCAACCTTAGTCAACTTGCCTAAACCATCTTGTCCATTTCCCATAATTTGCAGCCCCCAAGAGCAAGCACACAACCAAACAAGAGCATTAGTCAACTTATTGTACTAACATGGCAAGAACATGAAATGCGTAAGCTTCCACACCTTGTCCACCTTGCCATCCAAGACTTGCTCCTTCCCCATGTATTTCGGCCACTACACCACCCCTACAAGCCATGCCAAAACCTCAAGTCAACACATTTGTAACACCCCGCCCCTCTCATCACCAATATTGTCCGCTTTGCCCATCCAGAGCTCACGGATTTGTTTTTGGTTGCCCAAGTGGAGACTTCCCAGGAGGTCACCCATCCTGAAATTTCTCCCACCTGAGCACGCTTAACTGTGGAGTTCTCCTCTCATCCACTAACATTAAGCCCCAAAACGCGTTGGTGATTTAACAGGCAAGACATTACTTATGAACCAAGGATCTCTCCTGGCCACGGCCGATGTGGGATTTTCCTGGGGTGTCACAACATTTCCCTTACAAGACTTCTAGTAGAATGCACCTTAAGAAAGCAAGGGGTTGACTAACCTAAATTGTGAACTAATGAGACCATGCCTAACCTCTAACCGATCGGCTATATATAGGAGTCTTAGAACTCATTTGGATCACACTACACCTTCACATAACTCACAACACTTGAACTTTCTTTTCTTTCCTTTGATACCATTCAGCCGAAGCCAAGGGACCCAATGAGGGCCTTGTTCGATCACTAGCCTTTACCATTTTGGAGTCACAAGTAGCTAGCAAGCCTTTAGGAGTCATTTGGAAGGAAGTTATCTTATTTTTCTTTATTATCTTTGGCTATACACGAGTGAGGTATAATACCCGAACCATTTTCATTCTTTATACATTTTGGTTACATGTAGTGATCACCCGAGCACATACAGACTCGCACGCCCTTAACATAAGGTTTTGTCAAAGTAAAAGTAACTTAGACCCAAGTTTTATGTTAAAAAGCTCAATGTTTAAGTTCATGTATACACACATACGTACATTGGTGCATACACCATGGGACACGTGTATATGGATATTTACAAGCACACACACATAAATATAGATGTATGTGTGCGTGTATAAGGCCAAGACCTGGCCCAAGGATAACATATTTCACTTAATTTCACGACATACTATATGGTTAGATTTATAAGCATGTGTTAAGAGTAATAAAAACATGTGTTAACAAGCATAACAAAAGAGTTTTCTTGGAAACATATGCTATGTGAGTATGTATATAAGGCAAAACACCTAAACAAGTCATTTTTATACAAGAATATCCAAAAAGGTGTCCATATGCCACCCTAGGCTTACATAAATGTGACAAAATTAACACTTGGTAACATTTAGTAAGACAAAGAACTTGTTTTACCCAAAAACAGACTAAACATAGTCATTTAAATGACAACACGAACATTTTATGACACATACAGCGTGTGACACACACAGATAGTAGTACAGAAGTACCTAGTTCACAGGTGTTACAGTCGGGTGAACAGTTGAATGGTAGTTAGAAAGAAACATAGACCTAAGGTGCCTTTATATGAACTTTGGGCATCCCCAGGACCGACACACGGTGCCAAATTCAGTTCTGTTTAGCATCCAGACATCAAGTGAGTATTCACGATCCCTTTTTACAGTTTTTCACATTTTTCCGGGGGAAAAACATGCTTACAGTTTTCAGTTACAATTACATGACTATTATGTGAACATGAGACATTACGGTTCAGGATCCATTAAGCCCTCGTGTGATACATCATACCATAACCATTAGTTGTTGACTTAGCCATGAAACACCAGGATAGATCTATTGGGTTGGCACCCCCACTCTCCGTCAGTCGCTCTGATCGGATGACAGGTATCAAAAGAGTGCTTGTATTTCACATTATTCATTGTCTTTAGTGTACAATGGGCGAGGCACAACATGTCAAGGTTTGGTTATGGGCTCATGTCAGATCACATATTGATTATTGCCCTGGCTAGGCGATGATTTAGTCGGTTTTGGATTACATGTCCATTATATAGAAAACCCGTGAACTCACCAACTTTATGTTGACCCGTGTTTCCTTTAATGCCTGTTTTTCAGGAAATTAGCATGGATAGTTGAACTTGCGGGGGTCGCGTGCGAGCATTCGTGGGATACCTTCTGTTGGACCGTTGTGTTGTTGTCATAATACTAGGCATTTACATACAATGGTTTTGAGTATTAAACAATTAACTCCATGTAAATCAAATTTGGTTGTTTAATGAAAGTTCCCGCTTTATTTTAATTAATGCTCGCGTGACCTTTGTGCTTGGAAATCTTTCGAAGTCGCACCTCGCGTTTCCGCCTAGGCGGGGTGTGACAGGTCTAGAGTAGTTAGATGTCTATTTCGCAACACTGGGAGATAGGTAATTCGGGGTTGAGTCGACACAATCTCGAGTCATTTTCTTTCCATTGTTGAGAGATGAGCTACCCGGTTTGGGAGACCCTCATAAAAACATTAAGAACACAGTTGTTTATACAGTTATGCGAAAACAGCCACCTCTATAGAATGTAGTTAGGCAACTCTAAGTTAAAGCACAAGTGCGCAACTTAAACACACCACTTAAATAAGAAGATTGCTATCATCATACCAGGTTCCATCTGGTCCTGAAGCAACACCATTGTTTTGTCATTCATTTCTCTTAAAAGTTTACATCTCTCTTTTTACTTTTCTTCTTGCATTTTAAAAAGTCTCTTAAGTAATTTTTAGGAAAGCTACGCAGTAAAAATCATGTCCACGGATTCGATACTCGGTACTTGCACATTTCTATACTATACACGATAGGTACGCTTGCCTGTCGTGCTGGGTTTATAACGTTGAGCAACTATCGTTTTAATTTATAAATTTAAAACTTGTAAGTGTCTTATTGTTTTCTAACTTAATTATCTTTTAACCAAGCTTTTGGCACCTCCTTTAGCCTTTGCCCTTTTTGAAAAGAAGTTTAAGTTTTATTAACATCAACACCCACATCAATGGGGGCGTGAATTAGGGCAAAAACGCCCCAATTCCCCCACCATTACATATGGTCTAATTAGTTCAAGTTTATTTTGAAGTGTTTAAAAATGCAAATATAAAAATAAAAAATAAAAAACCTTAGTAACCTAGTGGAATGTTTAAATTCCAAAGGAATTCACAGTCATTTTACTAACCTGCCCTAAATTAAACCAACTAATTCAAAATTGAGTGTTTATGATCCCAAACTAGTTCCTTCTAATTATGTGAAAATCCATTTTTCCACTTCAATGAATCAATTAAAAATCAAATGAAAACCTCAAAAGTTAGAAACCTTCCAAATTAAAACCTATGATGCTATGTGTCTTCTTTCCACCATTCATTGTTTCAAACCCTCAAGCTATAACATGATTAACATCATATTAAAAACCTTTTAATAACAAAAGAAAAAAAGCCCACATACAAAAGGAGTCAAAATGAAACTTGAAGGTTGAACAAAATTGAATTTTGTTATAGATACAAACCAAAATGATAATCGAAACTTCTTGAAGGGGCTTTATTGATGACCCACTGCTACTAAAACCATTTGTATATGCACATTTCTAGCCAATTAATTTGTAACCTATACGTTGGGCCATTGGAAAATTGGCCTTGGGCGTATGAAATGTAGCGAGCCCTAAAACCTTTCTGCCCTCAGCACAAGCCCACCTAGCCCTTGCTTGTAGCCGGGCCTGACTGTAGCCGAACGCCTACACCGCCGCCACCCCCTTGGCCACGGTCCAAAGCTTCACCATCGGCTACACCTAAATGATCGGCTATGATATTTTTACTGTGTTTTTCTGTGATTTTGACGTGGCAAGGTGGGGTTGGTGGGGGCTCGGCTACGTTGCCGGGAGTGCCCCGACCACCCTTATGGACCTTATATGCTTAATTTATACCTATTCTGGGGCAGAGGTGCCATATGAAGAAAACTCCCATATTTTTTAGATAGATATACTTTTGATGATAGGTAAACTAGGCTTAAATTGGTGTCTTTTAGAAAAATTCAGGACATTTTTGCATTTGACATGATTTAGGACAAAACTGTATAAATGTTGAATTTCCTTTTATCCCTTTTAAACAGACGTATACTCTTGTATCGGTTTACCAGAAAAAAAAATTCATTTTATGTAAACTATATGGCTCTTATGCCGGATTTGGCATAAACGATACGAGATACATACTTGGGTGACTTATAAGTTAGACAATTAGTTACAATAGATTGGTGGCGCCGTTATTGAAAATAAGTTAAATACTTGGGTAGTCTTCACATACCTTTTCCTTTAAATTTTATATAATCACAAAATTTCTTTTGATTTTGTGACAGTGATACACTTTTTTCATATCACCTCATCTGCTCAGGAGACGTTATGTTTTCAATAAAAATGTCATAAAAGTCGGTGAAATAAAATATGACTAACAGACAATCAACTCAATCAGGACCAATCATACCATACTTAGCCTTCCAATCAAATTATACCATACTTAGCCTTCCAATCAAATTAATATTATTGAACGTAATTTATTGTATCCTAAATTAGTATTGTATTCGCACTAGGAAACTTGTGTATTTATACTCATTGATTGTAAATGAGAAAGGCAAGCATTGAACATTATTCTAGCATGGTATCAGAGCTAGAATAATATCCTCCAAACCACCATTAGTGCCGTCGATTTCTTCTTCTTCACCGGCCCTTCTTCTCTTCGATTTCTTTCTTTCACTCACCATAGACACCAAAATTCACCCCGCTGTAACAGTTTCCAACATCAAGAGCTTCATCCCAATCACTTTGAAAGTCGAATCTGCCCAATATTCTTATTGGGCAGAACTATTTCGAATCCATTGCAGAGCTTTTCAAGTCATAGACCATCTTTCTCCTAGAACCACCACACAACCACCGCCCGCCACCTCTTCCGAAACACCCAAACCCGCCACCCCCTCACCCTCTGATGAAACTTGGGACAGGCTCGATGCCATTGTTATACAATGGTTGTACAGTACTGTTTCCAATGATCTTCTTAACACCGTTGTTGTCCCAGGAAACTCCGCATATGAAGTTTGGACCTCCTTGGAGGGCCTCTTCAATGACAACAAAGCTGCCCGCACCCTCCATCTCACTCACAAATTCTCCACTATTCGCCTTTCAAACTTTTCCAATATGTCGGCCAATTGTCAAGCGATAAAACAAATCGTTGATCAGTTGGCCAATGTTGACTCACCAGTTGATAAAAAACGTCTTGTTTTGCAGCTTCTTGCAGGTTTAACGAAGCAATATGAGAGCATCAAACTCATTCTCCAGTCTCGCAAGCCTCTTCCTTCTTTTTATGAAGCACGATCCGAACTTTGCATGATCGAAAGTCAAAAAGCGGAGGCTGCTCTTGAAGCTTCTCAGATTGCGGCTCAGGCACTTGCCGCCTCCTCCAACAAGTCAGGCCAGCACTCCTCGGGCCAGAAGTCATCGTCGTCTGATCAGATCCCGGAACGCAATCGCGGCCGCGGAAGATTTAGAGGCAGAGGACGTGGCCGCTCACCTCAACAATGGGGCCGCCGCCCCTCTTCTGCTCTTGGTTGGCCTGCTCCGCCGCCTGGTTATCACTGGCAGCCGCCTCCCAACCCTTGGCAGCAACCATACAATTATCAACAGCAACAGCAATGGTGCTCCTGGCCCGTCCCACCATGCCCTTTTCCGAGCACCCCTCAACAGCCACAGAAAAAAAATCGGGTCAAGGCATCCTCGGCTCGCGTCCTCCTTCGCAGGCACATTACACCTCTTATTCACCAACTGATATTCAACAGGCCTTGCACACCATGAGTCTCAACCCTCCAGACTACAATGATGGTGTCATGGACACGGGAGCCACCCTCTCTATGGATCCCAACTCAGGTAACTTTCGTACTATTTTTAATAACCGCATGAATGAAAATATTATTGTTGGAAATGGCAACACCATCCCGGTCCTTGGACATGGCCCACAAACCTTTAAACCCCCCTTACCACCTTTTGTCCTTAACCGCGTTTTATACGCTCCCAAACTTATAAGAAAACTAATTTTCGTACGTCAATTCACTAGAGATAATTTAGTTTCTATGGAATTTGACCCCTTTGGTTTTCTTGTGAAAGATTTCAAGAGCCGGATGCCTATCATCCGGTGCGACAGCAGCGGTGACCTCTACACCTTCTCTACCCAGGCCAAGTGCTTTTCCACCCACACTGTTGCTGCTTAATCCTCCACTTTGTGGCATCAACGTCTTGGACACCCTGGCCCGGCGTTACTTCAGTCACTCAAGAATTCAAATTCTATTTCTTTTAAGTCTTTAAATAATAACTTATGTGAACCTTGTGTGTTTGGCAAAAGTACTAGATTACCATTTTATTCTTCCAATAATGTTACATTTCAACCATTTGATATTATTCACAGCGATGTTTAGACCTCCCCTGTTTTAAGCTCGAGTGGTCATCGTTATTATGTGCTGTTTCTTGATGATTACACAATTTTTTTATGGACCTACCCCATCTCAAATAAATCTCAAGTTTTTACCATTTTTACCACATTTGCCAAAATGATACAAATTCAATTTCAACGCAACATTAAAACCTTCCAATGTGATAACGGAAAAGAATATTTAAATGCATCATTTACTAAATTTTTTGCCACCCATGGCACACTTTTCCTTCTATCATGCCCCTACACCTCATCTCAAAATGGGAAAGCAGAGCGTAAAATCCGGTTCATTAATAACATCATCCGTACCCTACTTGCCCAATCTCACATGCCCAACTCGTTTTGGCAACATGCCCTTGAAACCGCCACCCACCTAATAAATATCATCCCTAGTAAAACTCACCAATACCAAACACCCACCCAACTCCTTTACCACCAAATACCCACCTACACCCACCTTCGAGTCTTTGGTTGCCTCTGCTATCCCATCACACCACCCACTAAAATTCATAAACTTGAGATTCGCTCGCGTCCTTGTGTATTCATCGGATATCCCGCCTCCCACCGTGGATATAAATGCCTAAATCTTCAACCCAACACCATCACCATCTCTCGACACGTCCTCTTTGACGAGTCAACCTTTCCCTACTCACAAATTACATCCTCTCCATCTTCCCACACCTATGATTTTCCTAACCTCCTCATTTCCCACCCCTCTCTGGCCCGCTGTCACATTCCCCACCTCCACACCTCCGGCCCAATCCCCAAGCCCACACAACCACCACACTCCTAACGCCTTGGCTCAAAACCTCTCCCCGGCCCACACTCCTGCATCAGCCCAATCACCACAAACTGCCCCACCCCCCAGCCCACACCTTACACCCAGCCCATCCCCACCCACGCAGCCCACACCCAACTCGTCCACATCTTCCTCTACCGAACCGATCCCCACACCACCACCTCTTACCCGCTCCATGCGAACCCGAGCCATGGACGGCATCCACAAACCCAAAAATTTATTCAACCTTTCCACCTCCACCATCATCCCTATCCCCAAAACACCCACCCTGGCCTTGTCCATCCCGGAATGGCAAAATGCCATGACCAATGAGTTTCATGCCCTTATTAAAAATGATACATGGGAGTTGGTTCCTAGAGATCCCTCTATGAACATTATCAGATGCATGTGGCTATTTAAACACAAATACAGGTCTAACGGGTCACTTGAGAGATACAAGGCCAGGTTAGTTTGTGACGGATGCTCTCAATAGGTTGGCATTGATTATGGGGAAACCTTCAGTCCTGTGGTTAAATCATCAACCATTCGGACTGTCTTATCCATTGCTTTATCTATGTCTTGGCCCGTACACCAACTTGATGTAACTAATGCTTTTCTACACAGACAGTTACATGAGATTGTCTACATGCAACAACCTATGGGGTTTCGCAGCAGAGACTATCCTGATCATGTGTGCAAACTTCAGAAATCTCTCTATGGTCTCAAACAGGCACCACGTGCCTGGTACCAGCGGTTCACATATTATGTTCTAACCATTGGCTTTACTCAGAGTCGTTGTGATGCTTCTTTGTTTATTCTTCATCATGCAGGTCAAACGGCTTATCTTCTCCTCTATGTGGATGACATTCTCCTAGTCACCTCATCTACTGAGCTTCGTGAAAACCTGCTAGCTCTCCTCGTCAAGGAATTTGCTATGAAAGATCTTGGCAGTCTCAGCCTCTTCCTTGGTATCCACATCACTCGTCAAGGTGACACAATGTTCTTGTCCCAACAAAACTATGCCAAAGATATCATTGAAAGAGCAGGAATGTCAAACTGCAAACCAGCTGCCACACCTGTGGATACCAACTCCAAGCTCAGTGCAACCTCTGGAACAGATTTTGAGAACCCAACTCTCTATAGGAGTCTTGCAGGTGCTCTTCAGTACCTCACTTTCACACGTCCTGACATAAGCTATGCAGTACAGCAGGTCTGCATGCACATGCACTCTCCGAAAACAGATCACTGGAATGCCCTGAAGCGAATTATTCGGTACATTCAAGGTACCTTAACTCTCGGTCTTACTCTCGGGTCCCACAAGAACCCGTCTCTCGTAGCCTACACAGATGCTGACTGGGCAGGCTGCCCAGATACCAGACGCTCCACCAGTGGCTACTGTGTTTACTATGGTGACTGTCTTATTCATGGTCTTCAAAGCGTCAACCTACCATCTCTAGATCCAGTGCGGAAGCTGAATACCGTGGGATTGCCAATGTGGTGGCCGAAATATGCTGGTTACGCAATCTCCTTTTGGAACTTCACAAACCTCTCACCAAAGCTACTCTCGTTTACTGTGACAATGTGAGTGCAATTTACCTAGCTGGCAACCCAGTTTAACACCAACGGAATAAACACATCGAGCTGGACATTCATGTCGTGCGGGAACAGGTACAACGAGGACAAGTTCGCATCTCTCACGTTCCAACACGCTACCAGATTGCAGACATCTTCACTAAAGGTCTCCCGCGAGTTTTATTCAAAGATTTCAGGACCAGTCTCAGCATCCGGTCTCCTCCCGCTTCGACTGCGGGGGAGTAATAGACAGTCAACTCAATCAGGACCAATCATACCATACTTAGCCTTCCAATCAAATTAATATTATTGAATGTAATTTATTGTATCCTAAATTAGTATTGTATTCACACTAGGAAACTTGTGTATTTATACCCATTGATTGTAAATGAGAAAGGCAAGCATTGAACATTATTCTAGCAATGACTAAAGGGAAAAAGAATAGTACTAACATGTGTACCTCCCTCTAGTGATCATATCACTTGTCAACGCTACTGTCTTAACTGAATTCTTAAGTTTCATTATAGGAATTATCTTGGAAAAAGATAAGTAGAATCTAGGTTACGCAAATTTGTTGAATAATAATATCATCATCTATGAATATGTATCTAAATTTGGATTAGGAGTGATAAATGATAAATTCCTTGCCTTTGATTTACACTTGAATACAATATATAATAGGATACAACCGACTAATCTAAATATGAGGAGATATTCTCTGTATAATAGTTACAATCTTATCCTAAAATACATGAGGACTATTACACCCTCGTAGTCAAAGCGAATGGTGACCGAAGACTGAGACGGGAACGAAAATCATCAAATAAAACCTGTGGTAAGCCTTTAGTGAAAATGTCTGCAATCTGATGACGAGAAGGAACATGAAGTACTCGAACATTCCCGTGTTGAACCTGCTCACGTACAAAGTGAATATCCAGCTCAATGTGTTTCGTGCGCTGATGTTGAACTAGATTTCCTGACAAGTAAATGGCACTGACGTTATTACAGTAGACAATGGTGGCGCGAGTGAGAGGACGGTGAAGCTCGAGAAGTAGATTGCGAAGCCAACATATCTCAGCGACCACATTGGCAACGTCACGGTACTCTGCCTCTGCACTGGAACGAGATACAGTAGACTGACGCTTAGAAGACCAGAATATAAGATTATCACCAAGATAGACACAGTAGCCCGAGGTGGAGCGTCTAGTGTCAGGGCAGCCTGCCCATTCAGCATCAGTGTAAGTCCGAAGAGAGAGAGTGGAGGCCGGTGACAGATGAAGGCCCAAGTCAACAGTGCCCTGAATATATCTGATGATCCGCTTCAGCGCATTCCAATGTGATTTACGAGGGGCGTGCATGTGCATGCATATCTGCTAAACGGCATAAGAAATATCAGGTCGAGTGAATGTCAGGTACTGCAAGGCACCTGCAAGACTCCGGTAAGTGGAAGGATCATCATGAAGGGGACCAAAATCAGCGCTCAGTTTAGACTGAGTATCGACAGGAGTGGCAACCGGTTTGCAGGAGTCCATAGCTGCTCGGTGAATAATGTCCTTCACATAAGCAGATTGGGATAAGAAGAGGTTGTTACCGGTACGTTGAACCTGAATGCCAAGAAAGAAGGAAAGAGGTCCCAAATCCTTCATAGCAAACTCACTGGCTAAAGTGGTCATGAGACGCTGGCGTAGCTCGTCACTAGAGGTGGTGAGAATAATGTCGTCAACATATATAAGTAGATAAGCAGTGTCACGACCCTGGCGAAGAACAAATAGAGAATTATCTGACTTGCACTGCTGAAAGCCGTGTAAGGTGACAAAATCTGTAAACCGTTGGTACCATGCCCGAGGAGCCTGTTTAAGACCGTAAAGAGAGCTCTTGAGTCGACAAACATGATCAAGAAATTCTGGGTGACGAAAGCCCAAAGGTTGATACATGTACACAGTTTCTTCCAAATTCCCATGCAAGAAGGCGTTAGTTACATCGAGTTGATGAATCTTCCAAGACTGAGCAAGAGCAAGAGATAATACCAAGCGAATGGTGGCCGGTTTGACAACCGGACTAAATGTCTCACCACAATCAATACCCGCTTGTTAATTTCGGCCGTCACAAACAAGTCTTGCTTTATACCTTTCCAACGAGCCATCCGACATGAATTTGTGCTTAAAAAGCCACATGCTGCGTATAATATTCATATTTTGGGTGCGTGGTACTAACTCCCAGGTCTTGTTTTTAATAAGCGAACTAAATTCGTGGTGCATGGCATTGTACCACTCCGGTATGGACAAGGAAACCTGTGGGTTTTGGGGTATAGGAGACATGGTCGAGGTGGAAAGGTTGAAAAGTTGTTTTGGCTTGACAATACCGCTCATTGAACGGGTGCGTATGGTGCGGGACTGAGCTGGGTTATTTATCATGGGGTTAGCTGGATTATCAGTATGGGCCGAGGGGATGTGGTGGTCTGTATTGGGAATGGGTGATGGTGTGTCAGTTTGGGCTGAAGACATCGAAGAGGGTGAGGGGGTAGGAGGTGGGCTATTAGGTGTAGTGGAGTGTGGTTGGTGTGGGCCAGGCGAGGATGGTGGTGGGCCAGTAGAGATAAGTGGGTTGTGCATAGGATTGGGAATAGTGGGGTGGGTCGTAGTGGAGTGGGATGAGCTGGATGGGCCGGTTTGTTGATCATGGGAATTTTGAGTAGGGGAAATAAGTTTCCAAAGAAGAGGACTGATGGGTGGAGTTAGAAAATCATAATTTGGAGGGGTGGTGGTGGATTGGATTTGATATGGAAAGATGGACTCTTCAAAGTGGACGTGTCGGGAGATGAAAATACGGTTAATTTGAAGATCCAAACATTTATATCCACGGTGGTTTGATGGGTATCCCAAAAAGACACAAGGTTGTGAGCGGTTGGTTAGTTTATCGATGGTGGTGGATGGGGTGACGGGATAGCACAGGCAACCGAACGCGCGAAGGTTTTCGTATTCAGGAAGACAGTGGTAAAGAAGGTATGTGGGGGAGAGGAAGTCGTGTTGTTTGCTCGGTAAGATATTGAGAAGGTAGGTGGCCGCTTCGAGAGCGTGGTGCCACAGGTTGGGGGGAGTGAGGCTTGGGCAAGAAGTGTGCGAAGCATGTTATTAATGGTGCGGATTTTGCGTTCCGCTTTTCCATTTTGGGAGGATGTGTGGGGGCATGAAAACCGAAATTGCATGCCGTTTTGTTTGCAAAAGTTAAAAAAATTATTGTTTGCATATTCTTTACCATTGTCGCATTGAAATTGTTTAACTTTGCGTTCAAATTGGGTGTGAATGAGGTTATAAAAGGCGGTAAATGTGGCAAACACTTGGGATTTGTGACTTAGGGGAAAGGTCCACAAAAAATTAGTAAAGTCGTCTAGGAAAAGTACATAGTAGCGGTGACCGCCCGTGCTAAGGACGGGGGAGGTCCAAAGATCACTATGAACTATATCAAAAGGCAAACAAGTATAATTAACAGAAGCATAAAACGGTAACTTAATATATTCCCAAACACACAAGATTGACAAAGTTTGTCATTTATTTTCCATAATTAATAAAAGAAGATTGCTTCAAAGAATGTAAAAGATTGTTGCCGGGGTGTCCTAGGCGTTGATGCCAACGTTCTTGAGACACAGCAGCGAGAGCAGTAGGTTTGGTGAAGTTGGTGGAGAATTGTTGAGTCAGTGGATAGAGGTCGCCTGTGCTGTTACATCTGAGGATAGGAGCCTTGGTTTTGAGATCCTTCACAAGAAAACCAAAAGGATCAAACTCAATTGAAACTAAGTTATCAGTGGTAAGGCGTCTAACAGATATAAGGTTTTTGATAATATTGGGCGCAAAAAGGACGTTGTTTAGTTTTAAAGGGGGGAAAGGGTGGGGGTAGGACTTGGTTGCCTCGTGCTAAAACCGGTATAGTCATGCCATTACCAACTATTATATTTTTATTAGTGCAAGTATTAAAATTAGACGGAGAGTAAATACCATGCTCGTTGGCGGAGTGGGCTGAGGCACCCGTGTCCATAAATCCGTGGTCGGGCGGGTTCAAAGCCATGGTGTACAATGCTTGTTCAATGTCTGTTGGAGTGTACCCGGTGTTGTAGGCTTGATCCGGTCGTGGTCCGAGAAGTCCCTGGCCTGCATTATTGGTGTTGGGCTTCGAAGGATATGGACACGGGGGTATGTTATTGGGCATGTTTTGTGGCTGATGTGAAGATTGGAGTAGGCCGGCCCACTGATTGGCAGCCCAGGCGGTAGGAAACACAATATATGGATGTGGGGAACCAGAATTAGGAACCTGTTGCTGCTGACCGAAAGAAGGATAGGACCGGTTCCGATTGTATGCGCCTTTACCACGTCCTCTTCCGCGTCCACGGCCACGTCCCCGGGCTTGGGTATCCGAAGTTGGGGAGGAGGACACCGAAGCCGCAAGAGCAGTAGCTGATAGTTGCGTGGCTGAGGAAGCTTGTCGCTTTTTCCTAGATTCTTCCATATTTAACCGTGAGCGTACCTCGGTGAAATCCGGCAGAGGATTTCGGTTCCCCAAGACTGTAGAAAATCCCGTCATATTACTCGTTGAGACCCGCTAAACATTGAAGGACTAACCTATCATTGTCGATGGGTTGGCCGATACCGGCGAGTTGGTCGGAAAGAAGTTTGATGTGGGTCAAATAAGCAACCATAGAGGGGAAAGTGGCAAGGCTGATATTAGAGAATTCCTGAGAAAGAAAGATCGAGCGGGTGTGGATGTTATCATTAAAATGGTTTTGCAGAGACAACCACGCATCATACGCGGTTTGCCCCGGTTTCATAGTGTCATGAACGAGTGAGTTGGAGATGTTCCCGTAAATCCACTGAAGTACAATGGCGTCTAGGCGAGACCATAGGGCTTCAGCGGCTGACGGGGCTGTTTGTTTGCCATCGGTTGTGGAGGAAGAAGGGGCGGCAGCGGGTGGTTTGGGTTGAAGATGGTCGAACACGTCGTAAGCTCGACAGTGAATATGAAAAAGTTCCGACCATGTGATATAGTGAGATGATTCATTTTCAAGTGTGATGGGTATAAAATTCCGTATATTAGCTACGATCATTGCTGGATGAAGTTTAGGATCCATAGGGTTGGAAAGAGAGGTGAAGAGTGAGGTACTATGATGTTGAGAAGAGAAGGAGGTTGTACGTAAAGTGAGAAGGGTGAAGGTTTTGTAGAAGGTGATGTTTTGGTAGAGGGGACAGGAAAAAGAAAAGAATCAGAGGCGGCGGTATGGTGGGGAAAGCAAAGTAGGGATAGGTCAAGGCTCTGATACCATGATAAGTGATAAATTCCTTGCCTTTGATTTATACTTGAATACAATATATAATAGGATACAACCAACTAATCTAAATATGAGGAGATATTCTCTGTATAATAGTTACAATCTTATCCTAAAATACATGAGGACTATTAAGGAGTATCGGGATCAAACATGTATTTTTAGATCTGAAAACCGTCTTAAACTTGTTTTGGACGGATTAATAAGTTATCAAGTCATATCTTTAATGTCAACGAGGTGGACATGTCCCATATCACATTGACAAATTCAAAGAAAAGGATACATCTGGTAATGAATGGCTATTGAGACTTTGATGCCCACCGAAACTTAAATCCGGTCCTTATGCACATTAATTAGTATATTTTTTTTATTAAAGTAGGGGTAGTTTTGTAATTTTGCACCCACTTAACTTGATTATTTAACCTCAGTTAGCTCCAGGGACTATCCGAGTTAAAAAAAAAATTCACTATTTCAGAACTATGGCTGTAATTTTGAAAACTTAGGGACTATAGGTGTAAAAAGTGCAAACCACAAGGTCCATTCAAGCAATTTTCTCTTCTTTAAAGATCCAATGGATCACTTTCATGAACAAATTACTATTTCTTACTAAATGCTATTTATTTGTTTATATTCAGTTTTGATACATTTCCTAACTATGATTCTTAATGTACAAACTATCTATTAACCAATTGCCTTCAAACTAGCAATATAAAGGTGTTGAATTAGGAGTTGCCTTTACAATTTTTGACTTGTGAGAATTCAATCCCCTTGGTGGACATATATGTGATGATCCTCTTATGCGTCTTTGTTCCCTGATCAACTCTAGTCTTAATTCCTTAGACCTTTATTTCTCTTTGGCATATTTGTATTTCCAATTCAAATATGCCATGGACTTGTTACCAATTAATGGTTTTCTTTCTTATACACAATCTCATTTTACTAATACCAATTGTAGATACAAATATCCGAAATTAGTAAAATTTGTTATCCTATGGACTTTTAATTCAATATCGTTTGTGAAAGAGGTTAATCCCTTGATTGTTCTCATTGATTTGAATGATATAAATACACAAGATTATCCCCTAATTTTGGTAAGGGATAATTACAATTTAAATACAAAATAAATACAATATTATCTCTAAAAATATATTATCTATTACACTCCCGCAGTCGAAGCGGGAGGAGAGCGTATGCTGAGACTGGATCGGAAGTCTTCAAATAATACACGTGGCAATCCTTTCGTGAAGATATCGGCGATTTGGTACCGGGATGGAACGTGAAGGATGCGAACGTGACCCCGCTGAACCTGCTCCCTGACAAAGTGGATATCCAGTACAATGTGTTTGGTACGTTGATGTTGAACGGCATTTCCAGACAAGTAGATGGCGCTGACATTGTCGCAGTATACCATTGTAGCACGAGAGATGGGCACAGATAACTCAAGTAGTAAATTGCGTAGCCAACAGATCTCTGCCTCGACATTAGCTACGCCCCTATACTCAAGTAGTAAATTGCTTGGACGACCAAGAAATCAAATTATCTCCAAAATAGATGCAATAGCCACTGGTGGAACGTCTAGTGTCAGGACAGCCGGCCCAATCAGCGTCCGTGTATGCTGTTAAAGTGGACGCGGCCGAAGGACCAAGTAGTAAACCAAACGCAGTCGTGCCATGAATGTACCTTATGATTCTTTAAGTGCATTCCAGTGGTCCGTTAGAGGGGTGTGCATATGCATACACACCTGCTGAACTGCATATGTGATGTCTGGTCGTGTGAAAGTGAGATATTGTAATGCTCCTGCTAAACTGCGGTACAATGTCGGATCATGAAATAAGTCACCAGCTGAAGAAGAGAGTTTGGAATTAGTGTCAACCGGTGTGGCTACGGGATTGCAAGATTGCATGCCTGCTCTAGCAATAATGTCCGTTGCATATGATTGTTGAGATAAAAACATGCTATTGTGCTTACGGCTGACAGAAATGCCCAGAAAGTAGCTAAGAGGCCCGAGATCCTTTATGGCGAATTCGCTTGCAAGGTTCTTGAGAAGGCGTTGACGAAGTGTGTGAGAAGAAGTGACGAGAATAATGTCGTCCACATATAGAAGAAGATATGCCGTATCACCGGCTTGATGAAGAGTAAAAAGTGACGCATCGCACCGACTATTAAGAAAGCCTAAGGTTAGCACATAATCAGTAAATCTTTGGTACCACGCACGGGGAGCCTGTTTAAGACCATACAGGGACTTGCGAAGTAAGCATACATGGTCGGGAAAATTTTTATCTCTGAACCCCATTGGTTGATGCATATAGACAGTTTCATTCAGCTTCACGTGCAAGAAAGCATTCGTAACATCCAGCTGGTGTACTGCCTACCCTTTAGATAAGGCGAGAGAAAGCACTGTGCGTATAGTTGCCAGTTTTACAACCGGGCTAAAAGTCTCACCACAATTAAAACACAATTTAACCAAACCATCAAAACTTTGCAATATGATAACAGACGCGAGTACGTGAACACATCATTCCAAAACTTCTTTACCACCAATGGTATTTTATACATGAAAGAGGTTAATCCTTGATTGTTTTCATTGATTTGAATGATATAAATATACAAGACTATCCCCTAATTTTGGTAAGGGATAATTACAATTTAAATACAAATTAAATACAATATTTATCTCTAAAAATATATTATAATTAGTTTGTTGCTTATTTTAGTTCCAACTAATTATCATGAGAAACTAACTAATTACAACCACCACGTCAAGTTAAAGAGAAACATCTCATTGATGGATTTACTATTGATGGCAATTCATTCCCAACACGGGCGCAACTTCATAGGGGCGGGAGGGGGCGTCCGAACGCCGTAACCGGTGACTTCTGATCTCCCGAAATGTCCGCTCATGCTTCCCCACTGTTCTGGTGGCACGTGGTCTTGTTCCCCTCCTGCCGTTAAATCTGATTTTTATGGTTGCCATATCATATTATCACTACCTCAACTTTTTGGGTTATGATGGTAGGTAAATTTGTTAGCCTCCTCCTCCTATTATTAAAAAAATGCAAACTGCACAAAATAGAAACACACTTTTCACTTTTTTCCATTTTTTGCAACTAACTTGAAATTAGGCATAAAATAGACATCAATTTGAACTCTTCTAATGGTTTTAGTAACCAATTTACATTTTTTTTACTGATTTTTATCAAATGTCGTGTTCAACCAGTAGTTGGTAGATGTTTTGCAATTGATGACGTGGTATCTTATTTGTCATTTTAGTGCCTATGTAGATGCCACATGACATGATTTGACATTTAAAATTTTTAGTAACATGTAAAAAGTTATTTTTAAATATTTTCACATAAGCATCGTTTTGCATACGTCGCATCCAATGGGGGTGGCTCTCTGTCTTGGGTTTAATGAGTCTCAAAATCATTCAGTTACTATGAGGTTGGTCGCGAAAATCAATCAACGAGTGGTTATTCTTTTCACTGATTTTAAAATTTTGCTGGTGTGAATCGTTTTTGAGTGTAAATAAACTTTTTTAAGCTTTCTACAGTGGGTGAGGTTAACGTATAAAGCTTATTAACGTAAGAAGCGTAAAAAGCAATCTCAACCATTAGATTAATCAAATGTTTGGGCGCAGATTAAAAACCCTAATCATATTTGGGTTAAACTAACCAAGGGTAAAATAGAAAGAAAAAAAAAACGATTAATTTTTTTTCAAATCGTAACAGACCTAATTGAACCCTGATTTTTCATCGTTTTCAGATCGATTCATGTTTAGAATGATTACACAATTCAAAAAAAAAAAAAAAAAAAAAATCGATTACAATGAACGAAAAACGTAAGATCAGTATTTGATCTAAAAATAATCAAAAACAGAGGATTAAACTAATTCATATGAACAATTATGAATTGTAATAGTTGTCGAATACTCTAGATTTTGTTTCATAAAGGATTATTAAACATAAAAATTAGGTTAAAAAAGTTGCAGAGGAAGAAGATGAAATTGGTGAAAAACAGACGCACTCATCAAATTTTCAGACGCACTCATCAAAAAATTTCAGACGCACTCATCAAAATTTCAGACGCACTCATCAAAAAATTTCAGACGCACTCATCAAAATTCGGACGCACTCATCAAAATTTCAGACGCACTCATTGAAAGTTTGGAAGCACTCATTGAAAATTTTGGACGCACTCATCAAAACCCAACACAAAAAAAAAATAAACGCACCTTACCAAAAAAACAAACGCACCTTATTAATATCAAACCAAACTTCAACTTGAATTATTAATATCAACCCAAAACAAACGCATGTTCCTCAGCTTACTTCCTGGTTCACCTTTTCATCCATACTTGCAAAAAAGTCAAACAAACTATGGTCATGGTGTTGTCCTCCTGTTTCTCTCTCTTTAAGATACTTTCTTCTTCATTTCAGATACTTTCTTCTTCATCGGTAAGAGCCTACGCCAGCTTACATAACCTTCTTCATTTCAGATACTTTCTTCTTCATCGGTAAGAGCCTACGCCATCTTGCATAACCTTCTGATTTGCACGTTGTCTCTCATCCTTCACTGCCACAACGAAAGTCGGCCACCACCAAGCTCGGGTGGTGGCGGTGCTGGTGTTGGTGGTGCACGTTTTGGTAAGCGGTGGTTGTAAGTGGCCGGAGGTTTAGACGGTGGGAGATGCAGTGGTGGGTACTAGATAGATGTTGGTTGGAGATGGGACGGTGTTGGTGACAGGGGTGTTCCGATGTGGTGGTGGTGGTGGTGGTGGTGATGGTGGTGATGGTGGTGGTTGTCAGACCTGGATCGAATTTTTTCAAAATGAGAATGGGTTAGGTTTAGAACAGGGAAGATAGGTTTTATTGTGTTTAACTGTGGTTAGGTTAAATTGACAGGTGTCAATCTCTGGTGGCTTCTTACGCTTCTTATTTTAAGGGACTTTATATTGTATACTTTCTCTTCTACAGTTGAGCATGAAGAATGTTATGGTTTCAATGCTTCATCATTCTCATTGATTTATGATAAATATATACAAGTTACACTGCCTTATTTAGGGAATAGATCATTATATACATAATACAAAATATTACCTATATATTCAAATGGAACAATCTAGACGTATTCTATTACACCCCCGCAGTCGAAGCAAGAGGAGGGCGAATGATGAGACTGGAGCGGAAGTCATCAAATAATACATGAGGGAGGCCCTTGGTGAAGATATCAACAATCTGTAGACTAGTCGGTGTATGGAGAATCCGAATGGTGCCTCTTTGAAGTTGCTCATGAACAAAATGAATATCAAGTTCGATGTGTTTTGTTCGTTGATGTTGGACTGGATTATTGGACAGGTAGATGGCACTAATGTTGTCACAATATACGAGAGTAGTTGTGGACAATGGACGGCGTAACTCGAGAAGTAGGTTTCGTATCCAACAAATTTTTGCCACAACATTACCTACCGCACAGTACTCAGCTTTAGCACTAGACCGGGAAATTGTCGTCTAACGTTTTGACGACCAAGATAAGAGATTAGAACCCATGTAAACACAATAACCTGAAGTGGAGCGACGGGTATCTGGACAGCCTGCCCAATCAGCATTTGTATAGGCTCGAAGAGAAATATCACTACAAGAAGACAAAGTAAGACCATACTCTGCAGTGCCCCGGATATACCGAATGATACACTTTAAAGCGTTCCAATGATCAATGGTCGGACTATGCATGTGAATGTAAATCTACTGAACTGCATAGGTGATGTCCGGTCTGGTAAAGGTGAGGTGTTGTAGAGCACCGGCTAGACTCCGATATAAAGTAGGATTCTTGAATGGTGTGCTCGATGTGGCACTTAATTTTGGTTTTGTGTCAACTGGAGTTGCAACCGAGTTACAATTTTCCATACCTGCACGATTCACAATATCTAGTGCATATGATTGATATGACAAGAACATCTCGTTACCTGTGCGAGAGACAGAAACCGACAAGAAATAACTGAGAGGACCAAGATCTTTCATGGCGAATTCAGCCGCAAGGCTGCCCATGAGCTTCATTCGAAGAGGATCAGAAGAAGTGGTGAGAATGATATCATCTACATAAATTAATAAATAAGCAATGTCACCCCCGTGATGGTATGTAAAAAGAGAGTTGTCACATCTACTCTGCAAGAACCCACTTGAAATGACAAAATCTGTAAAGCGTTGATACCACGCCCGGGGTGCCTGTTTAAGACCATAAAGAGACTTTGTGAGACGACATACATGTTTGGGATAATCCCGATGTCAAAACCCCATAGGTTGATACATATAAACGGTCTCTGTGAGATTTCCAAGTAGGAAAGCATTGGTAACATCCAGCTGATGGATGGACCAAGACTGAGAGAGTGCTAAAGTAAACATAGTACGTATAGTAGCAGGTTTAACAACCGGGCTAAATGTTTCCCCACAATCAACACCCACTTCCTGATTTCGACCATCACATACCAAACGAGCCTTGTATCTTTCTAGAGTGCCATCGGACCTGTATTTGTGGTGAAAAAGCCACATGCTACGAATGACATGCATATTAGGCTGTCTCGGGACAAGTTCCCAAGTCTTGTTTTTAATTAAAGCATTGAATTCGTTTTGCATGGCGTTATACCATTCCGAATTAGACAAGGCGTCTTTGGGGTTCTTTGGGATAGGTGCGATGGTGGAGGTGGAGAGGTTGAAAATTTATTTTGGTTTCGAGATGCCAGACATGGCACGAGTGTGGATGGTGCGGGTGGGGGGAAGTGGTGGAGGATCCGGTATAGTGCTGGGTGACTGGGTCGATGGTGGGCTAAAGAGAGGGCCGGTAGATTGGTTGGGTGGGAAATGGGCGGAAGTGTTATGTTGGATCTGAACAGTGGGGTCGGTCAATATATAGTGTAACACCCCAACCGATGGCGGAAACATCGAGGTGTCACGTAAGAATGAGTATACAGTAGCACATGGTAATCAAATTTTAATTGAAATTAATTTAAAGTGCAAATATCCAAAAATGAAAATACATAATGAGTTTTAAGTGGAAATCTAATACATCACAAAAACCAAACAAGCATAGACTTCAGTTTGCCTTCTCATGTAAATACTCTAGTCTTCATGCATCATTATTTCCTGTTGAGTTGTAAAAATGGGGGGGGGGGTCAACTAGAAGTTGGTGAGAATACATAAGCCATGTCAAACAAATAGTTTAAGTATAAAAGTTTAGCAATTCATATGTCTATCGTAAGTTTAAGTCTACATGAATAAACATAATATGTTGAATCAACCTAATCAAACCTCCGACTAGTTTAGGTCCATCCCGTCATCCACGGTTCACCTTAATAATATGTTGGAACGATAACAATCACCCACGCTACCTATGTAGGAGGTACACGTATCCGGGTGTGATTGTCAATCCAATTGATCTATTATTGAGTATCGTCGGCTTGGCCATAGCTAATGATTATGTAATGTTGAAACTTGTTGAAACTCGTTGAAACTATTGTTGTCTAATTCATGAGGCAATAAAGTTTACAACTAGACATGCATGTTGAATTGCTTAAAATGTTGCAAGTATAAAGAATTGCATAAACATGGTTACGTAAACTCACCTTGGTATAGTATTAGGTATTGAGAAATAGTATGAGTATAGCCCAATAGATTGCCAAGTATTACCCTATGTATAAGGCAACAAATAAGTTTAAGTCTATCTAGTCTACAAGTATATTCTAGGGTTTCGATTTGGGGATATCCATTTGTTGAATTTATAATAAAATGTTTTAATAAATAAAGGGAAGTTTGATAATTAAATAAATGAAAGTCTTTTTATAAAGTTTGAATTTAGGATGGTCACAATAATGTGTTTGAAGTATAAAAATAATTTTTATAAAATTATTTTCTTTAAAATAGAATATTAAATCTATTTATTTCAAATTATCAAAATATAACTTTAGTATTTAAAAATACAAAAGTTAAAGAATTATTAAATTAAAATTGTATTTCTGTTCCAAATGAATAGAAATAATTTATATAAAATTTTGGTGCAAAAATATTGAAAAATGAATTTATTATGATTTATTTATGGTTAAAACTAACAAAAATTGATTAAAAATATTAAATAAAAGATTTTTTTTAGAAATCAAAATCATTTCAGAAAAGTTTATTGTTATAAAAACTTAGGATAATTTTTGTGGAAATTTATATAATCGTTTTGATATTTTTATAGAATTTTATAAATAAAATTGAATAAACTTGAATTATTTATTATATATATTAAATAAATAATTTTTGGAAAACTAAAAATTGTATGTTAAACTTTCCTACAAGATTAACATAAAATAATTTTTGTAGAATTTATAAGGTTGTTTTAGTATTTTAAAACTAATTTTAAAATACAAGTAATTATATATAAGCTTGAATGTTGTAAAAAAAACATTTGATGATGCTGGGAATCGAACTTGCGTGACCCGGTCTAACATCACACAAACCAACCAGCTGAGCCAAGGTGATGGTTGTTTTTATTTTCTGTGAAAACGTTTAAATATAATAATCTGTTGTATCATCTCCCCCAATTAAAACTCTAGAACCCTATACCTTCAATTGACATGCAAATTGTAACAGCTTTCAATTGGTGACAAGGGGTTTCTGATCTACACGTATAAACGATTCAAAAACGTGAAACAATTACCTTGGTTTATTAAGATTAGATGATGAATATATGTGTCAGCGGTTTGTTCACATAATCGATCGCTGACATTGATTTGAGAGCAAATGACGCGTGAGCATTATACAGAGGAGATCGAAACACCCTCTGGATTGAGGTTCTACCATTAATTTTTAACAGAAGCATCACCTTGGAATGGGTTGCGATGGGTTTGAAGTGGGTTTTGGTTATCGATGGTCTGACTCACAAACACTAACACAGCAGCGTCAAACGGAAGAATTATGCAGACGAATTGGTACAAGGATGGCCGATTAAGAGAAGATTAGGATTGTACCACAATTGATCTTATAATTGAGGATTTAAATGATTTTGAATGTGGGTCAAACGAACACGTTTGACTTTTAACTTGGAAACAAATTGAATGAGAAATTGCATAAAAAATGGATCTGTGTGGAGCGTATATAGCTGTCAATCAGACTTGCACCATTTAATTGATTTTTTGTTTACCAAATTTAGTTTGATTGGGTGGTCAAATTTAAAAGTGGTGGTCAATTCCTTTAAATAATTTCTGTGAGTTGCTCTGCACATGGTGCGAACAAGGGGAAACAAGAAATGGGGCTTTTTTCTTTTCTCTTGGGCTGGGTCTTGGGCTTAGCATGTTCTGGGCTTCGAAATTTATAATGAAATGGTTTGGGTTTTGTGGTTTTAAAAATCTGGACATATTATTATTATTATAGAAAATAAAGAGGGTTCAAATACCTAGCTTTATTTTATAAAATTTAGTAACTTTAATATGTTAAAATTTTTGGGGAAAAATTGCACAATGTTACATATAGTGAGGTGGTGGGGTATGTAGGGTGGAGGGGTACGTTGTTGGGCCAAAGGTGGATGTGGGGATATGGGCCGATCACTCAACAGTGGTGGGATTATGGTTTGTTGTGGAAGTGTTTGTCGTGGAGTTGGTGGGGCCAAGGGTGGGTCAAGTTGAACAGTGTTGGGAAGGTGGAAGTAAGGATGAATTGTATCATCCAGAACTTGATAGGTTTGTGGTGTTGTCTTGTGGGATTTGGCAAAGGGGAAAATTGTTTCGTCAAATAATACATGACGGTTTATGGTGATAGTACGGGTTTTGAGGTCAAGGCATTTGTACCCGCGGTGGTTTGAGGGATACCCAAGAAAGACACATGGATGAGAGCGGTATGCCAATTTGTGAATAGTGGTGTGTGGGATAAGTGGGCAACATATGCACTCAAACACTCGAAGGTGATCATAAGTGGGTAGACAATTATAAATACGTTGTGTGGGGGTTTAAAAATTATGTAATTTGGTTGGGATGATATTTAAGAGGTAAGTGGCGGTTTCAAGGGCATGAGGCCAGTAGGTGGTCGGCATGGAGGAATGGGCCAAGATGGTACGCATGAGGGAGGAGGTGTATGGGCAAGAAAAACGAAAGGGGCATGCCATTCAAATTACAAAAGTTATGAAATTGATTGTTGGCATATTCACGTCTGTTGTCACATTGGAGTTGTTTTATTTTGGTATTGAATTGAGTTTGGGCAAAGTTATTCCATTTGGTGAACATGGCAAAGACATCGGATTTGTGGGCAATTGGGTAAGTCCATAAAAAATTGGTAAAGTCATCCAGAAACAAAACATAATAACGATGACTCCCATTAGACACAATGGGTGAGGTCCAAACATCACTATGAACAAGATCAAATGGCATAAACGTACTTGTATTAGAAGCTAGAAAAGGAAGTCTAGTATGTTTTCCAAAAATACAAGCACTGTAAACTTTATTATTTAAAGAACCCAAGTAATTGAACGAGAAGTTTTTAAATTATTTAAAAAAGCTGGGCCTGGGTGGCCAATCCGTTGATGCCATTTGTCTTGAGAGATAGCTGCATAAGTGGAAGCAAAGGTGAGGTTAGTGATGTTGGACGGGCTGAGAGTGTAAAGATCCCCCGAGCTATTGCACCGTAAGATAGGTTTCTTGTTCTGGAGATCCTTCACAGTAAAACCATATGGGTCAAATTCAACAGATAAATGGTTATCAGTTGTAAAACAACGCACAGATATAAGGTTTTTGACAAGGTTGCGGGCATAAAGGACATTATTAAGTTTGAAAGGTGGGAATGGTGGTGGTAAGGTGATGTTGCCTTGGCCTAAAACCGAAATGGTTTTACCATTCCCAACAATAATGTTGCGAATAATGCTAGAATTAAAAATAGAGGGGAAGTTATCAGAATGAGGAGACATTGTACCTGTCGCGCTGGTGTCCATAGTCCAAGATGGATCATTGTGATGGAGGGCCAGATTGTAGAGAGCTTGAGCAATGTCTGTAGGTGAGTATCCGGCGGAGTATGACTGGGCCGAGTTGTTGTTGGACGGCTTTGGGCCTAGCAGGCCGGCCCCTGTAGTGGCTGATGGAGCTGAATGATGTTGCTATTGGGCCAAAGATGAGTGTTGTTGAGCCGTGCTATTCTGTTGATAGGCCGATGGGTTTTGTGGGTATGCACTAATTGGATAAGATGGATAAGGACATGGAGCAAATGTCCATGGGTTCCAAGAATTAGGAGGTTGTTGTTGCATGGGTAACGAGTTCCAGGGAGGTGGGTTCCAAAATTGTTGAGGATAATTATGTGTTTGCTGAAACCGGCCTCTGCCGTAGGAAAAACGACCCCGGCCACGGCCTCGACCACGGCCTCGGCCACAAACACAATCAGTTCCGTCCGGATGAGACAAGTTTCGGGTAGCATTGGTGTTGGGTAGCATTGGTGTTGGTTGTTTGGTCAGTGGTGGTATTAAGGGCAGTTCTAGCGGTTTGAGCCGAGAGTTTAGCTTGGTAAATTTTTTAGTCTTCGACTTGGGGTTGGGTTTGTTGAAGGATGAGATAAATATTTTCGTACTGTTCTGTCAAGCCGGTGAGGATTTGCATGACAAGTTGGCTTTCGGATACGTTGGCGCCTAGGTTGGTGAGTTGGTCATAAAGTAATTTCATGTGTTGGCAGTAGGCGAACATGTTAGGGAAGCGGTCAAGGCGGGTGTTGAAAAATTTGTTTTGTAGGGCAATGGTTCGAGCGGCTTGATTATCTAGGAAAAGGTTTTTGGGGCGACACCAGGCATCATAAGCGGTAGTATTGGTAATCATAATGGTGTGTACGAGGTCTTGAGTAATGGTACCATAGATCCACTGTAGTACAATGACGTCTATGCGTTCCCAAGACTCGTGGTGAGTGGTTTTAGGAGCCGGGTCTTTTTCTTTGTCAGTCGAAGAGGATGGGGTGGGGATACGGGGTAAAAGATGATCATAAATATCATACGCTTTACAGTGTATGATGAATAGTTCGGCCCAGGTATTGTAATGCTCGGTTAGGCTATCAAGGATAAGAGGGATGAAGTTTTTAATGTTAGTTACCGTAACAGCAGGATGAATAGTAGTAGAAGCCATGTTTGAAAAGAACAGAAAAGCTTCAAATCTGATTGGGATCGAAAAAAATCGAATGTAAAAAGATGAAGAGTGACGGCAATTAGGAAGAAAAAGAAGTAGAGTTAGGCTTTGATACCATGATGAATGTTATGGTTTCAATGCTTCATCATTCTCATTGATTTATGATAAATATATACAAGTTACAATCCCTTATTTTAAGGAATAGATCATTATCTACATAATACAAAATATTACCTATATATTCAAATGGAACAATCTAGACGTATTCTATAGAGCAATTTTTCATATTCGGGGCTTCTGATGTGATGATTGGCATGACATCAGCTAGTGGCACATCAAAAACGAGGTTGATTGGCATGAGAAATGCCACACAACCAAGTTTGCTTGGTGTTCTAATTAAGTCACTTAAACTTTTTTTGTCTCTCTAAAGTCACTCAAGTTTCATTTATTGTTCTAATACTATGTAATTACCAGGTCATCAGGTCACCTTCTTTCCTTTTTTTTCCTTTCATTTTAAAGCTTATGTGGATATTATTTTTATTAGGTGGGTTTTATAAAATGAAGATTTCAAAAATATATATATATTTTAAATTTTACACATTTAAAAAACTTATTAAAAAATACTAAAACCTGCCACGTCATCACTTTGACCTGAAAACCTGATAATTACATAGTATTAAAACAATAAATGAAACTTAAGTGACTTTAGAGAGAAAAAAAAAAGTTTGAGTGACTTAATTGAAACAGTTAGCAAACCTGGTTACATTTATACAAAGTTACCCCTTAAATAATTTATAAGTTGGTTTTTATAATAGGCCTAATTTATAAGTTGCTAAAATATTGGTTTAAAAAACGTGCCTTAGGCGTGAGGCGCCCGAGGCGTTAGGAAAAGGGTTTTTTTGGCGTGGGTGTAACAACCCGAAACTCTATTTCGCTTAATTAAGTTACTACACGTAAGTAAGGATAGAATAAAAATATGAAAGCTATATTAATGTGGCACTATCTAGGTTAGTAATTAAGGTTACTAACTAAACTTAGAACTAGAGGGGCCAGATTCTAAAGATAACTTAAGAAACCCTAAGACGTGCTAGATCTCCTCCCGGTCTCACCAACACACCCCAAAGAATCCTAAAGAATAAAACACTAGCTATCTAGCTCGAATCACCTCCCGGTCTCACCTAACTAAGAATATAAAGGTACACTAATGACTCGATCACCTCCCGGTCTCTCTAATCACAATACACCTGAAGATGTAAAGGAGTAATTTAATTGGGTTAACTATGACTTGGAATTGCAAGAAACTATAGAAAACTAGGATAGGCTCACCTCCCGGTCTCACCCAAAACCTAACACCTAAAGCTCTAGACAACCCAACATTCCATCACCTCCCGGTCTCAAGAATGGAAGAATACCTAAGTCCTTTACATTCTCTAATCAAGTTCCTATGGCTTCCGAATCCAAAACCACAAACTAAGCTACAAGCACTAAGCAGGTAACCCTAATAAACATCCAAACATGAAAGACATTCACTAAGACGTTTATGGAACTATCAAAGATAATAAATTAGACCTAGATACGCACACACATCATAATAAACACCAACCAAATCGTTACCAAAACATTAACCATTCAAAATAATCCATAAACCGAGAACTATAAACTTAACATGTATTCATCATTCACCTAGGTAGGAACTAAAGTTTAGCCAATAATAGTCATGATAAAACGAGAAAACATAGTCTTTGTACCAAAGTAACACATAGTCATAAAGTTTAGAACACAAAGTAGTAAACGAAAATAACCAATACTGTGTAACCTCGATCCCTAGCCTTCCTGCCCTTCACTTCTCCTCTCTATCCTTTTAGAGCTGCTGTCGAAGGTTGTTGATGCTGTCGTCCGCTTCATAGCGGCTGTCTTCCTCTATTACGAAAATAATGATATCTCTATCCCCAATAAAGTGCCGCCATATTTATAATGATAATCTTGTTGTAGTTTTTTTTTTTATTAAGTATCTTGGGCTCCCACAAGAAACAAGGTCACTAGACCTTTCAAGATTTATTATTATTATTATTATTATTATTATTATTATTATTATTATTATTATTTCCTTCTCGCGTGTTCTTGGCTCGATCAACGTCCATGACCACCTGCTCTCAAGTGTTCATGTCTCGATTAAAATTCTTTCGTTTTGAGCTCATTTCACACGAACACCTACAAAATAATTAAAATAATAAATATATAATAAAAACGACTGGAAACTAATAAAAACATGACCAAATAATATACAAAATACATAGGGAAAGAGTTGTGTTTTGCAACACATCAGTGTCCCAGTCGGGTGAACATTTGCATGGTAGTTAGAACAAAACATAGACTTAAGGTTGCCATTAAATGAACTTAGGGCATCCCAGACCAGACATACAGTGCCGTATTCAGTTCAGTCTAGCATCCAGACACCAAATGAGTATTCACGACCCCTTTTTACAGTTTTACATTTTTCCGGGGGGAAACATGCGTACAGTTTTCAGTTACAATTCATGACTATTATGTGAACATGAAACATTACGGTTCAGGATCCATTAAGCCCTCGTGTCATATATCATACCATAACCATTAGCTATGGACTTAGCCATGAAACACTGGGATAGATCTATTGGGTTGACACCCCCACTCTTGGTCAGTCACTCTGACCGGATGGCAGATATCAAAAGAGTGCTTGTATTTCACATTATTTCATTGTATTTAGTGTACAATGGGCAAGGCACAACATGTCAAGGTTTGGTTATGGACAGTGGCGAAGGTTACAAGGGGCGGGGGGGGGGGGTGACCGACCCCCCCCCCCCCCGAATTTTCGCTCAGAAGTTCCGATTATATAGTGTTCGTATAGAATTTTTTAGATGTATACGGTTTCGACCCCCCCCCCCTCCCCCCCCCGTTCTTTTTTGAAAAAAAAATAGGTATATATGGTTTCGACCCCCCGTTATTTTTTGGAGAAAAAAAATAGGTATATACGGTTTCGACCACTCGTTTTTTTCTTTTGGGCTCATTTTAAGAGGTAAACCCAAATATTTGATTTAGCCCATTTATTCTTTTAGAAAAACTAATTTAAAAGCCCACTTAAAATACCCAACCCAATTAAAAAAACAAAAGAAAAGAATTAAAAACCCTCTCGTGGCCTCCCTACAACTTCTGACTTTCTGAGTTCTGTCTTCTTGTGTCTGGACTGTTTGCCACTCACTGCTATTTTGGATTCATATGCCCATCGAAGAATTTAAGTAATCCTGTAAGTAAAAGTTCCACTCATGACTCATAGCTCTACACCTCCTATAACAAGATTTGTCACCAAACTGTGACAACATCACACATCAATAATTAATCAAGATTTCAAGGAACATTATTGAATTATTGATTTCAAGTTTTATCGTTTGCATCAAGCCATCAAATATCTTTTCTTATAAAATATTGAATTAAATAATAGATTAATAGTTATATATTTATATTTATAATTGATTTATCGTTTTTTTTTTAATATTTATGTTATTAGATTATATGATGGGGAATGGCCATAGTTGTAAGATTTGTTGATGCAAAAGGGGTTATACAGAAAAGGTTCTTGGATTTAGTTCATGTTTCGGATACTTTAGCAGTGACCTTAAAAACAAATTTGTGGAATACACTTTTGCAATGGAATTTTGATGTTAAAAAAATTCATGGTCAAGGTTATGATGGTGCTAGCAATATGAGAGGGGAATGGAACGGATTACAAGCACTTGTTAGGAAATACAATCCTTATGCATATTACGTTCACTGCTTGCTCACAGGTTAATTACTTGTTAATTTGTTATTTTTATCTTTTGTTCTTCGGTTTGACTAAAATACTTGTTAATTTGTTTTTTGCTCACAGGTTGCAACTTGCCTTGGTTCGTGTCTCAAAGGATGATGTTGCTGCAGTACACCAATTCTTTGAATACTTAGTTTTTATAATTAATGTGGTTTGTGCATCTAGTAAGCGCCATGATGAGTTGCAAAAGGCGAAGGCAAATGAGATTAAAGAGTTACTAGAATTGGGTGAAATTAATTCGGGAAAAGGACTAAATCAAGTTGGGACATTAAAAAGGGCTGGTGATACACGTTGGGGTTCCCATTTTAAATCAGTTTGTAGTTTGGTTAACATGTTTGATGTCACCCGTGCTGTTCTCAAGGGAATAATTGAAGACAGGGATCATGCTACTGGTTCTCAACGTCAGGATGCTAATATAGCTTTCAGTTACATGAAACAATTTGAGTTTGTGTTTGTTCTTCACTTGATGAAAGAAGTAATGGGAAGAACTGATACACTTTGTCAAGCATTACAAAAGAAATCTCAAGACATCCTTAATGCAATAGACTTAGTTTCAGCAACAAAAGTTAGTCTAAATAATTTTAGAAATAACGGATGGGATTCCTTTCTTCAAAAAGTTATTTTTTTTGTGAAAGGCATGACATAGACATTCCCGATATGAGTGCTCCATATACTTCTACTCGGTATCGACCTCGTAAAAAAGATCTTCATGTTACATTTGAACATTATTACCGAGTAGATGTGTTTACAGAGACATTAGACAAACAACTACATGAGCTGGATAGTAGATTCAATGACCAAGCAATGGAGTTGTTATCTCTTAGTGCAACTTTATGTTCAAAAGAGATTAATGTTGATGGGATTGTTCTTTTGGTTGAGAAATATTATCCTAAAGATTTTACAGAGCACGAGAGGAATCAATTACATTATCAATTGGAGACTTTTCAAGTTGAAAGGATGACTAATGCCAAGCTAAGTGAGGTATCAACTCTTTCTGATCTTTGCAAAGCTCTTGTAGAAAGTCAAAAAAATAACATGTACGAATTGGTGGAACGAGTGTCTCGGCTAATCTTGACACTTCCAGTTTCGACTGCAACAACAGAGAGAGGATTTTCGGCAATGAAAATATTCAAGAATCGCCTTCGGAATAAGATGTCAGATGAGTATCTAGCAAATAGTATGGTGATTTACATAGAAAAAGAAATTGCTGAAAACTTTGATTCGGAGTCTATAATTGAAGAATTCAAAAATCTTAAAGGTCGACGGGCTGAACTGTAATTTTTTTATCCGGGTACGCACGTTTTATCTCCTTTTTAATATTTTAGTGTCTTTTTTCGATTTTTTTTGTTAAACGATGTTTAAAACTTTGATATTATTGTATTTAATGTTTGACTCGACCCAAATCGAATCACCGACCCGAATATATAATCCGACCCGAACATATAATAGAAAAAAAATTTAGTTCGCATCCTTATTTCCGACCCCCCCGACCAATTTTTCAAGCTTCGCCACTGGTTATGGACTCATGTCATATCACATATTGATTATTGCCCTAGCTAGGCAATGATTACTCGGTTTTGGAATACATGTCCGCCATATAGAAAACCCGTGAACTCACCAACTTTATGTTGACCCATATTTCCTTTAATGCATGTTTTTCAGAAAATTAGCATGGATAATGGAACTTGTGGGTGTCGCGTGCGAGCATTTGTGGGATACCTTCTTTTAGACCGTTGTGTTGTTTTAATACTAGACATTTACATACAATGGTTTTGATTTTTAAACAATTAACTCTATGTTGAACAAATCTGGTTGTTTAATGAAAGTTCCCACTTTACTTTAATCAATGCTCGTGTAACCTGTGTGCTTGGAAATCTTTCAAAGTCGCGCCTCACGTTTCCGCCTTGGCGGGGTGTGACACATATTGGCCAGTTTTTACCAGCAATTTGATAATGATCTTCACCATTCCACATCACAGAGTACCTAGTTATCATATATCATAACATAACAACCTTCATAACATAATAATTCTCATAACATATGAATACTCAAACAACTTAAATATGGTACCTGGTTGCATCTTTTTTACTTGCTCCAATAACTCAGTAGCATATGGTGTTAGCAAACCTCCACATCCTCTTCATGCAGTATTCCCTAATGTATTCTAACATTGTAATGACGGGCTTGTCTCTTCCTTCAAGTATCTTTGAATTAAAAACCTCACATACATTGTTGAGAAACATATTAGACACAGCCCTTCCTGTAAATAGCAAAGTTAAATAATAACAAATTGACAACAAAGACTGTGTAATAAAGAAAACTACATTGGGCTTACCAGAAAAATGTGACCTTGACCAATGCTTAGCAGGGATATTAATTTCAGTGATACATTAAGGACACAAAATGTAATTTTGTCTTCTTTATATTTCATGTGATATTTTTAAAAAAGAACCTTCAAATTTGGATACAATTTCCTAAACTACAAAATGTTTCCCTGATGCTATGTTCCTGAGTTTACTAAAGGGTGGAAAAGAAAAGAAATGGGGATTTTCTCCCTTTTCTCTTCCTTTCTTCTCCTCTTCTTTTTCTCCCTTGTCCTTTCATTTTCTTCCAATTTAGGAGGATGATATTTGGTCTGTTTTTCTTTTCTTTTCAAAACTCAGGACCACACGTGAGTTTTTTCTTTCATTCCTTTTCCACTCATAACTTAACTCGGGAACACAGCATGAAAACAATCTAACAAAAATAAGTGATAAACTAAATGGTAGGGCCGGCCCTGAGCATGGGCCGGGTGGTCACCGGCTCAGGGCCCGACCCTCAAATGGACCCGAACTTTTTTAAAAATACACACACACACACACACACACACATATATATATATATATATATATATATAGGGTGAGGTTCCTGTACAAAGGCCATATTTCGTGAGAAGTGTGAGAAGGATTAAAAATTGATATGTACGCATTATTTTTTGAACTTAGTCATGATGTTTTGGATTGTTTTGCCAAGAAAAACAACAAACATAACAATTAAAAACCGAAAGCAATGTATTTTAAGCTTAAAACTTAAAACACTATGCTATGAACATTAAGTAGTGTGTTTTAAGTGCTAAGTAGTGTGTTTTAGTTGTTTTTAAATTTAATGACTATAATACATTGTATTGTGTTTTAGATTGTTGTGTTTGGTGTTTTTCAAGTTAAAACAACCTAAAACATCATTCCTAAATCTAAAACATGATGCCTACATGTCAATTTTTAATCCTTCTCACACTTCTCACGAAATATGTCCTTTGTACATGAACCTATATATATATATAGGGAAGGGTTATCTTGAGAACGCTAAATATCGTGAGAACCGTGAAAACAAGTAAAAAAATCAATCAAAATAATTTTTTTTAAATACAAACCTCATTATAATCAAAATACAACATTAATAAAGGAATTTTCTTTCCAAACAATTCATCTTTTCTTGCAAAAAAACATTAAAATTAACCTTTTACACATGTGTAAATGAAACAGTTTACACTTGTGTAAACAGTAAATTTACACATGTGTAAAAACAATTTATTTCCGTATACGTTTGAATTTTTACGCGTAAATTGTGTTTTTGAGATTGTATTTTATTAATAAAGATAAGCATAAAAAGAAATTTTGAATTTGAATGGTTTTAGATGGCGTTCTCGCGGTTCGCACGAAATATAGGTGTTCTTAAATTAACTTTCCCCTATATATATATAGGATTTGGATCATTTGAGAACCACCATTTAGGGAGAGAACCAAGGAACCAGTGTGAACAGGTGACATTTTTGTAAATATGAAGGGTGTCTACAAAAAACCCCCCACCAAAAAATTAAAAAAAAAATTATATAACCTTAACAAATAAAAAAAAAGTAAAAACACCAAAATCATTATTTTGCATTAATAATTCGAAAAAAAACAAAAATTAAAAAATAAATAAAAAATGGCTGATATGACGTCATCTCTGATGCACATGTGCAATTCACTGTTATATATACAGTAATATATCGTATGCACATGTGCATTTCACTATTAAATCACACTTTTGAATAAATTGTCAATTATCATAATTAAATGATTATTAAATGGACGCGATATGAGATATAAGGGGTCAAAATTTTTATTCAATGATCATTAAATGGACGCAAAGTGAGATATAAAATACACTCAAACTCGTTAATTGTTTAGTCATGCATATTATAACATAAATTAAAAATAAAACATGTGTAGGACAACAAACATCAATAAACCTAAAACAACTCTATATAAGAACTATAAAATAAGAAATATGTACTGCATGCACATGTGCATTTCACTAATATAGTTAGTTTTTTTGAGTGTTTTTAGCTTTAGGGCTTATTTTTTATGTATGGTGGGAGGGGGTGGGGTGGTGGTTTTATGTTTTTTGGGTGGTGAGGGGTTTAATTATAATTATACACATGTGCATATGTCAATTTCTTATCATACAAATTTACATATACTAAAATAATAATCACAACAATAATCAACCTATCAACCACCATATAAGACAACCCATAATATACATATGTGCATGCATCATCCTTCAAACAACAAACGTTTTTTATACCCATCTGTTTTTTAATATGCACATACATGTAGTTTCTATCAAACCATCAAAACAATAAAACAAATGATAATAGAAAAAAATATCCCTATTACAAATCAACCATGTTACCACTGACCATCTACCTACAAACTTCTAATTATCTCACAAACTCACATCCACCACCAGTGTCCCCTTCTATTGCTTAATTGTCCCATTTTCACCTTCTTCCCCCTTTACATATCTCCTTCCAACACTCTTCATACCTCATTGATGCCTCATCTAACATCTCCCTTGTTTTTTCATCTGTCAACCTGAACATCGTATACTTCTCAAATTTATCACATTTTCGTTTATTTAAACAACTAACAATTAGCATTTATTAGTTAACATGAAAAATATACATATATGCACATGTGCATATATACCTAAATTGCTTAAATAAATAATAGCGACCTTTTTTAACTTCCTGATCAACGACTATGTCATCATCCTCAATCACATCCGGCAGCTTTTTTTTACCCTTTCTCCCTAGTTATAACACAAAAGTTACATTCTTTTATGTTTATCCCATCTTTGTCTACTAATAATAAACAACACATGGCATATGTGCATTAATATTACTTTTTTCATTACCACATAATCGATGAATATGCGTTAGAGGGAAAGACATTAACGATATCAGTATAAATGCACATGTGCATTAACATTACTTTTATCAGTAGCAACTACGTTATGCACATGTGCATTAACATTTTTAATTCACATGTATATAAAAACAATCATCAGCCACATTTTGTAACAAAATAATAATCCTAAAACAAACAATCATAAACATTTTTTAGTGTAATTTCTTTAATACAAAATTAGAAAGAAAAAAAATGTAACCATAATTATGTATCAATTAGACACTAGAAATTGTCACCTTAACCATATAATTACAAACGGTCTGAATCTAATTCACTTCCTACATCTCAATTCAAATAATAATAATAATAATAATAATAATAATAATAATAATAATAATAATAATAATAATAATAATAATAATCCTATACCTCTTAGCTCTCTTGGGATCAATCGTCCACAATTCCGATAGGTTATCCGGCACCACTGCCTTCTTCGCTTCAATTGTTTCACCAAACAAACTTGAAGAACTATCCACTGAATTACTATGCCTATGCCTTGGCCTCATACTGCCACTCTTATTATTCACACCATTATTATTATCTGTATCCTCATTATTATTTTTAGCATCACAATTATTATTATTATTATTATTATTATTATTATTATTATTATTATTATTATTATTATTATTATTATTATTATTATTATTTTGACTCGCATTGGTAATCCGAGCATTATCCAAACCATCAGTGAAGTTAGATCCAAGCTTATCCATATCCATATACGTACACAACAGATCCTCTTCAGATCCAAGCTCTTCGAAGCTTCTAGAAGGCTCATCAAAGGTGTCGGAGACCAGATCTAGGTCGTCAGGGAGACGGTATTTGACCTTGGAGTGTTCTAGACGGTGGTAGGATGCTCTGAATAGAAATGGAGCTGGGTTGTTGTTGTTGCTGTTCACTGGATTTGGATTATTTGATAGAATTTGTTACATTGTGTTTGTGTTTGTGTGGATGAAGGTTGAAATAAAGGTTTATTTATTTATTTTGTCTTTTATCATATTTACAAAATTGCCCATGTTCACATTGGTTCTCACAATAAAGTTGGTTCTCGTATGGTTCTCATGTTTCTCGTGTATATATATATATATATATATATATATATATATATTAAATTCTATATTTAGAATATTTATTTGTTTTTTATATATTAAAGTCTTGTTAGTGGAGTTAGAAAAACCATGTTATTTAATGTAGAGGTCTAAAGTTCAATCCTTGGCTCTAGCACCATATTCAATTTATTTTAATTAATTACTCTTTACAAAATTTTGGGCCTAAATTTTTTTTCACCCAAGGCCCAAATTTTTTTTAGTGTTTTGAAGACGACCCTGTTAAATGGGGTTTTTATTTCAAAATAAAAAATGAATTTTTATGCAGATCCTGTTGCTTTCTTTCCCTTCCTTTTTAGTACCATTTTAAATTTGTTACTAGCTTATACCCCGGGAGCGTCCCGGGTTGAGAAATCTAAGTAAAGTGAATAAAATTAGAAGTATCTAAATTATAAAAATGGCATCTATGTATCAACTTACATTAGATACTTTAAAAAAGTATATACCAAAAGATACATTTCACCTTACAACATCAATACCTAAAACAGAATATTAAGATCCCAAGCACTTCAAGTGGACAAAGATTGTTTAGCACCAATACATTCAGTCAAAGGTCTTTAATTGCATATAATAAGATTTGAGCTATTTCAGAATATGGTAGAAAAAGAAAACATAGCAATTACCTGTTGGAGAGCGTCCCGGGTTGAAATATCTAATATGACATAATAAAATATTTAATATGACAACATAATTAATGACTTGCCAATATATGATTAATGAATATTATTATTATTATTATTATTATTTTAAACAAATCTCTGCCATAAGTTATCATATTCTAAAATAAAAAAAAGGGTAATTGGGTCGGATATCACCTAATCCCAGGCCCAACCCAAACCCACAATTTTTTTTAAACTAATATATCCCGGGAGCGTCCCGGGTTGAGAAATCTAATTTGAAATATCAATTTTACACCTGAAATAGACTGATGCGTTTTACAGTTACATGCAGGAAAGCTTCGGGTAGCACTTAACCTAAAACAATTAACAATGTATCTTCAATGTTAGTGCATAACCTTAAACACTATATAACTCTAATATTAAAACCTAACCTAAAACAATGTACAACTCCAATGTTAACACATGTTGTAAATAAAAATCATATTTACTGGTTTGAACATAACTAATGACTTGCATATACATGATTGATGAATAATCTGAACACTTTGTGTTTTTTTCCTGTATGAACAAAACCACACAAAAAAAAATGGTCGTTTTTTTCTCCGTTTTTATATAGCACTATGGTACCCGTTGGAAAGATAATAAAAACACTCGTTAATTTGGTGTAATTTTTTTCTTTAAAAAATCTCGTATATAAAAGATATTAACGTTTAAAAATTATGGGAGAAAACATTAGAGATAAAAATCTAATTTGTTTTTAAATTTTAAATTATTATTTTCCTGAAATAAAGCCCTTGCCACATGGGATGACACATGGCACACTCAATGAAGAGAATACCCTCTTTGAGTGTCATGTCAGTAAAATGGCTTTGGTTTATTATATGTATAGATTGTCAATGTAAACACAGATTTACGTTAAAAAAATGTAAACACATATCAGTTTTTATGTCTGTAAGCTAATGGTTTTGTAACGATCGTTACAAAATTTTGAAATGACTAAGAGCATTCACATCTTCTTCATCAAATTTCCTCCATCAAATTACATTAAAAATCACTATTTTACCCTAAAATTTTCTCCTTTCTTTTTAAAATAATAATACTTCTTCATACTTTTATCATTATATTTTCTCTCTACTCACTCACAACTACTTTCAAAAATATTAAAATATTTTTAGAAGTGAACAGTAGCTTTTCAAATATAGGGGTGAACAGTGCTTTCACCAAAGTTTTTCTCTCTCTTCCACTCACAACCACTTAGACTACTAGGTGTGGAGGAGGCTCATCATCTATGATGCTCCTCCACCTCAGCTGCCATGTCAGCGTGGGGTAGGAGCATCATGGAGATGATGGTCCTAGGGATGTGGAGAGGCCCATCATCATTTAATGTTATTTCTTTTTTTTAATTAAATAATAACATCCAACGGCTATTTTCAAATCCCAAGAAATAAGGAGGACCGGCATGAAAGGCAAGAGGTTGCCGGCATTGCCGTTGCCGCGCCAGGGGGATAGGGTAGATCGGCCCGGCATGGCTTTGCCGGCCCCTTGCCTAGCCCCATACCGGGTAGTCTTACACCCACCCCATATAATTTGATGAACACACTAACGTAAATTTGATTCTCCAAATATGAATGCTCTAAGAGCATTCACATCCCGAGAATCAAATTATGTGAGGGGTTCCTTCAAATTATATGGGGTGGGTGTGAATGGTTGTGAGTGGAAGAGAGAGAAAATATTTAGAGAAACCACTGTTCATCCCTATATATGAAAAGCTACTGTTCATCCCTATATATATTTTAATATTTTTGTAATTAGTTGTGAGTGAAGAGAGCGAAAATATAATGATAAAAGTATGAAAAAGTATTATCATTTTAATTATGAGAGAGGAGATTTAAGGGTGAAGTGATGATTTTTAGTGTAATTTGATAGAGGAGATTTGGTAGATAGAACGTGAATGCTCTAATATGTGGAGATCTTACCTTGATAAAGTATAAACCCACTAGGCCACTACCTTCTTTCTAGTGTTCCCTTAGGCCGCAAAATGAACACAACTTTTGCTTTTAGATATTAAAACAATCAAACTAGCTGTACACAAAATCCGAGTTTTGACATTAATCTCTTTAGGTTTGTTTATTATAAGCCATTAAGCCTTGTATCCTAACACTTTTTGTGTGATTAAATAAATTTTCTACCTACCCACAATTCTAAACATTTTTGTCAATATGAAGTTGAAAAATGGTGCAAACATATAACACTGTTAAATTCACCACAATATACTCAAAACGTGTCAAGTAGGCCTGTAAATGAACCGAACGTTCATTAACTGTTTGGTGGGACGTTTGCTTATGTTCGTTTATTTAAATAAATGAACAAACATGAACACAATTTTGTGTTCGTTTAATTAAACGAACGAACACGAACACAAGTTCTGTTCGTTCATTTATGTTCATAAACGTTTGTTTATATTCGCTAGTTTATTCATGTTCGTTTAATTAAACTTTATTTTATTTTTATTATTTATTTTGTGCACCCGGCATATTCAGGTTAATACTTTTCATACTTTACATACATACGTTTCGTACTCTACATACATACGTTTCATACTTTGCATACATACAAGTCTACCTCAACGGAAACAAAACAACTACTTAATATCATACTTGACCGGGTCGGTTGAGTCGCGTCGATGATTCGGGAATCATCGGGAGTCGTTACAATGGTCTGAGGGATCATTGGGTGTCGGTCCATAACCATGTGTACAAGGATCGGCGATTTGTAGAATCGTCGGGCTTATTGCACACACGCAAGTCTTGAGTCCCAAGAATTGGTGATCGGGTGGGAACGCGTTAGTTATCGTGCATTACATACTTATAATCATTATGCAACTTGTCGGTATGTGAAAACATGTTTATATATGTTAAAATAGGGTTTAACGCGCCAAAAACCCGGACACATAGGCTATAGGTGATTAGGCCCTATGTGATAGCCTAATCGCCAGTTATTGGGGCGAATAGGGGACCTTATGGCGAATAGGAGGCTATTCGCTAGTTCCTACTAGCGATTAGCAGTCCTACTCACCTGTACAATCTCGTACTCGCCTGAACTGCAGGTGACGACTAAAAACGCCTATAAATACCACCCTTAGGTTTCAAAACATCATTTGTGAAACCCTAATACACCCCAAAGCCACCCCACACCTTATCCAACCTCTGCAACACGTTTTTGAGCAAGAAACCACATTTCCAAGCCTTACACCTCATAATCTCTCCATTTCAGGGTGTGTTCTTCATCCCAAACCTTTAATATGATATTGTTTTGATCCATAAAGGTCCAAACCTGATTTATAAACATTAATGTCTTTGAAAACTCATTAAAATCAGTTTCAAAACAAACCCAAACATCTATACTTGTTATATGTGATGTATTCATGCAAGATAGGATTTTTATCGTTTAAACATGATTGTTCTTGTGTTATTATTATGTTTCTGATCTAAATAAGTTAATATGATGATAACCTAGGAGTTTGAAGGTTCATAGATGTGTAATATTGATACTAGGCGTTTTGAGCCGTTTGAGTAATTTTGATGGATTGATGATGATATGTTGTGTTTCATTGATTGATTAAGGTTAGGGTTTACTCTAGGATGATGCTAGAACAGTAGACATTGTTGCACAACGTCATTATGTGGTGAAATCTGAATATATGCTATTTAGGGTAAGTTTTGCATGAGGATGTGATGTTTACATGATAATATTACTATTTTGAGAAAACGCATGCATTCGGGACGACTAGGGTAATGATAAATTAGGGGTTTTTGCTTGAAATAGTTGGGTTAATGTTTTGGGTTGGGTATTGGGTGTTTACACATGTTTAAGATCTGATTTGGAGGGTTAAACATGCAAAAAGGACGGAACAGATCAGAACTAGCGAATAGGAGTTCTAATCACCCTTATTATAGGCGATTGGCTCCTAATCGCCTGAACTATTGGCGATTAGGAGCCCTAATCGCCAATACTACTGGTGATTACAACCCTACTCGCCATTTTGACCCTCCTAATCACTAGTTGACTTTTCCTAATCACATGTTTGCTTCCTAATCGCGTGTACAGCTGCTATATGTATATTTTAACATCCCGAAACACGGATTGACGCCTAGGAACATGTTAGGAACCCCGTGACATGTCCAATGACTTGGTAACACGTGTTCGGACTTAGTTATACGTTAATTGACCGATATGATAGACTAGGTGAACTCTTGCGCGTATTACATGTTTAATTACATATGTTGCATGATATCTTGCTTTCGCATACACGTAGGATGTCTGGTCACCAATGGGATGTCGGTTCTTGTCTAGTGTGGTCGGTTAAACGTTTAAACATCATTTCATATGTACACGGTTATGGTCTGGAATGCAAGGGACTAATCAACCTACGGGTTGTTAGTCTAACACCTTATACGCTCGTCATGATAGGTCACCGGTATTTGGTGCCGTCTATTGAGCAGGTTTACTTGTCTTAGTGTGGGGAGCAGCATCAGGTGAGTTTCACGGCCCCACTTTACGCTTTACATTCTGGGGGAGACACATGCTTATACACATTTCATAAATTATCATGTTATAATAGTGTTAAATTCATTTGTGCTATACGATACGTAAACTCCCAGGGAAACCATGAATATGCTGGATAGCATAACGGGAGAAATGTGGATAGATCTATTGGGACTGACAGACCCCACCTGTCGGCTGGGAGCCGGGCGGGTGCATATTGTCTCGGTCATAAGCTTAATCGTTTCGGGCAAAAATCATATATCGTTGTCTGTAATGGTTTCCGGTCGTAGCAGTATTATTCATGCGTCTAGCTAACGCTATCATTTCTAACATAGTGATAACATGATGGCTTTTATTACTTAAACATTTAATATAAAACCTGTGAACTCACCGGCATTATTTGCTGACGTTTTTAGCATGTTTGTCTCAGGTCGTTGAGGTAGCAGCTTATCATAGGCGCACGGAGTCTCACGGCGTCTAGGATTCATATGCATTTTACTTAGCCTTTTCAGACTTACGTACTTTTGCATTTTGGGTTTGTAATAACGTGTTATGCTTCCGCAGCGATGGATTTATGAAAACTTGATGGTTTGTTTATGTCATTTTTACGTATCATATAGTGTCGTTTATTGTGACCGTTGACTTAGATCCTGGTTTGTCACGCGCCTCGCGGTAAAACCCCGCACGTGGAATTTGAGGGTGTGACAGATTGGTATCAGAGCCAATGGTTATAGTGAACTAGGACTGCATGTTGAGTCAAGTCTATAGCCGAGTCGCACACACTAGACGGTCAAATTCATATAAGTCATGCCATATGGGGATTTGTCGGGGTGTTAGTATTACATTCGTTATTATCATTTATGCTTACATCATCTATCTATTACTCTTATTTCCTATCATGTTCTTCATCTTCGTGCTGAAGACGAGGCGGCTTACTAACCTTGCATGGCAGTGGCGTACATTGGAGTGGCTTCGGCATCCTTCGGAGATTTGTTCAAGATTCGGACATCTCCCCTTTCTATACTCCAATGGACACACTTGCTCGCACACATTATCGCACACTTGTACTTGCTGTTTTATATCTTGGGTGTTTTATCACGTAGAAGTTCTTATCTATTCTTGACCGTGGGTGCCTTGTGGTTTGAAAGTCAAGCTAGGAGCACGCCACGGGGACCATGTAGAGCGACTTACCATTTCGGGTGCATACGAAATAATAAGTTCAAATGCATGGAAATCCTGGTGGACTCTGTGTTTGATCTGATGATCATGATGAAATCCAGTTCTCTGGTTGACCTTGTTACTTATGATTTCTTGTTATCTGTTCTGTAATCTGATGTCTTGTCTTTGACCTTGACAGAAGATGGCAGGACGTTGTGGTGGTCGCGTTGGTGGCCGGAATGGCGGTGGACGTAATGGGGGTCGTGGTAACATCAGCATGACCCAGGCGGAGATGAATAATTTGATCCAGGAGCACGTGGCAACTGCTATTGCTGCGCAGCAGGCCGCCCAGCAGGGCCATGGTGGTAATTTAATTACCCCTACCCTCATTCCTTATCCTTTGTCGTGTGATGTTCGTTTTCTGACCCGTGTTGCTTGTTGTAACAGGGAATGATTTTCATCCTCCACCACCTCCACCTCCTCCAGTCCACTGTACTTACATGATGTTCCAGGACTGCAAGCCCCATAACTTCAGTGGGACTGAGGGAGCTATGGGACTGCTTCGTTGGTTAAAGAAGGTCGAGTCTGCTTTCTCCATGTGTAATTGCCCAAAGGAGTTTCGTGTGAAGTATTCTTCAGGGACATTTGAGAGACGTGCCTTGACTTGGTGGAATTCGACTGTGCAGACTATTGGTTTACTGGAGGCCCATGCGTTGCCATGGACCGAGTTTGTGTTTTGTTTGAAGATGGAGTATTGTCCCAGGGATGAGATTAAGAGTTTGGAGCACGAGCTGTGGAATCATCAGATGGTGGGATCTGAGATCGAGGAGTATACCACTCGCTACCATGAGTTGGCACTTTTGTGCCCGGATTCTGTGATGCCTGAATATAAGGCTATTGAGTTCTACATTAGTGGGTTGGTGCCTGAGGTTCGTGGGTTGGTGACCGCGAATGATGCTACTACACTTCGGGATACCATTCGGTTGGCTCATAGGCTGACTAAGCAGAAGGTTCAGGAGGGTGTTTTGCCTCCTAAGGGTACTGTGGCAAAGAACTCTGATGGCAACAAGAGGAAATGGGAGAGCGCGGGTAAGGGTACAGTTCAGCCTCAGCAGTAGCAGCAGAGGAAGTTTGAGACTACGGGTTCGTCTTCTGGACAGAGGCAGGGTGGGTAAACTGGTAGGCTGCCTATGTGTGATCGTTGTGGGTATCATCATGTGGGGAATTGTAGTTATTGTACCCGTTGTAAGAAGAACGGGCATCAGGCCCATACATGCAAGGTGAATCTTCAGACTCAGCAACAGGTGGTTGCCCCTACTACTATTACCACTGCTGCACCTAGGGGTAATCAGGGATGCTTCAACTGTGGGGAGACAGGGCACTTTAAGAAGGACTGCCCCAAACTGAAGCAAGGAAATGTTGGGAGGAATGACAGGGGTAACTGGGGTGGCGGCAGGAACGCGCGCGCCTTTGTCATTGGGTCGGGCGAGGCCCGTCAGGATCCGGATACTGTTACTGGTACGTTTCTTCTTTGTGATCGTTATGCCTCTGTTTTATTTGATTCGGGTGCCGACAAGAGTTTTATATCTGTTAAGTTTAGCCGACTGTTAGACATAGTACCAACGCCTTTAGAGGTTAAGTACTTAGTTGAATTGGATGATGGTAAGAATATTGCGGCAACTCATATTCTTAAGGGATGCTAGTTGGAACTTTCTGGGTTATCTTTTCCTATTGATCTCATGCCGGTGTCATTGGGTAGTTTCGACGTTGTTGTGGGTATGGATTGGTTGTCTTTGTATTGTGCGGAAATCGTTTGCTTTGATAAAATCATTCGCCTTCCTCTCCCGGATGGAGAGATTCTTTTGGTTCATGGCGAGAAAAGTGGGGTTCCTTTAAGCATCATTTCGTGTATGAAAGCGTATAAGTATTTACGTAAAGGGTATTCTGCTATATTAGCTCTTGTTTCGATTTCATCTGACAATGAGAAGAGGATCGAGGACATTCCTGTTGTTCGTGATTTTCCCGACGTATTTCCCGACGATTTGCCTGGTCTTCCACCTCCCCGTCAGGTTGAATTTAACATTGATCTTGCGCCCGGTGTTGCACCTATTGCCCGAGCTCCTTACCGCCTTGCACCTCCCGAGATGCAGGAATTATCTAATCAACTGCAGGAGTTGTTGGAAAAAGGATTCATTCGACCTAGTTCATCCCCGTGGGGAGCTCCTATCCTATTTATCAAAAAGAAAGATGGGAGCCTTCGTATGTGCATTGACTACCGGGAACTGAACAAGGTAACCATCAAGAATCGTTACCCACTTCCTCGTATTGATGATCTATTCGATCAGCTCCAAGGCTCCAGTTTTTATTCCAAGATAGATCTGAGGTCTGGATATCATCAATTGCGGGTGCAAGAAGCTGACATTCCAAAGACCGCCTTTCGTACACGTTAGAGCCACTTCGAGTTCCTGGTCATGCCATTCGGTCTCACGAATGCACCTGCTGTTTTCATGGACTTGATGAACCGCGTTTGCAAGCCCTATCTGGATAAGTTCGCCATCGTGTTTATTGACGATATTTTGGTTTATTCTAAGAACGAGACGAATCATGAGGAACACTTGCGGTTAGTCTTGGAACTTTTGAGACGGGAGCAGTTGTATGCTAAGTTCTCAAAGTGTGATTTCAGGTTACGTGAAGTACAATTCCTAGGACATGTGGTTAATGAACTGGGAATTCATGTCGATCCGGCTAAGATCGAAGCTATTAAAGACTGGGAAGCACCAAAGACACCATCTGAGGTGCGGCAATTCCTAGGTCTTGCGGGTTACTATCGTCGTTTCATTGAGGGATTTTCGAAGATCGCTCAACCCCTCACCGCTCTTACCCAGAAGGACCGAAAGTTTGACTGGGGAGAACCGCAGGAATCAGCATTTCAGATGCTGAAGCTTAAACTTTGTTCTGTACCTATCTTATCCTTACCTGAGGGTACGGATGATTTCGTTGTGTACTGTGATGCTTCTATTCGTGGTCTCGGTTGTGTGTTAATGCAACGCAGGAAGGTTATTGCCTATGCTTCTCGTCAACTTAAGGTCCATGAGAAGAACTACACTACTCGTGATTTGGAGTTGGGTGCAGTGATCTTTGCGTTGAAAATCTGGAAACATTACTTGTACGGTACCAAGTGCGAAGTATACACCTATCAATAGAGTCTCCAGCATATTTTCGACCAGAAGGTGTTGAACATGCGGCAGCGACGCTGGGTTGAACTACTGAACGATTATGACTGTGCTATCAAGTACCATCCTGGCAAGGCGAACGTTGTGGCGGACGCCTTGAGCAGGAAGGAGTCTGTGAAACCTCGTGGTGTTCTAGCCTTACAGCTCACCATTCATTCTTCATTGCCTGACCAAATCCGTTCTTCACAATTGGAAGCTTTGAAGGAGGAAAACCTTAAAGCTGAAACCATGCACGGTGCCGATAAGCACCTCGAGCTCGGGTCTGATGGCCTGCATTATTTTGCCGAACAAATTTGGGTTCCGTTATTTGGGGGTTTGCGAGAGCTTGTCATGGACGAAGCTCACAAATCCTGGTATTCTATTCATCCAGGTTCCGATAAGATGTATCAGGACCTAAAGATACTCTATTGGTGGGCCAACATGAAGGCTGACATAGCTTCGTATGTTAGCAAATGTCTGACCTGTTCTAAGGTCAAGGTGGAGTACCAGAAGCCGTCTGGTCTTCTACAGCAACCAGAAATTCCGGAATGGAAAAGGGAACGGATTACAATGGATTTTGTGACCAAACTTCCGTAGTCGCCCAGTGGTTGCGACATGATCTGGATGATTGTCGACCGGTTGACAAAGTCCGCACACTTCCTCGCTATTAAGGAAACCGACAGTTTGGAGCGGTTGTCTCGTATCTATATTAAGGAAGTGGTTTCCAAGCACGGGGTACCCGTCTCTATCATCTCCGATCGTGATTCCCGTTTCGCTTCCCATTTCTGGAAGCAATTGCATAAAGCGTTAGGTACTCAAATGGACATGAGCACTGCATATCATCCGCAAACTGACGGTCAGAGTGAGCTGACGATTCAGACGCTTGAAGACATGCTTCGAGCATGTGTCATCGATTTCGGTAAGAGTTGGGAGGTTCACCTACTGCTGGTGGAGTTCTCTTACAACAATAGTTACCACTCCAGCATTAAGGCGGCACCGTTCGAGGCTCTGTATGGACGGAAGTTCCGATCTCCTCTTTGTTGCGCCGAGGTGGGCGAGAGCCAACTCACTGGTCCAGAAATGGTGTACGAAACATTCGAAAAGATCATACAAATTCGTAATCGTATGGCGGCAGCTCGTGATCGCCAAAAGAGCTACGCCGATCGTCGCCGCAAACCTCTGGAGTTTCAGGTTGGCGACAGGATCTTATTGAAGGTATCTCCATGGAAGGGCGTTATACGCTTCGGGAAGCGCGGCAAACTTAACCCTCGTTATGTCAGACCGTTCCCAATTCTGGAACGTATTGGGCCGGTGGCATACAGACTTGACATACCAGCCGAGCTTAGTAGCGTGCATAATGTCTTCCATGTCTCGAATCTTAAGAAGTGCTTGGCTGACGAATCTCTCGTAGTTCCTCTCGAAGAAATCAAAGTTGATGATCGTTTACGTATTGTGGAGGAACCGGTTGAAATCCTTGATTATAAGATTCGTAGCCTTCGTCGGAGTAAAATCCGCATCATCAAGGTTCGTTAGAATTCAAATCGTCGACCGGTGTTCACGTGGGAACGGGAAGATCAGATGAAGGCCAAGTACCCTCATCTATTTCCTAAGCGTGCTTTTGAATCGAACTATGTTGCTTCCAAAACTAAATGAATCTCGGGTCGAGATTCCTTTCAATTGGGGAATGATGTAACAATGGGAAAATTTTTCTTTTCTTTCTTCCTTTCGTCTCTTCATCTCCGGACTTCATTTAATTTTCGGGACGAAAATTCTTTCAACTGGGGGATGATGTGACACCCGGCATATTCAGGTTAATACTTTTCATACTTTACATACATACGTTTCGTACTCTACATACATACGTTTCATACTTTGCATACATACAAGTCTACCTCAACGGAAACATTGAAAACAACTACTTAATATCATACTTGACCGGGTCGGTTGAGTCGCGTCGATGATTCGGGAATCATCGGGAGTCGTTACAATGGTCCGAGGGATCATTGGGTGTCGGTCCATAACCATGTGTACAAGGATCGGCGATTTGTAGAATCGTCGGGCTTATTGCACACAAGCAAGTCTTGAGTCCCGAGAATTGGTGATCGGGTGGGAACGTGTTAGTTATCGTGCATTACATACTTATAATCATTATGCAACTTGTCGGTATGTGAAAAAGTGTTTATATGTGTTAAAATAGGGTTTAACGCGCCAAAAGCCCGAACACATAGGCTATAGGTGATTAGGCCCTATGTGATAGCCTAATCGCCAGTTATTGGGGCGAATAAGGGGACCTTAGGGCGAATAGGAGGCTATTCGCTAGTTCCTACTAGCGATTAGCAGTCCTACTCGCCTGTACAATCTCGTACTCGCTTGAACTGCAGGTGACAACTAAAAACGCCTATAAATACCACCCTTAGGTTTCAAAACATCATTTGTGAAACCCTAATACACCCCAAAGCCACCCCACACCTTATCCAACCTCTGCAACACGTTTTTGAGCAAGAAACCACATTTCCAAGCCTTACACCTCATAATCTCACCATTTCAGGGTGTGTTCTTCATCCCAAACCTTTAATATGATATTGTTTTGATCCCTAAAGGTCCAAACCTGATTTATAAACATTAATGTCTTTGAAAACTCATTAAAATCAGTTTCAAAACAAACCCAAACATCTATACTTGTTATATGTGATGTATTCATGCAAGATAGGATTTTTATCGTTTAAACATGATTGTTCTTGTGTTATTATTATGTTTCTGATCTAAATAAGTTAATATGATGATAACCTAGGAGTTTGAAGGTTCATAGATGTGTAATATTGATACTAGGCGTTTTGAGCCGTTTGAGTAATTTTGATGGATTGATGATGATATGTTGTGTTTCATTGATTGATTAAGGTTAGGGTTTACTCTAGGATGATGCTAGAACAGTAGACATTGTTGCACAACGTCATTATGTGGTGAAATCTGAATATATGCTATTTAGGGTAAGTTTTGCATGAGGATGTGATGTTTACATGATAATATTACTATTTTGAGAAAACGCATGCATTCGGGACAACTAGGGTAATGATAAATTAGGGGTTTTTGCTTGAAATAGTTGGGTTAATGTTTTGGGTTGGGTATTGGGTGTTTACACATGTTTAAGATCTGATTTGGAGGGTTAAACATGCAAAAAGGACGGAACAGATCAGAACTAGCGAATAGGAGTTCTAATCACCCTTATTATAGGCGATTGGCTCCTAATCGCCTGAACTATTGGCGATTAGGAGCCCTAATCGCCAATACTACTGGTGATTACAACCCTACTCGCCATTTTGACCCTCCTAATCACTAGTTGACTTTTCCTAATCACATGTTTGCTTCCTAATCGCGTGTACAGCTGCTATATGTATATTTTAACATCCCGAAACACGGATTGACGCCTAGGAACATGTTAGGAACCCCGTGACATGTCCAATGACTTGGTAACACGTGTTCGGACTTAGTTATACGTTAATTGACCGATATGATAGACTAGGTGAACTCTTGCGCGTATTACATGTTCAATTACATATGTTGCATGATATCTTGCTTTCGCATACACGTAGGATGTCTGGTCACCAATGGGATGTCGGTTCTTTTCTGGTGTGGTCGGTTAAACGTTTAAACATCATTTCATATGTACACGGTTATGGTCTGGACTGCTAGGGACTAATCAACCTACGGGTTGTTAGTCTAACACCTTATACGCTCGTCATGATAGGTCACCGGTATTTGGTGCCGTCTATTGAGCAGGTTTACTTGTCTTAGTGTGGGGAGCAGCATCAGGTGAGTTTCACGGCCCCACTTTACGCTTTACATTCTGGGGGAGACACATGCTTATACACATTTCATAAATTATCATGTTATAATAGTGTTAAATTCATTTGTGTTATACGATACGTAAACTCCCGGGAAACAATGAATATGCTGGATAGCATAACGGGGGAAATGTGGATAGGTCTATTGGGTCTGACAGACCCCACCCGTCGGCTGGGAGCCGGGCGGGTGCATATTGTCTCGGTCATAAGCTTAATCGTTTCGGGCAAAAATCATATATCGTTGTCTGTATGGTTTCCGGTCGTAGCAGTATTATTCATGCGTCTAGCTAACGCTATCATTTCTAACATAGTGATAACATGATGGCATTTATTACTTAAACATTTAATATAAAACCTGTGAACTCACCGGCATTATTTGCTGACGTTTTTAGCATGTTTGTCTCAGGTCGTTGAGGTAGCAGCTTATCATAGGCACACGGAGTCTCACGGCGTCTAGGATTCATATGCATTTTACTTAGCCTTTTCAGACTTACGTACTTTTGCATATTGGGTTTGTAATAACGTGTTACGCTTCCGCAGCAATGGATTTATGAAAACTTGATGGTTTGTTTATGTCATTTTTACGTATCATATAGTGTCGTTTATTGTGACCGTTGACTTAGATCCTAGTTTGTCACGCGCCTCGCGGTAAAACCCCGCACGTGGAATTTGAGGGTGTTACATATTTCCCCTTTGTTAAGTAAGCATAATTCATATTATAATATATACAATATACTAGATTATATCCCGGGAGCGTCCCGGGTTGAAAAATCTAATTTGAAATATCAATTTTACAACTGAAATAGACTGATGTGTTTTACAGTTACATGTAGGAAAGCTTCGGATAACACTTAACCTAAAACAATTAACAATGTATCTCCAATGTTAGTGCATAACCTTAAATAATGTATAACTCTAATATTAAAACCAACCACACAAAAAAATAGTCGTTTTTTTTTTCTCCGTTTTTTATATAGCACTATGGTACTCGTTGGAAAGATAATAAAACGCTCATTAATTTGGTGTAATTTTTTTCTTTAAAAAATCCCGTGTATAAAAGATATTAACGTTTAAAAGTCATGAGAGGAAACATTAGAGATAAAAATCTAATTTTGTTTTTAAATTTTAAATTATTTTTTCTAAAATAAAGGTCTTGCCACATGAGATGACACATGGCACACTCAATAGAGAGAATACTCTCTTTGAATGCCATGTCATTAAAATGGCTTTGGTTTATTATATGTATAGATAGATAGATTTGATACGTTCTAAAAACTTAACCCTAACCCTAACATTCTAAACATATCAGCCGCTCTCCACACTTCACAGCCCCACCTCCCTTCTTCTCCACACTCCACAGCCCTACCTTCTTTCACTTTCGGCCGACCACCTCCACAGCTCCGCCTCCGGCCTCCACAACCCCGTCTCCACTCTTCAGCCTCTAGCCTCCACAGCCCCGAAAGTATGACTCACCTTCCCTTATCGTTTTTCTCTATAGCTTTGTTCATTTGTGTTTGTTTAATGTTCGTTTATGTTCATTTGTGTTTGTTTATATTGATCATTTGTGTTTGTTTATGTTCATGAATTGTTCGGTTAGGTTTTAAATGAACGAACATAAACGAACACAAACACGACAAATTTAGTTTTTAACATATTACATCTTGAGCATAGTTGTCAAATCATTGTTTCTTTGTTATCTTAAAACGCCATCTTGAAAATAAAACTTAGTTTTTAACATATTACACAGTTTTAGCACTCTACCTCACTTTTACTAATTTGAAATACAAGATTATTTTTAACAAGTAATTTTTGACCAAAACATGTCATTTTATATATTTTATTAAAAGCTTCAGCTACTCTAACAAACACCAAAATATATTTAAAAAGCTTCTAGCTATCATCTTGCAGCTACCAGCTACCAGCCACCAGCTAGTTTTGCCAAACATACCCTTCATCACTAAACTTTTTTTAATAAATTTAATAAATAAAAAATATTTAAATATTCACTGAAAACATTATTTAAATATTTTTTTAAAAATTATTATTCAAAGGGCTACTTTTCTAAGCCTATAAATAGAAGACAGAACACTCATAGTCAATTACAATTTGATCTCACAATTCAATCTACACTCACAAAGATATGGGTGGTGGTTATCATAACGATTCAGCCGGTGCTTCAAACCTCAGGCGATACTCTCGCCGACGACGACGTTCTCAACCACTGTCTTCTCCTCCTCCCCAACCTCAACCACTGTCATCTCCTCCTCCTACACTGTACACTCCTCCACCCCAAACTCAACCACAGGTCCACAGTCATCTCGTCGAGTGACAACAATTCCTCCTTTACCAGGTTACACTCCCCCAAATCCATATGCTCCTCTCACGGATAAGGAATATATCTGGGCTCTAGACTACACTATGGCTGTCATGGGAGTGGGGCAGCTACGACTGGTGGAGACCCAACCTAACCCCAAACCCTCCTGCTCGCAGCCAAATGAGGAGGGTTACGAAGCAGATATGAGTATCGATGATGAACCATACTCTATGCCAAGTACTGACAATAGCTGCATTCGCTCGGATGCTAGATCGGACGGTCGTGATAGCAATCGTTCTGTGTCGTCGCCGGAGTATACACTGGAGGATTGGGATAACTATTCTCCGTAGAAGAAATTTAGGCTTAATTATCTAATGTTAATAAGTAATTATGTAATTTTTTATTTATTTTAATAGGTTTAATTATGTAATGCTTTTATTTATATATAGTATTTTTAGAAGAAAAAAAAACTTTTTTTAAAGCCAAACACATTCAGCTGGTCGTGATGTGTGTTACGGTTATTCATTCATCGCGGCTGTGAACATCTTGGTGGGGCGGTGTTTGTGATGGTCACTGCCATTACGGCTGGTCTATCACGAACCGCCCCGAATGACCTAATAGTGTTGATTTCTCATTGTTTTCACACAGCTCCACATTTGAGGAAGAAATTTGGTTTTAATGCGACATATTTTTGTCCGTTACAGTATAGTTTTTTGTTTGTTTGCTATGTTTTTTAGTGTTCTAATTTGTAAAGAATTAAAGTCATATGAATCATGTGTAAGGTTCACATGATTAGAGAGTTGCCCAAGATTCTTCAGCAATTGTCATGTTTCCATTTACTCTCTCTAGGAGTGTATAGAAATAGTTTATTTATTCATTTATCATAACAATAAGCTATTTTGTAGGCAAGTGTTTATTGAATTGTTACTCACTATTGATTTCTTAAAGGTTTTAATAAAATCATCCAAAGACACTAATAGATTATATGTTTGAATTATATTTATAGATAATGTTTAGCATTAACTTTATTTTTATCTCTTCCCTAAAATAGGGAATCTAAATTATGTATATATTGATTACTCAAAGGCAATGAAAATCAAGCAATTATGCCATATCATTCTATATGGTATCATTAGCCTAACCCTAGTCCCTTCTTCTTTTCTTTGTGTCGTCACCTTCCCCACGTCTTCTTCCTTTTGCCGATCGTCCACTCATTTTGTTCGATCATGTCTTCTTCTATACATCCTGCAGTCACAGTAACCAACATTAAAAACTTTATCCCCATCATTCTTGATCTTCAAACCGAACACTACACAACCTGGGCTGAACTTTTCACCATCCATTGCAAGGCTTATGAAGTCTATAACCATTTACTACCTCGTCCCGTAGCCGAATCTTCCTCATCGGCCGACAAAGACAAAGAAAAATCCCCTTTCTCACACACATCTTGGGAACGCCTAGATTCCATTGTGTTACAATGGATCTATGGTACCATAACCTAAGACTTTGTCCACACCATCATGGTCACCAACACATCTGCCTACGATGCATGGTGTCGCCTTAAAAACCTCTTTTTAGACAACCAAGCCGCTCGCCTTATCTCCATTCAAAACAAATTCTTTAATAGCCGCCTCCAACAATTTTCCAACATCTCGGCTTTTTGCCAACACATGAAACTTTTATTTGACCAACTAAAGAGCCTTGAGTCACCCATTACCGAAAACCAACTTGTCCTTCAAATCCTAACCGGCCTCACCGAACCTTATGAGAGTATACCTCTCATCCTCCAAAACACCCAACCCCTACCCGACTTCTACACCGCCAACCACTCTCCCACAGATATAGCACATGCCCTTTACAACTTGGCTCTTCACCACAATGATCCATTGTGGACTATGGACACCGGTGCGTCAGGTACAATGTCTCCTCAGTTTGATAAGTTCTCGTCTATTTTTAATTCTGACATTATTCGTAACATAATTGTTGGCAATGGCAAAACTATTCTGCTTTTAGGACAGGGCAACATAACCTTACCACCACCATTCCCACCATTTAAACTTAACAATGTACTTTATGCACCCGACCTAGTTAAAAACCTTATTTCAGTTAGACGTTTCACAACCGATAATCAATTAACTGTTGAATTTGACCCTTATGGTTTTACAGTTTTACCCAAAGACCAGGAAACCTATCCTACGGTACAATAGCTTGGGGGGATCTCTACACTCTCAGCCCATCCAACATCACCAATCTCACAACCGCCTCTACCTATGCAGCCCACACTCAAGACATCTGGCATCAACGGCTCGGTCACCCAGGCCCAGCCATTTTGCAAAGTTTAAAAACTTCTAGTTTAATTTCTTGTGGTTCTTTACTTAATAAAACTTGCAGTGCTTGTATTTTTGGAAAACATACTAGACTTCCTTTTGTTAATTCTAATACAAGTACGTTTATGCCATTTGATCTTGTTCATAGTGATGTTTGGACCTACCCTATTATCTCCAATGGAGGACACTGCTATTATGTTCTCTTTATGGATGATTACACCAACTTTCTTTGGACCTACCCCATAGTCCATAAATCTGAAGTCTTTAACATGTTCACAAAATTCACCAACTTTGTACACACCCAGTTTAATACCAAAATAAAACAACTCCAATGTGATAACGGTCGTGAATATGCAAATAATCAATTTCATAATTTTTGCAACCAACACGGCATGCACTTCCGCTTCTCTTGTCCCCACACCCCTCCCAAAACGGCAAAGGCGAATGTAAAATCCGCACCATAAACAATCTCATGAGAACCATCCTTGCCCATTCATCAACCCCAAACACCTACTGGCATCATGCCCTCGAAACCACCACCTACCTCCTTAACATCATTCCCAACAAAATCCACAAATTCCAAACACTAACCCAACGCCTTTACAAATGCCTACCATCATACGATCATCTTCGTGTGTTTGGTTGCTTATGTTACCCTCTAATCCCCTACACCACCATCCACAAACTTGCCTACCGGTCCTACCCTTGCGTTTTTCTTGGGTACCCATCCAACCATCAAGGGTACAAATGCCTTGACCTCAAAACACGAACCATCACCATTAACCATCACGGCATCTTCGACGAGACCATTTTCCCATTCTCCAAAAAGCATAAACCGTCCGCCCAAACCTACTTATTCCTTAAAGATCCCATTCACCTGTCCCTAATAATTCCACCTCCTAATCCACTGTCTGACCCACCAACAGACCAAACCAGCCTATACAACACATCGACCCACTCACCACTCCACTCCCCCACATCCACACAGACTCTCCCAGCCCATACCTCACACCCACACCACTCCCCGTCCCAAACCACTCCCGGCCCAGTCCCTTTGCCATCCCAGCACAGTACCCCTCGCACACCACCAACCGGACCCTCCCCATCCAGCCCAACCTACTCTTCAGATTCCATTGGCCCGATACGGGACCCTCCACCACCACCACCACTTCGGACCATGACCACCCGTGCCATGTCCGGAATTTCAAAACTGAAAAAAATCTTCAATCTTTCCACCACCACCGTCCACCCTGTTCCCAAAAGCCCTATTGTTGCCTTGTCTGACCCAGAGTGGCATAACGCCATGCAAAACGAACTTAATACCTTAATTAAAAACAAGACTTGGGAACTTGTCTCGAGGACTCCTGACATGCATGTTATTCGCAGCATGTGGCTTTTTCGCCACAAATACAGGTCTGACGATACACTTGAAAGATATAAGGCTCGGTTGGTATATGATGGTAGAAAACAAGAGGTTGGCATTGATTGTGGGGAAACCTTTAGTCCGGTAGTCAAACCAGCTACCATTCGGACAGTTTTGACATTAGCATTATCTCAGTCTTGGTCCATCCAATAGCTGGATGTCACGAATGCTTTGCTTCATGGAAACCTTTCTAAGACTGTCTACATGTACCAACCCGTGGGGTTTCGTCACAAAGACTTCCCGGATTATGTCTGTCGTCTGAAAAAGTCCTTATATGGACTTAAACACGCTCCCCGAGCTTGGTACCAACGTTTCACTGATTCCGTTACATCCATTGGTTTTTCTCAAAGCAAGTGTGATAATTCTCTATTTACATATCACCACGGGGGTGACGTTGCTTACTTATTAATATATGTTGATGATATTATTCTTACTCTTCTTCTACTGAGCTACGCATGAAACTCATGGGCAGCCTCGCGGCTGAATTCACTATGAAAGATCTTGGACCACTCAGTTATTTCTTGGGTATTTCTGTCACTCGGTCTGGTAACCAAATGTTTCTATCTCAGCAGTCATATGCTCTTGATATTGTAAGTCGTGCAGGTATGGAAAACTCTATTCCATTGGCAACTCCAGTTGACTCCAAACCAAAACTCAGTGCTACATCCAGTGCTCCATTTGATAACCCTACTTTATACAGGAGTCTTGTCGGTGCTCTGCAATATCTTACTTTCACCCGTCCAGATATCAGCTACGCAGTGCAACAAATATGTATTCACATGCACAACCCAACCACTGATCACTGGAATGCCTTAAAGCGTATCATCCATTATATGTTTGAATTATATTTATAGATAATGTTTAGCATTGACTTTGTATTTATCTCTTCCCTAAAATAGGAAATGTAAATCATGTATATATTGATTACTCAAAGGCAACAAAAATCAAGCAATTATGCCATATCATTCTACAGACACGTTAAATTTTATTAGATTTGGTATCCATGTGGCCTTTAATATAGTTTTGGTCCGGTCTTCACCTATTTTATTTTTAAAAAATAATTCCCAATTTAATGAGTATTATTAAACACCTCGTATATCATACGACTTGATCATATGAGAAAATGCTTTATATGAAATACGAAATCAAAGCAATAGACGTCATTCTGGCATTTGACCAAACCCTTTCTTGTACAATAGGGTCGATGACAATAGCTAATTGAATTTGTGACAACGAATATAACCATTCATTATGGGAGGGATAACGGAAGTTGAAATTTTAATATATGTTTTATAATGTTAAGATAATGTCATGGCATATGTCATGCTAATTTTGTTAGTGCAAGGGTACTCATTCCAATTGAAAATTAGAACATATATCACTTTCTTGACAAGTCTTTACATCTCACGGACCACAACATTTTGTAATTACTTCAATTTTAAATTAATGCAAGTCATGTTGGGGTACTATATAATAATAAATATTAATTTGCAATGATTCAAGGGTTGGCGAGCATGTGGGTCTCGTTCATTATGTGATCAACATGTAACATCATCGAGTTTGGACAAAAGTTGGCCGGATAGTTGTCTCAATTATATGGCTTTAGTAATGTTTTAAGAATCTTTAATGTAGATGAAAACTTGGAATAAAATGGTAATTGACACTACCACATTATTGACTATCTATGTAAATTTGTTCATTATCAGTGGGTGTGAAGGGAGCGTGGAACGACATGTGATAACACATTAGCAGAGGAAGCTTTACCCTTCAAGCCTTAAGTAAGAAAAATCGAAAAAAATATGATTGTCATAAGTATTTTATGAAATTTATAAACTTATTAATTTGTTTCCATAACAATACAAATAGACTTTTACAACTATTAAACGGAAAGTTTGGATTGTTTTTTTCCCATTGATGAAGAAAAGAAGCAGAGATAAAAGGTCGGTATCGTGGAGCAAAGTTTTCCACTTCTAGAAATTAGCAATTTCTAATTTCTATACACAAATGTCAACTTTTTTTTTTCTCATCAATATTTCTAAAAACAAGACCAAACATCACAAAAAAAAAAAAAAAAAAAAAAAAAAAAAAAAAAAAAAAAAACCGTTCAGTGTTACGGATTACTGGCCGGTCGCTTTTACATTGGAAGACATTAAACTGTTCGATCAACCACAAACCATTGATATGCCGATCCTACATGTTTTCAAAACATTAATACACGTTTCAATTAGAGATCATATTTTAAATAAAAGTATAGTAAAAGATTAGTTATTTTTCAACTAAAATATAATAAAGATACTCTTTTTATTTGTGAGAAATTTTATATTACAAAATCGTTAACATAACAAATATAATGAATATAAATACATATATTAAACAAATAAAAGCTTCAAACTGGTGTCCAACAAGATCTTGTTGTTAAGATTTGACTGAACAAAACCTGTAGGGTTTTTACGTACGAAGGCCGTGTGTTTAACATGGTTCACTTAAAACAATTTTCGCTTGCTAACAAAATATTTCGTAGGGCACGAATACAGTGGCGAAGCTTGAAAAATTGGTCGGGGGGTCGGAAATCAGGACGCGAACTAAATTTTTTTTCTATTATATGTTCGGGTCGGATTATATATTCGGGTCGGTGATTCGATTTGGGTCGAGTCAAACATTAAATACAATAATATCAAAGTTTTAAACATCGTTTAACAAAAAAAATCGAAAAAAGACACTAAAATATTAAAAAGGAGATAAAACGTGCGTACCCGGATAAAAAAATTACAGTTCAGCCCGTCGACCTTTAAGATTTTTGAATTCTTCAATTATAGACTCCGAATCAAAATTTTCAGCAATTTCTTTTTCTATGTAAATCACCATACTATTTGCTAGATACTCATCTGACATCTTATTCCGAAGGCGATTCTTGAATATTTTCATTGCCGAAAATCCTCTCTCTGTTGTTGCAGTCGAAACTGGAAGTGTCAAGATTAGCCGAGACACTCGTTCCACCAATTCGTACATGTTATTTTTTTGACTTTCTACAAGAGCTTTGCAAAGATCAGAAAGAGTTGATACCTCACTTAGCTTGGCATTAGTCATCCTTTCAACTTGAAAAGTCTCCAATTGATAACGTAATTGATTCCTCTCGTGCTCTGTAAAATCTTTAGGATAATATTTCTAAACCAAAAGAACAATCTCATCAACATTAATCTCTTTTGAACATAAAGTTGCACTAAGAGATAACAACTCCATTGCTTGGTCATTGAATCTACTATCCAGCTCATGTAGTTGTTTGTCTAATGTCTCTGTAAACACATCTACTCGGTAATAATGTTCAAATGTAACATGAAGATCTTTTTTACGAGGTCGATACCGAGTAGAAGTATATGGAGCACTCATATCGGGAATGTCTATGTCATGCCTTTCACAAAAAAAAAAATAACTTTTTGAAGAAAGGAATCCCATCCGTTATTTCTAAAATTATTTAGACTAACCTTTGTTGCTGAAACTAAGTCTATTGCATTAAGGATGTCTTGAGATTTCTTTTGTAATGCTTGAAAAAGTGTATCAGTTCTTCCCATTACTTCTTTCATCAAGTGAAGAACAAACACAAACTCAAATTGTTTCATGTAACTGAAAGCTATATTAGCATCCTGACGTTGAGAACCAGTAGCATGATCCCTGTCTTCAATTATTCCCTTGAGAACAGCACGGGTGACATCAAACATGTTAACCAAACTACAAACTGATTTAAAATGGGAACCCCAACGTGTATCACCAGCCCTTTTTAATGTCCCAACTTGATTTAGTCCTTTTCCCGAATTAATTTCACCCAATTCTAGTAACTCTTTAATCTCATTTGCCTTCGCCTTTTGCAACTCATCATGGCGCTTACTAGATGCACAAACCACATTAATTATAAAAACTAAGTATTCAAAGAATTGGTGTACTGCAGCAACATCATCCTTTGAGACACGAACCAAGGCAAGTTGCAACCTGTGAGCAAAAAACAAATTAACAAGTATTTTAGTCAAACCGAAGAACAAAAGATAAAAATAACAAATTAACAAGTAATTAACCTATGAGCAAGCAGTGAACGTAATATGCATAAGGATTGTATTTCCTAACAAGTGCTTGTAATCCGTTCCATTCCCCTCTCATATTGCTAGCACCATCATAACATTGACCACGGATTTTTTTAACATCAAAATTCCATTGCAAAAGTGTATTCCACAAATTTGTTTTTAAGGTCACTGCTAAAGTATCCGGAACATGAACTAAATCCAAGAACCTTTCCTGTATAACCCCTTTTGCATCAACAAATCTTACAACTATGGCCATTCCCCATCATATAATCTAATAACATAAATATTAAAAAAAAAACGATAAATCAATTATAAATATAAATATATAACTATTAATCTATTATTTAATTCAATATTTTATAAGAAAAGATATTTGATGGCTTGATGCAAACGATAAAACTTGAAATCAATAATGCAATAATGTTCCTTGAAATCTTGATTAATTATTGATGTTGTCACAGTTTGGTGACAAATCTTGTTATAGGAGGTGTAGAGCTATGAGTCATGAGTGGAACTTTTACTTACAGGATTACTTAAATTCTTCGATGGGCATATGAATCCAAAATAGCAGTGAGTGGCAGACAGTCCAGACACAAGAAGACAGAACTCAGAAAGTCAGAAGTTGTAGGGAGGCCACGAGAGGGTTTTTTTAATTCTTTTCTTTTGTTTTTTTAATTGGGTTGGGTATTTTAAGTGAGCTTTTAAATTAGTTTTTCTAAAAGAATAAATGGGCTAAATCAAATATTTGGGTTTACCTCTTAAAATGAGCCCAAAAGAAAAAAACGAGTGGTCGAAACCGTATATACCTATTTTTTTCTCCAAAAAATAACGGGGGGTCGAATCCATATATACCTATTTTTTTTCAAAAAAGAACGGGGGGTCGAAACCGTATATACCTAAAAAATTCTATACGAACACTATATAATCGGAACTTCTGAGCGAAAATTCGGGGGGTCGGTCGCCCCCCCCCCCCCCCCCCCCCCCCCCCCCCGGCCCTTGTAACCTTCGCCACTGGACGAATATACGGGAACAAATTGTACTATCGGAGATGACCATCCATCATCCATGTAATTAACTCAAATATAATCAAAAATAAAAAATAGGTAAACCATAAATGTTCATCCTGGATACATCAAATCAAAAGATTTTTTTTTTGGTCTTTTAGTATGAAATTAGGGGAAATGCTATTAATGAATGTGTTGAAAGGACGGGACATAAAAGTGGGGTGTGTTTAGCACAACCATTGAATCATTAACAAACATAACTACTAAAACTTGTAAATATGTTTTAAAAATAAAACCTTGATAGATTAATTTTATGCTCGTACAGTGATTCAAGTTGTCATTTTGTTATATGTTTATTTGTAGTAATAACATGCCTCAACATCTACGTGGCCCTTTTATTACACAACTAAAAATGATCCAGATGGTTAACACTAAAAACTTTCTTAAAACAACAATTTTAGTGCTTGTTTATAACTTTTATATAATGCATCAAGCACATATTTTCATAGTAACAATAATAGAACAACAGCTTATGTAGATCAACACTAAATTACGAAAAAACCATAAAATACTATTCATCAACGTTTAGATTTAAACATACGAGTAACAAGTTCTTTGAATGATTTTGTGATGACTCTAAGATACAAACTATTGACATAGATACAAACTATCCTAGGATAAGAATATTGAAATCCAAATCACTATTGACATAGATACATTTTAAGCTAAGAACATTATGTTGATTCTTTGAATGATTTTGTGATGACTCTAAGATACAAACTACTGTTTATTGCTTTTTCATTGTTATTAGTTCAATATACCTAATCTTTATTTAAGAAAATGACATAATTCCAAATATATATGCTGGATCATTGAGACTGGTTGGGTCTTGGGAGATGCAAAAGTGTTTAATACACTGCAACCTGAATAGTAAAGTGAAGCAAAATACCCAAAAAAAAATTGAAGTGAAGGAAAAGATGAATTCTCACCTAAAAAACCTAACAGTACTACTCTATCAGTGGCGAAGGTTACAGGGGGGGGGGGGGGCGACCGACCCCCCCCGAATTTTCGCTCAGAAGTTCCGATTATATAGTGTTCGTATAGAAATTTTTAGGTATATTCGGTTTCGACCGCCCCGTTCTTTTTTGAAAAAAAAAATAGGTATATATGGTTTCGACCCCCGTTATTTTTTGGAGAAAAAAAATAGGTATATACGGTTTTGACCACTCGTTTTTTTCTTTTGGGCTCATTTTAAGAGGTAAACCCAAATATTTGATTTAGCCCATTTATTCTTTTAGAAAAACTAATTTAAAAGCCCACTTAAAATACCCAACCCAATTAAAAAAACAAAAGAAAAGAATTAAAAAAAACCCTCTCGTGGCCTCCCTACAACTTCTGAATTTCTGAGTTCTGTCTTCTTGTGTCTGGACTGTCTGCCACTCACTGCTATTTTGGATTCATATGCCCATCGAAGAATTTAAGTAATCCTGTAAGTAAAAGTTCCACTCATGACTCATAGCTCTACACCTCCTATAACAAGATTTGTCACCAAACTGTGACAACATCAATAATTAATCAAGATTTCAAGGAACATTATTGCATTATTGATTTCAAGTTTTATCGTTTGCATCAAGCCATCAAATATCTTTTCTTATAAAATATTGAATTAAATAATAGATTAATAGTTATATATTTATATTTATAATTGATTTATCGTTTTTTTTTTTTAATATTTATGTTATTAGATTATATGATGGGGAATGGCCATAGTTGTAAGATTTGTTCATGCAAAAGGGGTTATACAGGAAAGGTTCTTGGATTTAGTTCATGTTCCGGATACTTTAGCAGTGACCTTAAAAACAAATTTGTGGAATACACTTTTGCAATGGAATTTTGATGTTAAAAAAATCCGTGGTCAAGGTTATGATGGTGCTAGCAATATGAGAGGGGAATGGAACGGATTACAAGCACTTGTTAGGAAATACAATCCTTATGCATATTACGTTCACTGCTTTGCTCACAGGTTAATTACTTGTTAATTTGTTATTTTTATCTTTTGTTCTTCGGTTTGACTAAAATACTTGTTAATTTGTTTTTTGCTCATAGGTTGCAACTTGCCTTGGTTCGTGTCTCAAAGGATGATGTTGCTGCAGTACACCAATTCTTTGAATACTTAGTTTTTATAATTAATGTGGTTTGTGCATCTAGTAAGCGCCATGATGAGTTGCA